>JAMPIV010000799.1:0-510000 GCA_024509875.1 Oreohelix idahoensis
CCATGATTGATAAGGGTGGATTTGAGCTGAAGTGGTAACTTGCCACCCTTATCGACACCTGGTATTAAAGTGTAAGATGTAGGTGTCTCTCTGATTTAGGATGTTGCTGTGTATGTGGTAGTGGAACAGTTCACAGGGTTATCACACAGGCAACATGACGTGTAGAGTCATAGAAAGGGTAACTTCGTTGTATAAGTTTCTTCCATTTATTGCACGCCACAAAACAGTCATGATACTTATGACATCAACATAGTTAACGAGTTCAGCAAGATGATATGGCACATTGAAAACAATTTCTGTAGTCAGCAATGACAGCTGTTGTATATATGCGTCATAAGACATCACAGTTCAATAGATTCAGAAATTCATAAATCATAGAGTTCTAGTTCGTGAAGCTGTATAAATAATAATAATTTCTATAACTTCTGCAACAGTGTCAGCTACAGATCTTCAATGTTCATAAACAATAATAAATGCTCCCATTCTGATGCTAGCAGATCAGTTGTATACAATAAGTCCGTTCACTGTCTGCACGTGAATAGCATACATGGGCTACAGGTCAGCTCGACCTTTATAATGTTCCTAAGTCTAACCATCTGACTTGGACGTGATCTCTGATATAACGAATCCTGGAACACAGACAATAGTCTTGTTGGCCTAGAGCGACCCATATATATTTAACTAGTTCAGGTATACAGATACCGGTGACTTAATCCTAGTCAAAGTACCTCTCCATTTTGCATCACGCAGGCGAGCAAATAGGCGACAAAATGACGAACCTCTAGATGATAGCATAAAGTTCGATACAAGAGGAATTACCTTATTTCGGAAAATCAACCATGAACATATGCCTCCAGGCAGGCGTGAATAATACTGGGAAATAGTCTAGTTAGCTAACTAACTCACAAAGACACTGTATTTCCCTCAGAAAATCACAAGACGCAGTTGCGTCTGCTCGCTTCTTAAACCATTTCTCAACTGCCGAACTGGGCGGAACACACAGAACGAACTCCCAGCTTTTGACATGCGCAGAACGACAATCTCTGAGTTGCCGTTCACAATAAGACGATTCTAAGAACATTCGAGATAAAAGTCTTACACAGTCGCGCCTTTTATGGTCATGAAAAGAAGCGTTAAGAAAGGTTTCAGACATCTACCATAGTTGACTGGTACTACCAAATAAGGAGATGTGGTCACGCTTCGTTCAAGAAATTATAGACCGAACGTGTCTCTATACAAGAGAAAGCAAACTCCTAAAAAATTGTAGTTTCGATAACTCGGATTATGTCCCTTTGACCATAGAAAACATAATACACACTTCAGTCAAAAAATGATCATACATATCAAAAAATGTTTATACAAACGAAAAATAATAATGATCCGTGCGTAACATTACCGCACCCTCCCTGGAAAAAAAAAATGAAACATTTTTTTTTTAAATCCTGGAGCCGGAAAAAATCTAGGCTCCTAACGCACGTATGATGCGTGGATATATACCTAACAAATTAGCTCAACGCATGGAGCGACACTGAGATCATATCTCAGATCCTTAGAGAAAAAATTTATCTAAGTATACGCTGATATATTCCAGGAAGGTGCCACCAACACACGCCACAATGATGGCAACAACATAATGACAATCAAATTATTCTCATACCAATATATGAAATTAAATATATTATGTGTTATCATACAATGTGTTGCAAATAGCGGTGTAATTTACTAATATACCGCACTATATTATTACATTATATAAAGTAACAGTAATTAATAAGTAATACATGTGTTGATCTTCGGTGACATAAAACATTCAATAGAAGAAGATGTGGACATCATCCGCTCCCAATGTAGGACAGGACTTGATATCCTCAAAGTTCCACAATGGACATAAACTCGCAGACTTCAATGATGTGCTGCGAAAATATCAATAACACAAATCTTAAAGACAACTGGTAAATTTCTTAATACAATCCTGAAAATAATTTATTTAAATGTGGCCGAGTGATCTTTTGGCCCGTATATCACTAACTAAGCCTTCTTAGATAATTACATGGTACAATGTTATAAATTTCCCTCAAAAAAAAAAAAGTGAGACAAAATCTACTAACATGTCATTATAACATTGGATTGTATATCAGGAAATATATATATATGACAGAAGAATCATGTGGAATCGTGTGGACATCTGGACAGAATGTCTGCCATTACATTATCCGAACCACGGATAGCTCGAACCGAGAAATGAAATGGTTGAAGAGCTATGGCATAACGAGTGGACCTCGAGCTCTTCAAGTTTTTGCTCTGAATAGCAGTAAGCGCTTTCTGGTCGGTTTCCACAATGAAATGTGCGCCTAGAAGAAATCTTTGTAACTTCAGAATAGACCATACCATAGCCAATAACTCACGGTCTAAAACCGAGTAATTCTTTTCTGCAGCGTTTAATTTCCTAGAGATATACATCACCGGATGCAAAGTATCAGAATACTCCTGCATTAGTGCTGCCCCAATCCCTGTTGACGAGGCGTCACTTCGAAGAACAAAAGTCTTCTCAATAGTAGGTAACTTAAGAATAGGTGGAGATGAAAATAGGGCTTTAACCTGGTCCAATGAGGATTGACATTCTTTAGACCAGCGGATCAGATTAGGCGACCCTTTCTTCAATAAAGTAGAAAGCGGTGCCATAATGGAGGACAGATTCGGAATGAATCGTCCGTAGAATTGAATCAAACCTAATAGACTCCTTACTTGTTTCTTCGTCTTAGGGACCGAAATGTTAAGTATTTTTGAAACATTGTGGTCCTCTGTCTTTAAAAGACCATGACCAACCCGATGACCTAGGAAAGAAATCTCGCTAAATCCTATAAAGGCTTTAGAGGGTTTTGCAGTCAAGTTATACTCGCGAAGAGTAGACAGTAATTCGTATAAACCCAAATAGTGATCTTCCCAAGAATCACTGAATAGACAGATATCATCTAGGTATGCTATGACATCTGTACGATATGCGAGAATTCGCCGCATCATGCGTACGAATGTAGCAGGGGCGTTCATAAGACCAAAAGGCATGAAATTCCATTGGAATAAACCCCTAGGTGTAGAAAAAGCTGTAAAAGGTTTGGCACGTTCAGTTAGCGGGACTTGCCAATAACCTTTAGACAAATCTAGTTTGGTAAAGAATCTAGAATTAGAAAGTTTATTGAGTAGCTCTTCTAATGAAGGCATAGGTTCAGCATCGAACTTCGTAACTTGGTTCAATTTGCGATAATCTACGCAAATGCGAATGTTATTATCCTTCTTTCGAACAATAACCATAGACGAAGAGTATGCTGAAGTGGATGGTTCAATGATTTCCAAACGTATCATTTCATCCAACTCTTTTTCGACTTGAGACTGGAAATGGATAGGTATTGGATATGGTCTGACTCTGATAGGATTGTGATCAGTTAGCACAATGTCATGTTCTATGACATGTGTGTGTCCCGGGATGTCTGTAAGAACATCCTGAAATGTTTGCAACATCGAAGAAACTTGTCGATGTTCCTCAGCGGAAAGATTTGGAGAAACGGTCACGTTTTTCCAAGATTCCGTAGAATAAAGTGGGACCATAGAAAGAGGAAGATTGACATCAGAAAAAGTAGTTTCCTCATCCTGTATAACTGACAGAGATGAGTACTGACCATGAGTTGCTTGTGAATTGTCCGTAGCCTGGAAAATAGGCTGCAAATAGTCAGGTCTTTCATAAAATTCTGTGAGCATATTTATGTGGAAAGTTTTATGCTTTCCATCAATATCGACAACATAGTCGACATCAGAAATTTTGGAGACTATTGCATATGGACCTTTCCATGCAATTAGAAGTCTGTTCTCCCTTGAAGGAAGTAGAACGAGAGCTTTGTCACCTGGACAAAGTTGTCGTAGACATCTATTCTTATTTGCAAACTGCCTTGCCTTTTCTTTAGCAAATTCTGAAGACGAAGTTGCTAGTTTGCATGCCTCGATGATCTTTTGCCTAAGAGCAATGACGTACTCATAAGAAGATTGAGTCTCATCGCTAATATTATCGGCAGTGATTAGATCGTGAAGTAAAGACATAGGGCCGCGCGGTTGCGCGCCAAAGACAAGTTCAAAAGGGGGGAAAACCCCGTATGTTCATTGGGGACCTCTCTATACGCAAAGAGAGCCGCGGGTAAGACCCTGTCCCAATCCTGAGGATGATCCTCAGTTATTTTACCAAGTAAAGTTTTCAGAGTCCTATTTAAACGTTCGACCAACCCATTAGACATTGGGTGATAGATACTGCTGAGAGACCTTTTAATGTGTAGCATAGACATTACCTGTGACATAGTGTCTGATATAAGTTGAGTGCCATGGTCTGACAATATTTCTCCGGGAAAACCCAAGCGAGAAAATATCAGCCAAAGAGCGTCTGCGATATCAGCAGTTGAGATGCTCTTGAGAGGTATTGCCTCTGGCCAACGTGTGCACATATCGACACATGTAAGGATAAATTGATGTCCTCTAGCCGACTTAATTCTAAAAGGACCGATAATATCTATTGCCATTTTTTGAAAAGGGCGAATAGGAATGTCAGCAGCCTGGATAGGCGCAGCATGTCGTGGTCCTTTAGATTTGACCTCCTGACATACTTTGCAAGAGCGACAGTACATTCGTATGTCCTTGCTCACAAATGGCCAAAAGAAAGCCGCAAGAACCCTCGACTTTGTACGGGAAAAACCCATATGTCCAGCACATTGCGAGTCATGAGCATGTTGCAATATTTGCAATCTCATGCTCTTAGGCACAAGAATTTGTGAATGAGTGGACGTAGTCGAGTCTTGTACCATACGTACAAGTACGCCGTTCTTCATAGAAATCCAAGATTTCCTATTAGTGTTCTGATTAGGATCACCTTTTTTTGCTAGAATGAAGAATTTTTGTAAAGAAGGATCTTCTTCTTGCAATTTGATAAATGAGTCACGTGTAATAGTCAAGTGACTATCTTGGTCATTTACTTCATCATTATTAGTTAATGAAGTTTGAGGTGGATCCAGAGCATGTGCTCTTGTGACCACCGCATTGGTAGCTTCAATGTTTTGCTCTTCCCAAACAGCAATCTGCTGTGGGGTACATTCCCTAACTCCGTGAATACGACCAATAATAAGGTCCGCAATAGGGTTTGGAAGTAGACACGCGTGGACCTCTCCCGTGAAGAAAGGAGTAGCAATGTGTATTATAGCAGTAGGATACTTTTCTAACGTGCCACCAAATGTGACACATTTGATGACTTTTCCTGTAGCACAGGATGGATCTACAAGAGATTGCCTAACGCCGACAGTAGTACATCCAGAATCAAACAACACTGAGACTGGATTACTATTTACTAGCCCCTTATGTAATATAAGAGAACCTCTCCCATCATGAGCAACATTAGCAGGAAGAGCGGGCAAAGGATGACCACAGCTTAGAGTACTAACGGTTTTCGGATCAAATAAAGTACTGCATTGGATACATTTATTTGCCCTACCAAAATCAAAAGATGAGCATCCGATAGCATTATGGTCTTTATCATTATTAACCTGTTTATCTGCTCCCTGAGATTCTTGTTGAACAGAGTTTGTCTGTTGATATCTTTTTCTCTTATGTTGCGATCTACCGCGACCATTATTGCCTCTGCAATTATCATTAAAGTCCCTACTGTAATTTTTATCCTGGTTTGAGTTCCAGTTTCCATAACTGTCATTACTATCTCTATGCTGTTGAGAACCTCTATTATCTTGGTATTGAGGTCTCTGCATAAAATATTTCCCTCTATACCGATTACCTTTGTGAAAATTTCTAAAGTTAACCGGAGTAGAATAACGTGTAGTATTAGGTTGTCTCCAGTTCTGGGAAGAAGAATCACCCTGGAATTGATCACTATGGTTCTGGGCATAATTACGATTACTCTTTTTATTGAAATTTTTCTGGCTACCCTGAAATTTACGCATAAAATTTGGGCCATAAGGTGCTGCCGAAGCAACTGGCAGACCTTCTTTCACCTTAGAGTTACTAATGGTTATGTGCGGATGCGCAGTAACATACTGGCTACAATATTCTTCCATTTCTTTTATGTTTTTAGGCTTACGCTCATGAAGAAAAGATAGAAAAGCTTCATTAACAGAAGACATAACCTTATCTCTAAGTAGTAAATCCATAAGAGCTTCAAATGTATTTTCTGTCTTAGACAACTCAACCCATCGTAAAAAAGTAAGACGGATGCCTGAGATGAATTCAGAGAATTCAACTCCAGTTTCTGGTAACATGGTTTTAAATTTAAGACGATATCCGTCCTCGTTAAGTTGGTACTTCTTTAACAATGCCGCCCTGACAACCTCATAGTTGTTTTTGTCAGGCACATCTACCATACTCAACAAAGTCAAAGCATCACCTCTAAGTATCTTGGACAGATGATACACATATAATGTTTTATCTATATTATGCACATTACATGCACTTTCAAATCTATCTAGATAAAATGTTATATCATCGATTGAGGGATTAAATGCTGGTAGATTAAGCTTGAAATCCTTAGCATTAGTCTTATTTGACACCTTATTTGCATCATTAGCATTACCAGTGTTCAATAACTTTAACTTCTCTAACTCTAAAGCTAAGACTTTTTCATCATGTTCCATTTTTGCTTTTCTCTCATCAGCCTCTCTTTGTAACCTTCTTTCTTCAGCCTCAGCCTGTAACTTTCTTTCTTCAGCCTGGGCCTGTAACTTTTTTTCTTCAGCCTCTATTTCAAGTCTCTTATTTTCAGCTTCTTTTTCAAGTCTCTTATTTTCAGCTTCTTTTTCAAGTCTCTTATTTTCAGCTTCTCTTTTTTGTTTTTCCATTTCCATTTGAAATCTTTTTTCCTCCATCTGCATCTGCAGTTTCTTTTGTTCTATTTCAGCCTCTATTCTCTTTTGTTCAGTTTGTTCTTTCATTTTCTTTTCTTCCGACTTCAATGCCTTGGCATATTGAACAGTCGCAAATTCTTCTAATTTATCACCTGTCTTCCCAAGGGCTTTACCCTGCTCAATAAAGTACTCAAATGTAGACATGATGTCTAAAATGTGAGTACAGAACCTGAAATAATTAATTATCTTATTTCAATGTTAAATAGCAACAAGACTTAATAAAGTTCTTGTATAATCTCTATGTTGAACCCAATCTCTGTGGGAAATAAGACTTGACACCAACTTGTATTATCAAATGTATAATAATATCACAAGTCACCTCTTAATCATCAGTGCACTACCCAAATCAGTGCATAACCATCAGTTATTTATCATAACTGCACTACAATAGTGCATAAGCAAAAAACACCAGTTAGTTATGATAAGTGCACTATAGACCAATAGTGCATGAGCATATATTAACAATAGTGAAAGCTAACTATGCAAGAACTATGTAAACAATAACAAGACAATGTAAACAATAACAAAGGTCACCAACAATGTAAACAATAACAAAGATCAAAGTCAATGTAAACAACAACCAAGATCAGAGTCAATGTAAACAACAACAAAGATCAGAGTCAATGTAAACAATAACAAAGATCAAAGTCAATGTAAACAACAACAAAGATCAGAGTCAATGTAAACAATCAACAAATGACGCTACAGTGTATACACAAAAATATACGTAAAGAACTGAATAATAGCAAAGGGGAGACCTACAAATACAAACAATCGAAATCGAAACTAAAAAACACAAAGAAAGAGAGAAAAGAAAAAAGAAAAAAAAAATATATACAAGAAACAAAAATAAAGCACAACTCGTCACAACTAAACAGATATAGCAACGATTGTCGCTAGCAAATTTCACTGTAGGAAATTCGCACAGTCCCTAACGAAAACGCTAACAGTAGAACCTCTGTGACGTGGTATCTTCCACTGAAAGACACCGCCCAACCGAGAAAACCCGCTGAAATATAAACATATAAATATACAAATAACAAATAACATATAACATATAAACATGTATCATGAAAACAATAGGAGAAAGTGTGAAAGTACAGAAGGCTCAGTTAGAACATAAGGGCACAGTTCACAAACAAAACAGGCCACTTAACTTCTATAAATCCAGCGTCAGCACGGTGCAGAACAGGATGTAATCAGCATTCTGAGGATAATGATCCAACGTTGATTAACTTCTGCTCCCATAAACAGCCATGACGAAGGAAATGAGCTTCTAATACTGCAACAGTTGTTACGGCACTTGACCTTCTGAATCTTCTAAATTGATTTAACCGGCACTTGACCTTCTGAACCCGCAACAGTACCCCTGAGACCGGAACAGTTGTTACGGCACTTGTCCTTCTTTTCACCAGATCAGGAAATCCATTCGCTCGGTACTTGTCCTTCTAATTTTACATAAACTTCAATATTGCCGAGCAGCGCCGGGTAGTTTCAAAATCAGCAACTGTCAGAAAATCCGGATACTTTCAATAAAATTTCTTGTAAGGTGGTAGTTGATGCTGTAGTTGTATCTAGTATGATGATGATGTCTGGGTTTGCTGACCCCCTTGATAGCTGGAATCAGAGTGAACCAACCTATGGCCACCAAAAATGATATGGTGCGCCAAAATATCAGATGATAGAACCAGCTCTGGCCACCAAAAATGATATGGTGCGCCAAAATATCAGATGATAGAACCAGCTCTGGCCACCAAAAATGATAAGGGTGGATTTGAGCTGAAGTGGTAACTTGCCACCCTTATCGACACCTGGTATTAAAGTGCAAGATGTAGGTGTCTTCTCTGATTTAGGATGTTGCTGTGTATGTGGTAGTGGAACAGTTCACAGGGTTATCACACAGGCAACATGACGTGTAGAGTCATAGAAAGGGTAACTTCGTTGTATAAGTTTCTTCCATTTATTGCACGCCACAAAACAGTCATGATACTTATGACATCAACATAGTTAACGAGTTCAGCAAGATGATATGGCACATTGAAAACAATTTCTGTAGTCAGCAATGACAGCTGTTGTATATATGCGTCATAAGACATCACAGTTCAATAGATTCAGAAATTCATAAATCATAGAGTTCTAGTTCGTGAAGCTGTATAAATAATAATAATTTCTATAACTTCTGCAACAGTGTCAGCTACAGATCTTCAATGTTCATAAACAATAATAAATGCTCCCATTCTGATGCTAGCAGATCAGTTGTATACAATAAGTCCGTTCACTGTCTGCACGTGAATAGCATACATGGGCTACAGGTCAGCTCGACCTTTATAATGTTCCTAAGTCTAACCATCTGACTTGGACGTGATCTCTGATATAACGAATCCTGGAACACAGACAATAGTCTTGTTGGCCTAGAGCGACCCATATATATTTAACTAGTTCAGGTATACAGATACCGGTGACTTAATCCTAGTCAAAGTACCTCTCCATTTTGCATCACGCAGGCGAGCAAATAGGCGACAAAATGACGAACCTCTAGATGATAGCATAAAGTTCGATACAAGAGGAATTACCTTATTTCGGAAAATCAACCATGAACATATGCCTCCAGGCAGGCGTGAATAATACTGGGAAATAGTCTAGTTAGCTAACTAACTCACAAAGACACTGTATTTCCCTCAGAAAATCACAAGACGCAGTTGCGTCTGCTCGCTTCTTAAACCATTTCTCAACTGCCGAACTGGGCGGAACACACAGAACGAACTCCCAGCTTTTGACATGCGCAGAACGACAATCTCTGAGTTGCCGTTCACAATAAGACGATTCTAAGAACATTCGAGATAAAAAGTCTTACACAGTCGCGCCTTTTATGGTCATGAAAAGAAGCGTTAAGAAAGGTTTCAGACATCTACCATAGTTGACTGGTACTACCAAATAAGGAGATGTGGTCACGCTTCGTTCAAGAAATTATAGACCGAACGTGTCTCTATACAAGAGAAAGCAAACTCCTAAAAAATTGTAGTTTCGATAACTCGGATTATGTCCCTTTGACCATAGAAAACATAATACACACTTCAGTCAAAAAATGATCATACATATCAAAAAATGTTTATACAAACGAAAAATAATAATGATCCGTGCGTAACAATGATGTACTCGTATGTCCCAGTGTGTACGTCTGAATAAATTGAGTAAACTAAGATTCCAGCAGTCTGCATTGGTGCCTTGTAGACAAGTGTGAGTGGTTATATTGGTCAGCACACGAACAGCACACCATTCGCGGTAATCACACTCTACACTTCTACTTCATACATACACCATCCTGCGTCGGCTGAAGTGACCAAGTCCAGGGCCTGCTTCCCCCTGGAGCCTTTGCCTTCCCTAACTCAGGACTAGGGTGAGTTACCCATTTACAGCTGGGTAGACTGGAGCATGCCTGATCTCAACAACACACCACTCTTCCTTACAGAGCAGACAGACTGGTACTTTACAGTGGTGTACTACAGGTGTAGTAAGAAATAACGTCTTTACAATCACCTTTCCTATCCTATGGCAGGAAGCTAATAAACATATTTCGGAATATGTAGTCTGGGAGAACTTATCCTATGTGAATCCAACTTGGTAAGATGTGCTGTACGGTCAGAGAGATCTGACCCGTCTATATGGTGTTGTTGTTGTGTAGTGTTGTGTCCAGAAATGGTTTAAAGGATGGATTTCTGACACATGACTAATACTTTGATTGCAGAACTGTGAGTTTTTATTTGGCACCAATGTGGTGTCAAATGAGGTGTTGAATATTACCAGAGGGACCCGTGCAGTAACATTTTGTCAGACCAGACTTCTGTTATAGCCCCCAAGCACGGAGAGGTGGGGCCACCAGACTTCTGATATAGCCCCCAAGCACGGAGAGGTGGGGCCAACAGCCTTCTGATATTGCCCCCAAGCACGGAGAGGTGGAGCCACCTGATTCCAGCACCAGACTTACTCCTTCAAGTTACGTGAGAGTCTGGCCTGCTGAAAACTCACCAACTTGATTTCTAACACACCAATTATAATACCCTCAATAAATGGGCAATGTGTAGTCGCTATAGATCGGGAGTGATGAGGCCACCCCAACAGCACATCCATAAATAGTTCTTCCCCATAAAGTACAACTATAAACAGTAGTAATATTAACTAGTCTTGTAACATACCTATGTACACGCTTTTCATTTATTATGCCATATATTCATGCATATCATTAATACTTTCAAAACCTTTCATATGTTCTGACCAAAATAAAACCTTGGTTCAGAACAAATAAATTTAAAGAACATTTTCTATCAAAATTTTACACAGCTTGAGTTAGTTCAGTGTGTTTTAAATTTTATTAATATTATTAGACTTATTAAATATCTGTGTGTGTGTGTTTCTATATATTAATACAACACCTTACATTCAGTACCCTAGATTTTTTAACGTAGCCACATTCATTAGTAAAAAAAGATAGGTGTGAGGCCGTAGTGGTAGCAAGAAGGGCCTTCTGAAAATTCACAGCTATTTTTATATCAGGAGCCTTCACAGCTGACCTCATGCTTCACACTAAGTAATATCACCATCATACAATACCATCAAATCCACTACAAGGATGTAAAATATCGTAGGAATTCTTCAAAGTCGTGCTGAATTAGTTGGTGGCTACAAGTCAACATTGAACAGCGTGAGGAAGATTTTACAAGTCTTGCTTACTTACTTAGTTATTCCTCTTCTACCCTGAGGTGTAGAGGTGTGCCAGAGATAGCGCCACACTATCCTATCGGGTGTCTTCCTCCTGGTCTGGGTCCAATCTAGTCCTCGATCCTTCAGAGATGATTTTGCAAGTCAAGATGTAATATACTGTGGGAATGTTTTTACAAGTCATTACGTTACTGACATGGGGCAAATATTTCAGTCATAATGTAAAACATGGTAGGAATTCTTCCATGTCACGCCGTAATGGGGGAGCACCTACTTCTAAATAAATATATGGTATAATGTTAAAATGTTTCCAATTCTAAATGAAGTAAAGCCGTTGAAAGTTTTCCATATAATTTATTCATTTTCTTTCCTCTATCTATGGTGCGTGGAAGCACTAAATCACTATACATTTAAGCGTGGTGGTGGGTGTTTCCAGTAGATGTTGGAAGTATTTGGTAATCCAAGAATGTTGGAGTGTGAAATTATTCAACATCTTATAACATTAAAGAAGGATAAAGTTTTCAAATCAAGACGTAACAGAGCGTACAGGAGTGTTTACAAGTCAAGGTGTAATATGAGAGTGTGCACGCATTTCCAGGTCATAATATAATAACTTTTTGAAATCACCACCTATTCGAGTCATAATATAATCGAGTGTAAAAGTAGTCAAGATATAGTAAAATGTTTCCAAACAATAAAATTGTAGAGCGTTGAAGTTCAAATCCTTTACGAGTCCAGAAATAATATAGCGCTGAAGTGTTAAAAATGTCAGGTTATGACTTAGAGACAAGGGCAAACAAAGAAGGTAATATGTCTTACTAGGACAAAAGACAAAGAAAAAATTACTTTGCGGCCTCAAGGCCTTTGTTAAGGACAGACGAACAAAAACAGAAAGGAAAGAAAGTAAGAAATAAGTAGAAAACATTAAAAATTAACGTGAAGATTCCCTGATTGGGAACACTTGGTTGGGCCAAAATGATTGCAGCTGCTATTGGAAGTAGAGAGAAAATGCTAGTTACGAAAGAAAAAAAAAAGTACCGGGAAAACTAAGTGAAGGAAAAGTATATGTCACAAGTCAAATCTTCGATCATTGCATTTTCATGTGACCAACTCTCTTCTTTGCCCTTCATTTTTTTTTTCACCCGCTCCTTATCGCATTTTTTCTCTCTCATTGGCCAAGATTGTCTTCTCATACCTTGTCACTCCCTACGGATACCTGGCCGCTTGACCTGTTTTGCAGCCATGTTGATATGGCTGTTTGTTGAGGAAAGTAAATAATAACCGTTAATACGTGGCTGATTTCACTGGGATATCGGAAGATGGCAATCTGTTGAGGATTGTTGCATGGTCAGCGAACATTTTGGTTTGAACTTGATTCGGGTGGTCGCACCATGTAACACTCCTACTAAATAAAATGAAATAGTTCGAGTGTGGCGATGTATGACGCGTTAGACTTAGTTACGGAGAGTCTTTATGTGGCCTTCGAGCTCTATGGCAGTGTTTGGAATATATGACATGGCCACTAACTTATGATAGTGTATAACCGTAAATGTAATGCTGGTGAAGCAATAAAGTTATAATGTGTAAGGACTATTGAGTCCGTAGTTATATAAGTCGGTATTCTTAACCGCAATAATTACTAAACGCGAAAATCGTGAAATACGATCGCAGGTAGAATATGTAAGGCTGATAAAGCCCGGCTATGAATGCCAAAAGTGAATTAATATAATAGACACAGTTGTTGGATGTGTGAATCACTCCTTTATGTCACCATTAATCAGAAATATAATAGTTATACGAAATGCTTAATAAAATAGATTTGGTCAAAGACATAAACTACATGAAAACGGTTACACGACAGACGTACAATATCTGGCAAGAAATGAACTCTAGAACTGTGATAGCAAGTGTCTTTAATATGTAATATCTTGTTAAGTATTCATGATGAAATGATGAACGGTATTAAATATGTTTAGTCATCTGAACGAGACTTGTTCCCTGAAGTGTTCTACAAGTTTCAATTACGTTCCATGACTGTTGCCCGTTAACCTTCAAGGTTGGTTCAAGAATATAACACTTCAATACAAGCCCAAAGTTGGAGCAGAAAGGTACTCCGTGATGGCAGAACAGATGAATTTAGAATACATGAAGTGAAACATAATATCAGCCCAGTTAACTAAGTCTGAAAGTCTGCAACACAATCCTGTTATAGATTAAGGCACGGCAAGTGATGTAACACTTCTGGCAGATTGACTTCGTTGTAATAATCAACTACGAGAAAGTAACATCTTGAAGGAGATTATCAGCGATAGATGTGTGATGTAGTGAGTTGTTAAACATGAGAAGTAACAACGGAAGTCGCAAGAGCTTATATGGTCATAGAGTTTGATAATACCATGCAAAGAGCAATATCTTATGTTGTAATGTAGTAATGTTCTAAATAAGCGGTTGCGGGATAAACCCTCTACCCATATCAGACGCATTGATGACGGTTGGTTTGGCATGAAAATGCTAAGATAGACCGCTCTGTTGCGCACATATTTTTTTGGCGCACGGATTACGCATACCATGTAAAATGTTTTAATTGTCTGATGAAGATATATTCATCTTTGAATGCATGTTTTGGTCTTGAGGGACGAAACTCAGATTGGGCAATAAGTAGTCATTCTGTGAGTTATCGCTCTTTGTAGCGTTCTTAAAAATAGAACTCGGCGGAGGAATTTAGACTTACTTGAATCTATTCTGTGTTTGGTTAGGAATAGATTGTTCTTGCTTCAGTATGTCTATGGTCCGAATCTATGTGTAGTGCTTGTCTATGTAGGACGAGTATGTCTTATATCTTGATATCTTAGTATGTTTAAGTGGAACTATTTGTTCTTGTACTGTACTGAAGAGGTCAGGTGTTTTCGGCGGATGAAGAGAGGTGAGGGGGTTCTTCGGTTGTCGAGGCCTAGGGCAGGAAGTCATGTCGGAGAGATGCCCGAGAGTTTGTGATCTCTTTAAGTTATTCTGGGGACGAAGATAGTTTCTTCCAGGATCGTTTAGTCCATGAGTTCCCCAGTTGTGATTCTATAACGCCGGGAGAGCGTTTTTGTGCTTGCTAGTGTATTTCTTATGTCCAGGTAAAAAAACGTACTTTTGCTGACTTCGTTCATTCCTAGGCTTAAGATGGGCAGACGTTTACATGAACTTACCTATGAATATGTCGGGACGACATATTCTCTAGCAGCACTAAATATGTTTATATACAGCAACTATGAGGACAGAATATGCTGATCCTTGTAGAATCATTTATTGTTGATGAACAAAGCTTCGATTGAAGATTTGGCTATACACCCGTATAGTGAGTGATGCTCAACCGGGAACCAGCAGCCATTGTGGAATTCGATTGATTTTGGAATTCTACTTATTGTAAATCATTAGCAGAGAACGGGAAAACTTCCTTATTATCAGGTGATGATTGAGAGATCACTATTATAAAGAAATTAACATTATCTTCACAGAGATTTGCTGTAATTTACCTAAAGGAATCGTCGCTAGAAAGAGATCCTGTTTAGGAGTCAAGTTTGAACAGTATTGCTTAATTGACATGCTCGGTCAGTAAGGTCTACTGACTGTATTTATAAACTATGGAAATCTTGGTGTTTACAGATGTTCCATTGCAAGATTATTCTTAATGAATGCTAATTTAGGACGGTAGTCCATTGATCAATATTATGCTGTCTATGTCGACTCATGTTCCTGTAACTGTACCCAATCTGTCAAGTGTGTGCGTCCAATTAAACTATTGAAATGACTACAGTGATCTGCATTGGTGACTTAACGTAATGAGTGAATGAGTGCCTTATATGGGTGATAAGGGTGGATTTGAGCTGAAGTGGTAACTTGCCACCCTTATCGACACCTGGTATTAAAGTGCAAGATGTAGGTGTCTTCTCTGATTTAGGATGTTGCTGTGTATGTGGTAGTGGAACAGTTCACAGGGTTATCACACAGGCAACATGACGTGTAGAGTCATAGAAAGGGTAACTTCGTTGTATAAGTTTCTTTCATTTATTGCACGCCACAAAACAGTCATGATACTTATGACATCAACATAGTTAACGAGTTCAGCAAGATGATATGGCACATTGAAAACAATTTCTGTAGTCAGCAATGACAGCTGTTGTATATATGCGTCATAAGACATCACAGTTCAATAGATTCAGAAATTCATAAATCATAGAGTTCTAGTTCGTGAAGCTGTATAAATAATAATAATTTCTGCAACAGTGTCAACTGCAGGTTATCACTGTTCATAGACAATAATAATAATATTCCCTTCCTGATGCTAGCAGATCAGATGTATACAATCAGTCCGTTTACTGTCTGCACGTGAATAGCATACATGGGCTACAGGTCAGCTCGACCTTTATAATGTTCCTAAGTCTAACCATCTGACTTGGACGTGATCTCTGATATAACGAATCCTGGAACACAGACAATAGTCTTGTTGGTCTAGAGCGACCCATATATATTTAACTAGTTCAGGTATACAGATACCGGTGACTTAATCCTAGTCAAAGTACCTCTCCATTTTGCATCACACAGGCGAGCAAATAGGCGACAAAATGACGAACCTCTAGATGATAGCATAAAGTTCGATACAAGAGGAATTACCTTATTTCGGAAAATCAACCATGAACATATGCCTCCAGGCAGGCGTGAATAATACTGGGAAATAGTCTAGTTAGCTAACTAACTCACAAAGACACTGTATTTCCCTCAGAAAATCACAAGACGCAGTTGCGTCTGCTCGCTTCTTAAACCATTTCTCAACTGCCCCAACTGGGCGGAACACACAGAACGAACTCCCAGCTTTTGACATGCGCAGAACGACAATCTCTGAGTTGCCGTTCACAATAAGACGATTCTAAGAACATTCGAGATAAAAGTCTTACACAGTCGCGCCTTTTATGGTCATGAAAAGAAGCGTTAAGAAAGGTTTCAGACATCTACCATAGTTGACTGATACTACCAAATAAGGAGATGTGGTCACGCTTCGTTCAAGAAATTATAGACCGAACGTGTCTCTATACAAGAGAAGGCAAACTCCTAAAAAATTGTAGTTTCGATAACTCGGATTATGTCCCTTTGACCATAGAAAACATAATACACACTTCAGTCAAAAAAAATGATCATACATATGAAAAATGTTTATACAAACGAAAAATAATAATGATCCGTGCGTAACATTACCGCACCCTCCCTGGAAAAAAAAAATGAAACATTTTTTTTTTTAAATCCTGGAGCCGGAAAAAATCTAGGCTCCTAACGCACGTATGATGCGTGGATATATACCTAACAAATTAGCTCAACGCATGGAGCGACACTGAGATCATATCTCAGATCCTTAGAGAAAAAAATTTATCTAAGTATACGCTGATATATTCCAGGAAGGTGCCACCAACACACGCCACAATGATGGCAACAACATAATGACAATCAAATTATTCTCATACCAATATATGAAATTAAATATATTATGTGTTATCATACATGTGTTGCAAATAGCGGTGTAATTTACTAATATACCGCACTATATTATTACATTATATAAAGTAACAGTAATTAATAAGTAATACAAAAAAAAGAAGATGTGGACATCATCCGCTCCCAATGTAGGACAGGACTTGATATCCTCAAAGTTCCACAATGGACATAAACTCGCAGACTTCAATGATGTGCTGCGAAAATATCAATAACACAAATCTTAAAGACAACTGGTAAATTTCTTAATACAATCCTGAAAATAATTTATTTAAATGTGGCCGAGTGATCTTTTGGCCCGTATATCACTAACTAAGCCTTCTTAGATAATTACATGGTACAATGTTATAAATTTCCCTCAAAAAAAAAAAAGTGAGACAAAATCTACTAACATGTCATTATAACATTGGACTGTATATCAGGAAATATATATATATGACAGAAGAATCATGTGGAATCGTGTGGACATCTGGACAGAATGTCTGCCATTACATTATCCGAACCACGGATAGCTCGAACCGAGAAATGAAATGGTTGAAGAGCTATGGCATAACGAGTGGACCTCGAGCTCTTCAAGTTTTTGCTCTGAATAGCAGTAAGCGCTTTCTGGTCGGTTTCCACAATGAAATGTGCGCCTAGAAGAAATCTTTGTAACTTTAGAATAGACCATACCATAGCCAATAACTCACGGTCTAAAACCGAGTAATTCTTTTCTGCAGCGTTTAATTTCCTAGAGATATACATCACCGGATGCAAAGTATCAGAATACTCCTGCATTAGTGCTGCCCCAATCCCTGTTGACGAGGCGTCACTTCGAAGAACAAAAGTCTTCTCAATAGTAGGTAACTTAAGAATAGGTGGAGATGAAAATAGGGCTTTAACCTGGTCCAATGAGGATTGACATTCTTTAGACCAGCGGATCAGATTAGGCGACCCTTTCTTCAATAAAGTAGAAAGCGGTGCCATAATGGAGGACAGATTCGGAATGAATCGTCCGTAGAATTGAATCAAACCTAATAGACTCCTTACTTGTTTCTTCGTCTTAGGGACCGAAATGTTAAGTATTTTTGAAACATTGTGGTCCTCTGTCTTTAAAAGACCATGACCAACCCGATGACCTAGGAAAGAAATCTCGCTAAATCCTATAAAGGCTTTAGAGGGTTTTGCAGTCAAGTTATACTCGCGAAGAGTAGACAGTAATTCGTATAAACCCAAATAATGATCTTCCCAAGAATCACTGAATAGACAGATATCATCTAGGTATGCTATGACATCTGTACGATATGCGAGAATTCGCCGCATCATGCGTACGAATGTAGCAGGGGCGTTCATAAGACCAAAAGGCATGAAATTCCATTGGAATAAACCCCTAGGTGTAGAAAAAGCTGTAAAAGGTTTGGCACGTTCAGTTAGCGGGACTTGCCAATAACCTTTAGACAAATCTAGTTTGGTAAAGAATCTAGAATTAGAAAGTTTATTGAGTAGCTCTTCTAATGAAGGCATAGGTTCAGCATCGAACTTCGTAACTTGGTTCAATTTGCGATAATCTACGCAAATGCGAATGTTATTATCCTTCTTTCGAACAATAACCATAGACGAAGAGTATGCTGAAGTGGATGGTTCAATGATTTGCAAACGTATCATTTCATCCAATTCTTTTTCGACTTGAGACTGGAAATGGATAGGTATTGGATATGGTCTGACTCTGATAGGATTGTGATCAGTTAGCACAATGTCATGTTCTATGACATGTGTGTGTCCCGGGATGTCTGTAAGAACATCCTGAAATGTTTGCAACATCGAAGAAACTTGTCGATGTTCCTCAGCGGAAAGATTTGGAGAAACGGTCACGTTTTTCCAAGATTCCGTAGAATAAAGTGGGACCATAGAAAGAGGAAGATTGACATCAGAAAAAGTAGTTTCCTCATCCTGTATAACTGACAGAGATGAGTACTGACCATGAGTTGCTTGTGAATTGTCCGTAGCCTGGAAAATAGGCTGCAAATAGTCAGGTCTTTCATAAAATTCTGTGAGCATATTTATGTGGAAAGTTTTATGCTTTCCATCAATATCGACAACATAGTCGACATCAGAAATTTTGGAGACTATTGCATATGGACCTTTCCATGCAATTAGAAGTCTGTTCTCCCTTGAAGGAAGTAGAACGAGAGCTTTGTCACCTGGACAAAGTTGTCGTAGACATCTATTCTTATTTGCAAACTGCCTTGCCTTTTCTTTAGCAAATTCTGAAGACGAAGTTGCTAGTTTGCATGCCTCGATGATCTTTTGCCTAAGAGCAATGACGTACTCATAAGAAGATTGAGTCTCATCGCTAATATTATCGGCAGTGATTAGATCGTGAAGTAAAGACATAGGGCCGCGCGGTTGCGCGCCAAAGACAAGTTCAAAAGGGGAAAACCCCGTATGTTCATTGGGGACCTCTCTATACGCAAAGAGAGCCGCGGGTAAGACCCTGTCCCAATCCTGAGGATGATCCTCAGTTATTTTACCAAGTAAAGTTTTCAGAGTCCTATTTAAACGTTCGACCAACCCATTAGACATTGGGTGATAGATACTGCTGCTGAGAGACCTTTTAATGTGTAGCATAGACATTACCTGTGACATAGTGTCTGATATAAGTTGAGTGCCATGGTCTGACAATATTTCTCCGGGAAAACCCAAGCGAGAAAATATCAGCCAAAGAGCGTCTGCGATATCAGCAGTTGAGATGCTCTTGAGAGGTATTGCCTCTGGCCAACGTGTGCACATATCGACACATGTAAGGATAAATTGATGTCCTCTAGCCGACTTAATTCTAAAAGGACCGATAATATCTATTGCCATTTTTTGAAAAGGGCGAATAGGAATGTCAGCAGCCTGGATAGGCGCAGCATGTCGTGGTCCTTTAGATTTGACCTCCTGACATACTTTGCAAGAGCGACAGTACATTCGTATGTCCTTGCTCACAAATGGCCAAAAGAAAGCCGCAAGAACCCTCGACTTTGTACGGGAAAAACCCATATGTCCAGCACATTGCGAGTCATGAGCATGTTGCAATATTTGCAATCTCATGCTCTTAGGCACAAGAATTTGTGAATGAGTGGACGTAGTCGAGTCTTGTACCATACGTACAAGTACGCCGTTCTTCATAGAAATCCAAGATTTCCTATTAGTGTTCTGATTAGGATCACCTTTTTTTGCTAGAATGAAGAATTTTTGTAAAGAAGGATCTTCTTCTTGCAATTTGATAAATGAGTCACGTGTAATAGTCAAGTGACTATCTTGGTCATTTACTTCATCATTATTAGTTAATGAAGTTTGAGGTGGATCCAGAGCATGTGCTCTTGTGACCACCGCATTGGTAGCTTCAATGTTTTGCTCTTCCCAAACAGCAATCTGCTGTGGGGTACATTCCCTAACTCCGTGAATACGACCAATAATAAGGTCCGCAATAGGGTTTGGAAGTAGACACGCGTGGACCTCTCCCGTGAAGAAAGGAGTAGCAATGTGTATTATAGCAGTAGGATACTTTTCTAACGTGCCACCAAATGTGACACATTTGATGACTTTTCCTGTAGCACAGGATGGATCTACAAGAGATTGCCTAACGCCGACAGTAGTACATCCAGAATCAAACAACACTGAGACTGGATTACTATTTACTAGCCCCTTATGTAATATAAGAGAACCTCTCCCATCATGAGCAACATTAGCAGGAAGAGCGGGCAAAGGATGACCACAGCTTAGAGTACTAACGGTTTTCGGATCAAATAAAGTACTGCATTGGATACATTTATTTGCCCTACCAAAATCAAAAGATGAGCATCCGATAGCATTATGGTCTTTATCATTATTAACCTGTTTATCTGCTCCCTGAGATTCTTGTTGAACAGAGTTTGTCTGTTGATATCTTTTTCTCTTATGTTGCGATCTACCGCGACCATTATTGCCTCTGCAATTATCATTAAAGTCCCTACTGTAATTTTTATCCTGGTTTGAGTTCCAGTTTCCATAACTGTCATTACTATCTCTATGCTGTTGAGAACCTCTATTATCTTGGTATTGAGGTCTCTGCATAAAATATTTCCCTCTATACCGATTACCTTTGTGAAAATTTCTAAAGTTAACCGGAGTAGAATAACGTGTAGTATTCGGTTGTCTCCAGTTCTGGGAAGAAGAATCACCCTGGAATTGATCACTATGGTTCTGGGCATAATTACGATTACTCTTTTTATTGAAATTTTTCTGGCTACCCTGAAATTTACGCATAAAATTTGGGCCATAAGGTGCTGCCGAAGCAACTGGCAGACCTTCTTTCACCTTAGAGTTACTAATGGTTATGTGCGGATGCGCAGTAACATACTGGCTACAGTATTCTTCCATTTCTTTTATGTTTTTAGGCTTACGCTCATGAAGAAAAGATAGAAAAGCTTCATTAACAGAAGACATAACCTTATCTCTAAGTAGTAAATCCATAAGAGCTTCAAATGTATTTTCTGTCTTAGACAACTCAACCCATCGTAAAAAAGTAAGACGGATGCCTGAGATGAATTCAGAGAATTCAACTCCAGTTTCTGGTAACATGGTTTTAAATTTAAGACGATATCCGTCCTCGTTAAGTTGGTACTTCTTTAACAATGCCGCCCTGACAACCTCATAGTTGTTTTTGTCAGGCACATCTACCATACTCAACAAAGTCAAAGCATCACCTCTAAGTATCTTGGACAGATGATACACATATAATGTTTTATCTATATTATGCACATTACATGCACTTTCAAATCTATCTAGATAAAATGTTATATCATCGATTGAGGGATTAAATGCTGGTAGATTAAGCTTGAAATCCTTAGCATTAGTCTTATTTGACACCTTATTTGCATCATTAGCATTACCAGTGTTCAATAACTTTAACTTCTCTAACTCTAAAGCTAAGACTTTTTCATCATGTTCCATTTTTGCTTTTCTCTCATCAGCCTCTCTTTGTAACCTTCTTTCTTCCGCCTGTAACTTTTTTTTCTTCAGCCTCTATTTCAAGTCTCTTATTTTCAGCTTCTTTTTCAAGTCTCTTATTTTCAGCTTCTTTTTCAAGTCTCTTATTTTCAGCTTCTTTTTCAAGTCTCTTATTTTCAGCTTCTTTTTCAAGTCTCTTATTTTCAGCTTCAGCCTGAAGCCTCTTCTCCTGAAATTCTGCTTCTCTTTTTTGTTTTTTCCATTTCCATTTGAAATCTTTTTTCCTCCACCTGCATCTGCAGTTTCTTTTGTTCTATTTCAGCCTCTATTCTCTTTTGTTCAGTTTGTTCTTTCATTTTCTTTTCTTCCGACTTCAATGCCTTGGCATATTGAACAGTCGCAAATTCTTCTAATTTATCACCTGTCTTCCCAAGGGCTTTACCCTGCTCAATAAAGTACTCAAATGTAGACATGATGTCTAAAATGTGAGTACAGAACCTGAAATAATTAATTATCTTATTTCAATGTTAAATAGCAACAAGACTTAATAAAGTGCTTGTATAATCTCTATGTTGAACCCAATCTCTGTGGGAAACAGGAGTTGACACCAACTTGTATTATCAAATGTATAATAATATCACAAGTCACTTCTTAATCATCAGTGCACTACCCAAATCAGTGCATAACCATCAGTTATTTATCATAACTGCACTACAATAGTGCATAAGCAAAAAACCACCAGTTTGTTATGATAAGTGCACTATAGACCAATAGTGCATGAGCATATATTAACAATAGTGAAAGCTAACTATGCAAGAACTATGTAAACAATAACAAGACAATGTAAACAATAACAAAGGTCACCAACAATGTAAACAATAACAAAGATCAAAGTCAATGTAAACAACAACAAAGATCAGAGTCAATGTAAACAACAACAAAGATCAGAGTCAATGTAAACAATAACAAAGATCAGAGTCAATGTAAACAATCAACAAAGATCAAAGTCAATGTAAACAACAACAAAGATCAAACAATACGAAAACATTCGCATAAGTCAAATACACAAACAGCAAAACTAAAAAGAAATATGCGAAGATATGACTAACAAATGACGCTACAGGTACACACAAAAATATACGTAAAGAACTGAATAATAGCAAAGGGGAGGCCTACAAATACAAACAATCGAAATCGAAACTAAAAAACACAACGAAAGAGAGAAAAGAAAAAAGAAACATATATATATATATACAAGAAAAACAAAAATAAAGCACAACTCGTCACAACTAAACAGATATAGCAACGATTGTCGCTAGCAAATTTCACTGTAGGAAATTCGCACAGTCCCTAACGAAAACGCTAACAGTAGAACCTCTGTGACGTGGTATCTTCTACTGCAAGACTCCGCCCAACCGAGAAAACCCGCTGAAATATAAACATATAAATATACAAATAACAAATAACATATAACATATAAACATGTATCATGAAAACAATAGGAGAAAGTGTGAAAGTACAGAAGGCTCAGTTAGAACATAAGGGCACAGTTCACAAACAAAACAGGCCACTTAACTTCTATAAATCCAGCGTCAGCACGGTGCAGAACAGGATGTAATCAGCATTCTGAGGATAATGATCCAACGTTGATTAACTTCTGCTCCCATAAACAGCCATGACGAAGGAAAAGAGCTTCTAATACTGCAACAGTTGTTACGGCACTTGACCTTCTGAATCTTCTAAATTGATTTAACCGGCACTTGACCTTCTGAACCCGCAACAGTACCCCTGAGACCGGAACAGTTGTTACGGCACTTGTCCTTCTTTTCACCAGATCAGGAAATCCATTCGCTCGGTACTTGTCCTTCTAATTTTACATAAACTTCAATATTGCCGAGCAGCGCCGGGTAGTTTCAAAATCAGCAACTGTCAGAAAATCCGGATACTTTCAATAAAATTTCTTGTAAGGTGGTAGTTGATGCTGTAGTTGTATCTAGTATGATGATGATGTCTGGGTTTGCTGACCCCCTTGATAGCTGGAATCAGAGTGAACCAACCTATGGCCACCAAAAATGATATGGTGCGCCAAAATATCAGATGATAGAACCAGCTCTGGCCACCAAAAATGATAAGGGTGGATTTGAGCTGAAGTGGTAACTTGCCACCCTTATCGACACCTGGTATTAAAGTGCAAGATGTAGGTGTCTTCTCTGATTTAGGATGTTGCTGTGTATGTGGTAGTGGAACAGTTCACAGGGTTATCACACAGGCAACATGACGTGTAGAGTCATAGAAAGGGTAACTTCGTTGTATAAGTTTCTTTCATTTATTGCACGCCACAAAACAGTCATGATACTTATGACATCAACATAGTTAACGAGTTCAGCAAGATGATATGGCACATTGAAAACAATTTCTGTAGTCAGCAATGACAGCTGTTGTATATATGCGTCATAAGACATCACAGTTCAATAGATTCAGAAATTCATAAATCATAGAGTTCTAGTTCGTGAAGCTGTATAAATAATAATAATTTCTGCAACAGTGTCAACTGCAGGTTATCACTGTTCATAGACAATAATAATAATATTCCCTTCCTGATGCTAGCAGATCAGATGTATACAATCAGTCCGTTTACTGTCTGCACGTGAATAGCATACATGGGCTACAGGTCAGCTCGACCTTTATAATGTTCCTAAGTCTAACCATCTGACTTGGACGTGATCTCTGATATAACGAATCCTGGAACACAGACAATAGTCTTGTTGGTCTAGAGCGACCCATATATATTTAACTAGTTCAGGTATACAGATACCGGTGACTTAATCCTAGTCAAAGTACCTCTCCATTTTGCATCACACAGGCGAGCAAATAGGCGACAAAATGACGAACCTCTAGATGATAGCATAAAGTTCGATACAAGAGGAATTACCTTATTTCGGAAAATCAACCATGAACATATGCCTCCAGGCAGGCGTGAATAATACTGGGAAATAGTCTAGTTAGCTAACTAACTCACAAAGACACTGTATTTCCCTCAGAAAATCACAAGACGCAGTTGCGTCTGCTCGCTTCTTAAACCATTTCTCAACTGCCCCAACTGGGCGGAACACACAGAACGAACTCCCAGCTTTTGACATGCGCAGAACGACAATCTCTGAGTTGCCGTTCACAATAAGACGATTCTAAGAACATTCGAGATAAAAGTCTTACACAGTCGCGCCTTTTATGGTCATGAAAAGAAGCGTTAAGAAAGGTTTCAGACATCTACCATAGTTGACTGATACTACCAAATAAGGAGATGTGGTCACGCTTCGTTCAAGAAATTATAGACCGAACGTGTCTCTATACAAGAGAAGGCAAACTCCTAAAAAATTGTAGTTTCGATAACTCGGATTATGTCCCTTTGACCATAGAAAACATAATACACACTTCAGTCAAAAAAAAATGATCATACATATGAAAAATGTTTATACAAACGAAAAATAATATCATATTCACCACTGGTTTGCGTGAGGAGAATACACAGTTACGATCAAGAAGAAAAAGAGAGTTATCAACGTGGTAGGCCAGTTTCCTGGGTCCAGCCTTCACAGTCTACAAAGTGGAAGTCACCTAGTGTTTCAAGAACATTTATTTTGGCCAAATGTGACACACATCAACACCAATAGGACAACTATACAGTCGATGTCAGCTTGACCTGTTATGACAAGCGTAACTGTATCTAGGTCACCGCTGTTGACATTTTTCTTGGTACAGGCATTATTTCATATAACAGACAGCGTAGCACGGCAAGTTGTTTACAAGTGGACATTACAGCATTACACAGAACATTGGGAAGCAAGTTAACTGTGTTAGCAGAAGTATTGAACTTAGAAGCCTATTTTCATCGATGGACCTTCTTATGTTCTGCTATTGTGTTGAACTTTAATATTTAAGGCCAGAAATTGTAGTTCAATAAAGTGGCAGTTATTTATTTTGATTAAAATATCTGTGCCATTTCTATAAAACAGCCTTCTTTACAACACTCTATCTACATCACAGTTTATTGATGATATATGCATTTATGCTTTATATATATTTATGTTTACATGTTTATATGTAATAGTTATTTATGTCGCGGGCTTGGTTGGGAGGAGACTAGGACAAGATATACCGAGTCACATTGGTCTTGGACTAGCGTTCTGTAGGGGCAAATTTCTTAATTGAAATTTGCATGCAACACCTGTTGCAATACCTGTTAGCTGTGACGAAACTGTCCCTATTGTTGTTTTTGTAATATTTCTCTGTTCTTTAGTTTTGTTTTGGTTTGTTTGTATAATTTGTTGGTCTACCCTTTGCTATCTTTCAGTTTTATACACAATTTATGTTCATACACTGTGGCGTTATTTGTCTTGTTCATTCTATTGCAGATATCATCACAGATTCTGTGATCATTTTTCTTTGATTTTTCCTATTTGATTTATTTGATTTCTGCAAATGTTTCCTGTTCTCTTGTATAATTGTTTTGCTGTGTTCTTGATCGACATACACTATTTAAAATATATTTGATCATATGAATTTATAAGAAAAAGTCAACTGATGATTTTTAGTAATTGGTTGGTACACAGTTGATTATACAAGACCTTACTAAAGGCTTGTTTCCCCACATAGTTTGGGATAAGGAGCTGATTGATCAAATTATTAAGAGCTTGTGTTTACATTACTTTGAAATATAGATTATATTTTTGTGTCAACTGATTGTTATCATTATTAGACATCATGTCTACATTGGAACACTTTATTGAGTTAGGGAAATCTCTAGGCAAGACTGGAGATAAGTTGGAGGAGTATGCTACCAGTCAATATGATAAAGCACTTAAAGCTGAGGAAATGAAACAAAAAAGTGAGGAAATGAAACAAAAAAGTGAGGAAATGAAACAAAAAAGTGAGGATAGAAAAATGGAAATAGAATTTGAACAAAAGAAACTGCAGATGCAGGTTGAGGAAAGGAGATTCCAAATGGAATTGGAAAAACAAAACAAAGAAGCTGAACAAAAGAGATTAGACAAAGAAGCTGAACAAAAGAGATTAGACGAAGAAGCTGATGCTGAGCAGAGAAGATTAGACAGAGAAGCTGAACAAAAGAGATTAGACAAAGAAGCTGATGCTGAGCAGAGAAGATTAGACAGAGAAGCTGAACAAAAGAGATTAGACATAGAAGCTGAACAAAAGAGATTAGACAAAGAAGCTGAAGCTGTGGAGAAAAGAGCAATAAGAGAACATGAACATCAAAAAGAACTTTTAGCATTTGAGTTAGAAAAGTTGAAATTGACAAACATGAGTAATGTCAATCAGTCATCTAGTGGTAAACCCTTTACTTACAAGGTCAAGGTACCAGCGTTAAATTCTGCCAGTGATGATATAACATTCTGGCTTGATAGATTTGAACGTGCTTGTCGAGCTCATAATGTGGAGAAATCACAATATGCTAATCAGTTGTCTGAGAATTTAAAAGGTGATTCTCTGACGAGTTTAAGTTTGGTTGAAGAAACTGACAAGGATAATTATGAGGTTATTAGGGCAGCCTTGATAAAGAAATACCAGTTATCTGAGGAAGGTTACCGTATTTTGTTTAAAAGAATGGTACCTGAATCAGGGGTAGAATTCTCAGAATTCATTGCAAGGACACGTCTTACATTTAATCGTTGGATTGAACTGTCCAAAACAGAAAAGACTTATGAAGCACTTATGGATTTATTGCTCAGGGACAAGATTATGTCAAGCATTAGTAAACTATTCCTTGAATTCCTACATGAGCGGAAACCTAAAACACTAAAAGAAATGGAAGGATATTGTACCCAATACGTCACTGCACATCCAGATGTAGCTATTAGCAATACTAAGGTTAAGGAAGGTATGCCAGTTGCATCAGCAACACCATACAACCCTAATTACTCACACAAATTCCAAGGACCTCAAAACAGGTTTAATAAAAATGTTAACCATAACAGTTATCAGAATCAAGGTAACCAATCATTTCAGGGTTCTTCTTCGAATATCTGGAGACGAGCCGACAGCCCTCAATTCAGGGGTAGTCATAATTATAGAAACTTCCACAAAGGAAGTCATTATAGAAACTATCCTAGTTTTCCATCATGGAGACAACAAGATCATAATTACAGAGATACTCATTATAATGAATATGATAATACTAACCAGGGGAATTATGACTCAAACCCAAATAGGGGTTACAATAGAGGAAACAATGATAATTACAGGGGTAATAATAACAGAGGTAGACCCAAACATAAAAAACAAAAATCTCATTATCATGCAAACTCTGCACAGCAAGAGTCCCATGATGCCTATAAACAAAATAAAGATAATGATGACTCTAACAATATGGCATGTGCCGCTTTCGATTTTGGGAGAGCATCTCAGTGCCCCCAATGCAAAACATTATTTGAGCCAACCACAGTGTCTACTTTAAGCTGTGGCCATCCTCTTCCTGCTCTTCCTTCATCAGTCGCGCATGATGGAAGAGGTTCTCTTGTCTTACACAAAGGTTTAGTAAATGACAATCCAGTTTCATTGCTTTTTGATTCTGGGTGCACCACAATTGGTGTTAGGCAGTCACTCATAGATCCTTCTCGTGCTACAGGCAAAGTAGTCAAATGTGTAACATTTGGCGGCACCATAGAGAAATACTCTCCTGCAATCATTAGGATCGCTACTCCTTTCTTTACAGGAGATGTACACGCATGTCTTCTGCCGAATCCGATCGCTGATCTTATCATCGGTCGTATTCACGGAGTCAAAGAATGCACTCCACAACAAATTTCCGTTTGGGAAAAACAAAATATTCAAACTGCTAATGCTGTAGTCACTAGAGCTCAAGCTCTCAATATGCCCGAAACTTCATCTATTGAAGATAATGAAGTGCATAACCAAGATGATCCCTTGGTAATTTCGCGTGACTTATTTATAAAGCAGCAAGAAGAGGATCCGACTCTAAAGAAATTCTTCACTCTTGCAACAAAAGATGATCCGAATAAAGATTCAAAGAGTAAATCTTGGATTACAATGAAGAATGGCGTACTTGTACGTATGGTGCAAGACTCCAACAAGTCAAGTCATTCTCAGATTCTTGTACCCAAGAATTTGAGAGTTAGAATATTACAACACGCACACGACTCTCAGTGTGCTGGACATATGGGTTTTTCCCGTACAAAGTCAAGAGTTCTTGCGGCTTTCTTTTGGCCTTTTTGTGAACAAGAACATACGGATCTATTGTCGATCTTGTAAAATATGTCAAGAAGTCAAATCCAAAGGTCCACGCCATGCTGCACCTATTCAGGCTGCAGACATTCCTATTAGACCATTTCAGAAAATGGCGATAGACATCATTGGTCCATTTAAGATCAAATCTGCTAGAGGACATCAGTTTATCTTAACGTGTGTGGACATGTGCACACGTTGGCCAGAGGCTATCCCTCTGAAGAGCATTACTACTGCTGACATTGCAGATGCTCTTTGGCTTATATTTTCTCGTCTGGGATTTCCCGGAGAAATATTATCAGATCATGGCACCCAACTAATATCGGATACCATGTCTCAAGTAATGTCTACTCTCCAGATAGAGAGATCTTTGAGCAGTATCTATCACCCAATGTCGAATGGGATGGTAGAACGCCTTAATAGAACACTCAAAAACTTACTAGGGAAGATAACTGAGGATCATCCTCAAGATTGGGATAGGGTTTTACCCGCGGCCCTCTTCGCTTACAGAGAGGTCCCCAATGAACATACAGGATTTTCTCCCTTTGAACTTGTCTTTGGCGCGCGACCGCGTGGCCCTATGTCTTTGCTTCATGATCTCATAACCGCTGATGATATTACCGATGACACAAAATCTTCTGACGAATATGGCATCGCGCTAAGACAAAAGATTATCGAAGCATGCAAATTGGCAACTTCATCTTCTGAGTTTGCTAAGGAGAAAGCAAGACAATTTGCCAATAAGAAAAGAACCTTACGACAACTTTGTCCTGGTGACAAAGCATTTGTTTTGCTACCTTGTAGGGAAAACAGACTACTTATTTCTTGGAAAGGTCCGTACGATATAATCTCGAAAATTTCCGATGTTGACTACATTGTCGATATTGATGGGAAGCGTAAAACCTTCCACATCAATATGCTTACGGAATTCCATGAACGTCCGGATTATTTACAGCCTATTTTCCAGGCAACGGACGATTCACCTGTCCAACATGGTCATTACTCATCACTGTCTGTAATACAGGATGAGGAAACAAGTTTTTCGGATGTTAATCTTCCGCTTCCGATGATTCCACTTCATTCTAGTGAATCATGGAAAAATGTTACTGTTTCTCTCGATTTATCTCTAGGAGAACAGCGACAAGTTTCGTCTATGTTACAAACATTTCAGGATGTCCTTACTGACATTCCTGGACAAACTCATGTCATTGAACATGACATTATTCTAACTGACCATAATCCTATTAGAGTCAGACCTTATCCTATTCCTATACATTTTCAATTGAGCACAGGTTGAAAAGGAGTTGGATGAGATGATAGATTTAAAAATAATTGAACCATCCACTTCTGCATATTCTTCGCCGATGGTTATTGTCCGTAAAAAAGACAATAACATACGTCTTTGCGTTGACTATCGCAAATTGAATCAAGTCACGAAGTTTGATGCTGAACCTATGCCTTTACTAGAAGAGCTACTTACTAAGCTTTCGAAATCGCATTTTTTCACTAAACTAGATTTGTCTAAAGGATATAGGCAAGTTCCTCTATCTGAACGCGCCAAACCTTTTACTGCTTTTTCTACACCTAAAGGCCTTTTTCAATGGAATTTTATGCCTTTCGGCCTTATGAACGCACCAGCTACATTCGTACGCATGATGCGTAGAATTCTATCCTATCGGTCAGATGTCATTGCGTACATAGATGACATCTGTCTTTTCAGCGATACTTGGGAAGATCACTATTCAGGGTTAGTTGAATTGCTATTTACTCTACGCGAGTATAACCTGACAGCGAAACCATCTAAAGCCTGCATTGGTTTTAGTGAAATTTCTTTTTTAGGTCACCGGGTCGGCCATGGTTTCCTAAAAACAGAGGACCATAATACATGTAAAATACTTAACATTTCTATTCCTAAGACAAAAAAGCAAGTGCGAAGTCTCTTAGGTCTTATACAATTCTATGGTCGATTCATTCCGAATCTGTCCTCAATCATGGCACCTCTTTCTACCTTGCTAAAGAAAGGGTCTCCTAATATAGTCCATTGGACTCAAGAATGTCAATCCTCTTTGGATAAGATTAAAACTATGTTTTCTACTGCACCTATTTTAGTGTTGCCTACTAAAGATAAGACATTTGTTCTTCGTAGTGACGCTTCATCCACTGGGATTGGAGCGGCACTAATGCAAGATTACTCTGGAACTCTGCATCCTGTAATGTATATTTCCAGAAAGCTTAATGCTGCAGAAAGGAATTATTCGGTTTTAGACCGTGAACTGTTGGCTATGGTATGGTCAATTCTCAAATTACAAAGATTCCTTCTAGGCGCACATTTTATAGTAGAAACCGATCAGAAAGCTCTTACAGCTATCCAGAGTAAAAATTTGAAGAGTTCGAGGTCTACTCGATATGCAATTGCTCTTCAACCTTTTCATTTTCGGTACGAGCTATCCGTGGATCAGATAATGTGATGGCAGACATTCTGTCTAGATGCCCACATGATTCCACTTAGCTGTTGAGTACTGGACGTCTTAACACTTCCAACTCGACAACAGATTTTTCTTTTCTATATCAAAATAGATACACATTGTAATTCGTAATGACACTACGTTCATTGATATATAGTCACCATTACTCGTTGATGATTTTTCTTTTTGTCAATCATGTACTTGGAATGCTTAAACTTAAATTGTTATATGCATTGTATCATTGTATAGTAGTATGCGTTGGTGACACCTCCCTGGAAACACTTATGCTTAAGAGAAATGCTTTCTCTGAGGGATTGAGATTTTGCATTAATCTGGCTTAAATAATTCCAGATATTTCTCATCTGCGCAGTATTTATGCGTTGGGAGCCTATTGTATGTTGCTCTCAGATGAAAAAAAAAAAATGATTTTCATTTTTTTCCCGGGGGGTGTGGTAATCTGTTGCGCACATATTTTTTTGGCGCACGGATTACGCATACCATGTAAAATGTTTTAATTGTCTGATGAAGATATATTCATCTTTGAATGCATGTTTTGGTCTTGAGGGACGAAACTCAGATTGGGCAATAAGTAGTCATTCTGTGAGTTATCGCTCTTTGTAGCGTTCTTAAAAATAGAACTCGGCGGAGGAATTTAGACTTACTTGAATCTATTCTGTGTTTGGTTAGGAATAGATTGTTCTTGCTTCAGTATGTCTATGGTCCGAATCTATGTGTAGTGCTTGTCTATGTAGGACGAGTATGTCTTATATCTTGATATCTTAGTATGTTTAAGTGGAATTATTTGTTCTTGTACTGTACTGAAGGGGGTCAGGTGTTTTCGGCGGATGAAGAGAGGTGAGGGGGTTCTTCGGTTGTCGAGGCCTAGGGCAGGAAGTCATGTCGGAGAGATGCCCGAGAGTTTGTGATCTCTTTAAGTTATTCTGGGGACGAAGATAGTTTCTTCCAGGATCGTTTAGTCCATGAGTTCATCAGTTGTGATTCTATAACGCCGGGAGAGCGTTTTTGTGCTTGCTAGTGTATTTCTTATGTCCAGGTAAAAAAAACGTACTTTTGCTGACTTCGTTCATTCCTAGGCTTAAGATGGGCAGACGTTTACATGAACTTACCTATGAATATGTCGGGACGACATATTCTCTAGCAGCACTAAATATGTTTATATGCAGCAACTATGAGGACAGAATATGCTGATCCTTGTAGAATCATTTATTGTTGATGAACAAAGCTTCGATTGAAGATTTGGCTATACACCCGTATAGTGAGTGATGCTCAACCGGGAACCAGCAGCCATTGTGGAATTCGATTGATTTTGGAATTCTACTTATTGTAAATCATTAGCAGAGAACGGGAAAACTTCCTTATTATCAGGTGATGATTGAGAGATCACTATTATAAAGAAATTAACATTATCTTCACAGAGATTTGCTGTAATTTACCTAAAGGAATCGTCGCTAGAAAGAGATCTTGTTTAGGAGTCAAGTTTGAACAGTATTGCTTAATTGACATGCTCGGTCAGTAAGGTCTACTGACTGTATTTATAAACTATGGAAGTCTTGGTGTTTACAGATGTTCCATTGCAAGATTATTCTTCATGAATGCTAATTTAGGACGGTAGTCCATTGATCAATATTATGCTGTCTATGTCGACTCATGTTCCTGTAACTGTACCCAATCTGTCAAGTGTGTGCGTCCAATTAAACTATTGAAACGACTACAGTGATCTGCATTGGGGACTTAACGTAATGAGTGAATGAGTGCCTTATATGGGTCAACACACGAACAGTCCACCATTCGCCTAACTCATACTTCACACTCACACTCCATATTTGCATAACCCTGCGTTGGTTGAGTTGACCTTTGCTCCCCCTGGAGCCTCCATCATATTCACCACTGGTTTGCGTGAGGAGAATACACAGTTACGATCAAGAAGAAAAAGAGAGTTATCACGCTCCTTATTGGATCTCTCCTCAACGCAGCAACATGTCGGTGTGGGAAAAAATTTCGCTTATAACATACAGCGTTGTAAGACTACTGCACTGACTTCCAATTTCGTCAAGTAGGAGTAACTCCAGAGTCATCAGTTTGCGCCTCAAATTCTCGGACCCTACTTCAAGTGCATCCAGCTAGACATCTACACCACCTGAAGAGACGACATCTTATTTCCCGATAACTTTCGGAGTATCCTGTGCAAAAAGTATGTGTTCGCTCGATAATCGGTGTAAGTTGTAAAATGTACATTTTATCATTTTTTATTTGCATTTTGACATGTATAATTAGCTTGTGGATGTAGAGGTGCATATGAGGCTGGCACTGTCATCACTGCAAATAATTTGACACTTGAACCTCCAATGCAAGATCTTGTGACTGCCTCATGCGGGTTTTCTCACAAGGAACTAACAGCAGAAAGGGATGCCTCAGATTTTAAAAATGCTGGGTGTTCAAACTGTTGAGTTTAAGGCTACAATTAGATGGATGAGGCGTTGTTGAAGGCGGAGCAGACTGTTGGCATCCGAGAAACGGGATTTGATTGATGTGACCTAGATACCTGTGGCACCATGGTGGTTGGGGGCCATTGAAATGGAAATCTACAAGTGTGGTTTCCATCCGAGAGATCTCGTAGACGTCTGTAGAATCGATCCTCAAATCGTGTACCCGTTTGGCCAATATAAGTTATTGTTCAACATTTGCATATGATATCATAAATTACATTGCGCGACTTACGTGTACCATAACACAAAATCATATCTTAAAAATAATACGCAACTGTGGTAGGGCAAGTCATTGGACTTGATTCCCAGATATCACATAGAAACTATGACTTAATAAAAAAGGCCGGCATCATTCGAATAGTTTCAATATCCACGGCAGGGATGACTTAAAAAACATTTAGAAGCGTTTACTTATTCCATGTTTTATTTACTTTCAATGACAATATTTCATTCAGATTATTTAAGTGGTAAATTTGCTTGACACCTTAATTCACACACGCACATACAAAACAGAGTTCAAAACGTAAATTGTTTTCTATTCTAAGTATATTTGAGTATACGTGCATCTCCATTATTCATCTTGTGACAGGTTACAGATCAGCTCTTGGTTGCATCACTTAGAATAAGACATTCGTATTTCCACACACCACACTGTGTGCTCAACCGTGTGTGACCCAAACTGTGGTGGGCGGTAAACGCTAATGTACAATTATCCTGAAATCGCTGTACAATTTGTTGTATGGCAGAGGAACGGAAAATAACTAACACACTATATGTTTGATAAAAAGCGAAACAGAGGAAGATATGAGGGCACATCGTGATTTGATAAAGAACATAAAATTGCAATAGTTAAATTTAGATGACCAAGCAACGTTCGTTATCACATTTCTGTTCTTTACTGTGAAAGACCGACTGACAATAATAGGCGCAATCCACGCGGAACACTTCTGAGCGCGGGACCCGATTCAGAGGAATCCATGGAATCGGCCTAAAGGCGTCCCTGCTCATAAATCAGACACGTGATCCCATATAACGATACCGTTAAGCGCAGTTTTTCGAAATCAACAATATCGCAGAAGTGTGACGCGCAGGTGATGACATCATGTGATATCTGTGATCTGTCATTTCCATTTATCAACACCAGTGCTTTTTATTTCTTTATCCCCTCTGAGTCTGCGAGCATTGATTTTTGTGTTTCGCAAACTTACAAGAGATATTCTTTGAACATTGTCAAATACTGCCAACTTTCACTACAAAACAACGAAGCCAATCCATATTTTGTCAGGGAAATTCGTGAAAACCTTTAAGACTTCCTTTTGTGTTTGGTGTCTGGCTAGAAAACATTGACTTCGCAGGATGAAGATAAATAAATAATGGGATACAAATACTAGAAAAAAGCTAGTAATTATTCGAAAAGCCCTCGGTCTTATTTCATATGGGCTCTATGGAGACAATGAAATAATAGCGATACTTCTGCCACAGGCATGTACGAGTATTAATATGCGAATATGTATGTTAAGTTCGGATCTACGTAAACCAGCACTGCCAGACTATGTGGAATATTTCGGTGGTGGGGTGAATGGAAATACATAGTATACGGATTATTAGGACAAATGACAAATAAATGTTGTCCTATTATCAGACTCATTCCACAGATATTTGTTGCCATTTGCTGGCTGGTGCACAGACGATACTTGCTTATCTATCAATAGTCCGTCTGATGCCAGCGATTAATCAAACACGTCAACGTGGCTGTTGGCTCGCTAAGTACCGACTGCCACAAAGGAAGATAAACCGGTTAAAAAGTCAAGTCAGCTATGTGAAATTGGCGAAGTGGGTCTACCTGAGGACAAAAATAGCATCGAAAGATGAAGGCGCAAAGTAATATAATGACCAGATGAAAGAAAAGGGATAGCACAGTACAAGGGAAGCAAAGTTAGTCACAGAAAAATGTAACGACTGAATTATGACTTGTCACACTCTCTTAATGTCAGCTATGTTTCCGTGCAGGGGGTGCCTTTTGTCTGTGGTCGCTTGAATATAGGCTTTTGACTGGGCTATTGCAAATCTCGATCTAATTAACCGTAATCCAAGTATATACCGCATCGTCATGATATCTTGCGTATAGCATTCCAATAGTTCACTATGTGAAATTGATAGCGTGAGTATTCCCAGACTGGCATGACTAGCTTGATGATACAGGCGAAACAGTAGTCTCTGCTCCAGGTGTGCTGCGGCCATTGTCTTTAGGGCTGTCAGACCTGTGTTCCACTTCTGTATGATTAGATCAACATGATACTTGCATGACAACCCGTGATCGAATGTTATTGCGAGATATTCAGTTTGTCTTACCTTTCAATTTTCTGCCCACTGAAAGTAATGTCTGGAAGATCTGCTCTCACTATGGAGTTGTTTAAGGAGCACCACATCACGCAGGCCATGTTGGGATTGACTTTAGAGCCATTTTCCTCGCACCATTTAAACACCTCAAGTAATGTCCTGTGTATGATATTTATCATTTCCTGTCGGTCAGAATCAGTTCTGTAAATGAGTATATCATCTGCAAAAGTCAATGTTCGTTCCAGTCCAGTTGGCTGAATGTTGGTTACTTCTGCTGTGTACATGTTAAACAGCACTGGTGATAGTGGAGAACCTCGGGGTAGTCCAGGGTCTATAAGCACTGGTTCTGATACGAATATTCCCAAGCGAAATGCAACTGATCTCTCAGCTACACTCACCAACGTAAATTTTTATTTGGTTTGGTTTTAAGGATTATCGTCATTGCACACGGACAACGCCATCAGTGCTCCGATCTCCTCCCTTAGATCACACAAGGAGGATCTCAGCGCAGTGCACGAACTCCGTAGCACCAGCGTGAATCCCAATGTGTGTATATAATGTATAGGAATCACACATTCTATAAATATTTTTGTGGTGGGTAGGTTTCCTAATTTTTAAATTTTGCCAGGGCAGCGGCCTGATAGGCCTATTCTTTACGATGTCCAACTGCCGTGGGATTTTTGACGTGCGCAACTTGCACATGGACCTCCTATATTTTCGCACTTATCCGAGAAAGCTAGGCATCCGATCGCACTGCCTATGAGACCAGGGGGGAGTATGACGTGATTAGAAATTTTTTTTAAAAAATATTTCAATAAATTATAATCCATCAACTAGGATTCGAACCCGGTACCTCTTGAATACGAAGCGGACGCCATATCTCTGAGCAACTCCGACCCCCAGTATGTCTTATGTTGTTGAATGTAGCTTTTCGTCATTCCTACTCAACTGAACAAACTGTAGTGGTTGTTCCATGCTCCCAAACAAAACAAAGAGTAGCAACAGCAGCAGCAGCAGCAACAGCAACAGCAACCGCAGCATAGTTTACAAAAGTTCCTTTTTCGACATTAATTTTGTTTCTTCTAGATATTATGTTAGTTCTGATAATTTGGACTAACACTGTTCGCAAACACACCTGAGCTAGTACCACGTATGTCAATTGTTCCTCATGGTTATCCTTTACCGTTTCGTTCCTTATGGAGCATGAGCCACGATTGTAGTAACCTTCATGCAAGAAGCTTGAGTCAAAGTACTTCCGCGCTCTAGTATAGGTGGTTTCCGTAGCAGAATAGTTAACATGATGTGATAGACACCCCCATGCACAATCTTGATGTGATAGACACCCCCATGCACCATCTTGATAACAGTCCTCTCTTGATAACAGTTGTCCCATTCATTCTGTGTCCTAATAGAGCTGCCCAGAACAGTATCGTCAGTGATAACACATATTTAAAACAAATATCAAAAGTAAAACTGAGTATTGGGGTAAAGACATACAAGTTCATCTAAATATTTCGTGCAGAAGTAAATTGTGATTGTTCAAGAGGACGAAAGACAAGAAATGGCGGAAATGTGTCACCCAAGCATAAAGAGGAAGCTCGACTGAACATAGCAGAAGTGCAAGTGTTCAATTATTATTATTATTTGTTATAACAGCCGATTTTCAAATGTCACAATATTTGGCATTAAAATTGGCTTCGTTTGCGCATTGGAATTATTTCGGGCGGATGAACTATTGCACGCGAGAGAGTAAATGTCGATTGCCCTTCACTAAAAAAAATATTATTTTTTTTAAAGTCAAAAATAAAAAGTTCGTCTGTCTTCTGATGCGTCTATTTTTAATGAACTTGTTATCCTTGACACATTTTTGTTCCATCGTGCAGTCTAGGGTGCCATTCACAAATTACGTAAAGCAAACAAAAAACAACAGAGAGGGGGGGGGGGGGGGGGGGGTGGGCAGAGATGTTACGCTTTGGTGCAGGGGCTTTGAAGTTTTTGTTACGCCACTTTACCCGGGGGAGGGGGGGGGGGAGGGGGGGGTGCTGAAAATGTCCAAAATGGCGTTACGAAATTGGTGAACGGCCTCTGGAGCGCGGATCGGCAACCACTCGCGGCGATACACCGATGGATTACAAGGAAGACTTCAGACATTTCTAAGGATGGCTGTGAAAAAAAAAAAATCGAAAAAGGTGATTCGTCTTACGAGGACAAAGTTAGTTAAAAGTTAGTTGCTTATCCTTTACAGGACGTGGCAATCAACCCCAGCATTTATTGGCTGTGTTGTGATTTTTCTAGGCAATTTTTTCATTCAGTAGTTTGCCATTGCTTTCTGAACGGTACGGCGCTTATACCATTGTTAAAAATCCACACAAAGCGATCTGCTACCAAACCGCCTGCAGCAGGTTTCGAACCTGGTATATCTGGATTATGAAACTGCGTTCATATCCATTAGGCCACAGACGAGGACAAAAGACAAAGAAAATAGCCAACGTTACGGCCACAAGGCTTTCGTCAGGGAAAGGAAAGAAAGTGAAGGCTAGATAGGACACATAAGAACCTAAATAAATATAAAAATTAAACCTGAGTACTTCCCTGAAGGCATCGAAGTCCTAACACTTTTGCTGCCCGTGTTTCTAAGTAACGGTTGATGGAGAAGAAAGAATTTTTAAGCTAGGAGAAAATTGGGGCTATCTCTCTCTCCAGCCGGAATTGAGTCTGAAAATGTGGTGTACTCAGGAATGAGCGTCCGATTTACAGAGTGGGTAGAGCCCTGGTCTCTCGCTGCAAAGGTGCTGGATTGGATTCACGGTATCGACACCATCCAGTCTATCCAGCTGTAAATGCGTACCTGACCTCGCTCTTGAATTAGCGAAGGACAAGACAGCAAGATATGGAACTAGTCCCCCACCTCTCGAAACTGGACCTTGTAAAGTGAAGTCTCTAACATTTCACTCCCGGATGGAAGTGTCTGAAATATGCTACTTTTACCTTTACTTTTATACTCAGTATATAAAAGGTATTTTTCCGTGTTTGCAATGAAAACCCACGAGCTAGCTAATGAAATTCACTTTATTTGTAAGCTACACACGACAGGAAAGCGTCCTTTCCCTGATGTGAACATTGAGTAAAGTATCTTTTAGACTAAATTTTGAACCGCTTTGTCGATGGTACTGAAGGACGTAGATCGCCAGGTAGAGATAACAGTTACGTATAGGATGTGCTTATTCATCACACAAAGAAACCTGACAACAGACATGATTTTATCCAGGTAAATCTTTAGAGCGATCGGTCTTTACAAAGTAAATAGCTCTTAGGTGTCTTCCACCAGATCTACAGGAACTACAAGGTCTTGAATGTGACCAAATTATAACAAAATGACCTTCTAACTAGGTTCAACGGAGCATGCCTCGTCAATCCACAGCAAAAAGACGGAAATATATAAGACAGAGGAGGGAAGGTAATAGGACGTAATGAAAATACTAAGGTATTAAAGAGAGTAGAACTAAGAGATTTTAAATGTAATGTGTTAGATCTGCTGTAAGTTCGATGATTTCCCATGAAATATATGCGGAGTGAAATAAATTTGTCAGAGTAGTTAACATCTGATTAGAATTGTGAATGTTTGTGTTAAAGAGAGATAATGTAATTAACTGAGCAATCCACAGAGTTGAATAAGCTCGCGTTACTAGAAAGATTAAGTAAATTTGGAGCCAGTGGAATCAAGTTAATTGAGATTTGACCATCCGAGGGGTAAAACTAGTTGCGATTTGCTGTTCGAAGACAGCTGTGGTAGTCATTGCTTTACGTGTTTAGTTGAACATATTTTGTGTTTGCAATATCCTTGCTATACGAGTAGCTAAACCTGAAATTCTTTTCACAATTTGAATCAGCCATGTAAAATTAATTACATCATCATCATCATCATTCCTTTCCGTTCCCCGTGGAACATAGGGCAGAAACATTTGCTCTCCATCGATTTCTATTCTGGGCTGTCTTTTTCAGCTGTGTCCAAGAGATTCCAATTTCCCTAGCCTCCTCTTCAACAGTTCTTCTCCAAGTTCTCTTTGGCCTCCCGACTCTTCTTTTCCCCTGTGGGTTCCAGTCAAGGGCAACTCTGGCTATGCTTGATTTTTCTCTTCTGAGTGTATGTCCAATCCATCCCCCTTTCTGACCTTAATTTCTGTCTGTATTGGCTGTTGTCCGCATCTTTTCCTTAGCTTTATAATTGTTTTTACAGCTGGCCATCTTCTACAAAGGATCCATCGGAGACATCTATTTACAAATGTCTGTAGCTTGGCGGTGATACTCTTTGAGACATGCCATGTCTTTGAGCCATACAGCAAGACTGACTTCACATTTGAGTCAAAGATTCTAATTTTGTTCCTCTGGGTATCGCTGAGGAGTTCCATATTGGTCGAAGAGCATTAAAAAGCACATCTGGTTTTATTTATCTTACATTATAGTTATGCAGTAATATTAACTGAAATCTAAGTGAAAATATATTTTATTTCGATTTTCACTTAAATTAAAAGTATAAATTTAATAATTTAAAAATGAGTTTAAAAATATGGGGTTGCCAATTACGTATATTATTTAATGTTTTCATTATTTGCATGATTTCCCTTGAATCAAATATCCCTTGTCACAACAAATTGGGATCGCTGTTACGTGTGAAAACATAATGTATTTATGTTTAATAATTTGTTCTGCCACAGCTAAAACATTCTGCTTAAAAAAAACTCCACTGCGTTCCCCGCCAGAACCTAAAGAGTAACTCTGCTAAATTGTACCAAATACTCTGTCCTGAAGCATATGGATTTATATAAAAGACAAACGTTACACATAAATTTGGCCTTTTATATATATATATAGATTAGAGTGTAATTTTGATAGCGTATGCATGGTGTTCAGTACACAAAGGTAACACTTCGTGATAGAGTGATGTATGAACTACAACGCAGAGAGATAAAGAAAGACAGAGAAAGAAAACACTGAAACACGATTTACGTTACCATAAACCCTCATCAATCGTTAACATTAGTTTCCATATAACTGTTTGTTGATGTCTGATCAGTTATCGATCTCTGGTTCTTCATCATGTCATCTGGTTATTTACCCATTCATTTTTCATTATCTTTCATATCCGCGTTTAGCCTTGGACATTAATATTGTGTACGCCACTGCTGTGTATTCCACTTGCAAAATAATATATGACGCCTCGTATGTCAATGAACCAGCATTTAATTACTTGCTAGAAGGCAACGACAGCAGAACAAGGCCCGCCATTTTTCCTGAACGCTATTGAAACGGAAGCGTAAATTTATCGTTTGGCAACTAGTTCACATTTTTTTAAAATTTGTTTATTTGTTTGTTTGTTTGTTTTTTTTAATGAAGGAAAAATATCGCGTTAAACATCTGATAGGTTACAGTTAGGACGTGTGATGCCTATTATTTTTATTATGCTCACGACAATTTATGTGAGTATGTACAAATGAATTATGATGAGAAAACGTTTACTTCCAGCTGAACTGCCGTTCCGGTACCAGACAGTGGAAACACGTTCGGCTCTTGGCAAGTCACCTAACAACATCCGGTTCGTACAGTTATCGCATGTTACCGCTTGTACGCCTCCGTTTGCACACAGCTTTGCGTTCATTAGTGAAACATCGCTGTGCTCAGAGGGAGCAGCACTAAAACGCAGCGCTATTGAAAAAGTACCACCAAATTGATTTATGACGTAAGGTTAAAATATTAGATTACGTAGATGCGCGTGCATGAGCAGAAGTAACGGTCACTTTTGGGTCTCTTTCGATTGTGTATTCTAAGGTGTCAATACGTGTATTTTATGAGCTCCTGCACTGAGTGTTTGATGTCCGATATTCGTGCATGCTTATGGACGTATGGTTGAGATATTGCATGCCATGGATGTATGTGTGAATTGATAGAGAAGTATCATGAATTATTATAAACATTTTGACGATCTAATCAAGTTATATTGTCGCAGACAGTTGGACTAACGGACTTCACATTTGCCTACCATTCATGTATTATGATGGCCTAGTACAACTGAAAGACGACTTGCTTTTATTATATCAAAATGTGGAGCTTCAATGTTGTATGATGTCAATAAATTATTAACACGTTAAACAGGAGGGATCTACATTCCTTCGTTGATTTATCTGTTGTGAGTACATTTGGACATTTGCTAACTATACAGAATTCGGATCAACACATCAATAGAAGTTATATTTGGTCGCCAGTCTCAAGAAAAATTTTGAACCGCAGCACTTCATTATAGTAACTGACTGCCGTTTCATTTTTCGGAAAACGAACATTTTTGGACAGTGTCGTAAATTTTTAAAGATAGGTCAGAAGATATTTATGGTCCCGTCTGAGCAAAAGGTGGTAGTGGTAAATATGTGAGAATACATGTTAAAGAAATAAATTTTCAAGAGGGAATAGTGTAAGAGGAAGATCTGTCTCTGGAATGAGTAGTTTCTCTAGTCCAGCCTATCTATACGACTATATTTTAATATAAGACAACCTTTCCCTCCCTATATGAAATATAAGTTACACTAACCACACCCACACACACACAATTATGTGACAACAATATACACACACGTGAAAAATTATGGTTAATTGGGTATGGGTCTGACCAACACGCATATGTAAGTTCTTTTTGTTATTTATTATCATTAAAATTTTTACAACATCAAACATATAGAGAAATAAAATAAATCAAGTTTACAGATATATGAAAATAACCGAATAAGTGTCTCCCCTTGTTGAGAAAAGATCCCACAAGAAGTTAATAACCCCAAAGGTCAAAGATAAACCCTAGATTACAGAATAGACTGTGAAGAACAAGTTCCCACTAAATTACTACTCAGTAAAGTACTCAGGTTAGCGAAAAAAAATAGAAGTAAGTACAATGATTGTAACAAAGGAAAATATTTACTCTCTCTCTGTCTCTCACTCTGTCATCTGTGGCCACAAACACTCTTGCTTACCTAATAATGGTGTAGGTATCCCTTAAAAAATTACAATAGCATGAACCTATATTGTCAAGTGCGTTGCCCAAATCTGGCCCCAGTCCAGCCTTTGTATCTAAAAATAAATTACAAGGTGGACGCCAAAGTTAGTGGTTTAATTTTTCCTGGATGAGTCCTGTGTCATCGCATATAGATACTGAAGCAAGACGTTCTCGGGACGTTCACAATTACAAAAAGAGAAAAGAAGTTCATGTATTATCTAGCCTCTGGTGGCTAAGACAACTGTTACGATATGTAAAAACTGATAATGATGGTAGATCCTATCGGCTGACTCTTACGGTGAGTGCCGATTTTGAAACAGCGTAGTTTTCTGGATCACTCCGTTTCTACGGCTGTCAAACGTCAGGAATATATGTTCTTTCGTATGACCAGTGGGCTGGAAAATTTGATAAAAATTTCTGGGTAATGTACTGTCCAGTTACGATTAATCTTATTGTTTCTATTGATCTCTCTCTGAATGAAGAAAGAGGACCGAACAGGTCCAAAAATCGAAGACCCAAAATAATAATAATGTTACTGGTACTATTAGATCGTGGGCCGCTGGTTTTGATCAAGTGCACAAATCAGAAAATTAAATCCCCACGGGACAATTTAACACATTTAGCGAAGAAATGGTTCTAGTCCGTCGTGCTTAGATTATCCAAGAATTTCTGAGCGACTCTTATAACTGAATTTGAGAGATCGCGGTATATATACAGCTTATGATGTTTTTATCACTAGAAGATGTATAATTCGCACCTCTGTACAGCAGGGAATTCAGGATCTTGTCGGTCTGTCGGAACTCAAACGCTAATGTTTGAAACCAGTTGTTACGTGCAGTCTTTGATATCTTGCAATATTATACATTTGTATGCTTGTTATGTTCGCAAATATTTTGTAAACAAAATAGAAACTTTTTTGCTTAAGAAAAAGTCAATATTGAGTTACTTCCCCTTGAAAGGAGTCTCAGATCGAACTCCGCGGACGAATCCAGTTTTACTGCGATTTATTCTTTGTTTGGGTAGAAATAGATTGTTCTTGCTTCAGAATATCTATGGCCTGAATTTATGTGTAGTGTTTGTCTAGGTAGGACGAGTCTGTCTTATATCTGTATATCTTTACATATCTAAGTCGAACTATATGTTCTTTGTCGCTAGAAAGGTCAAAGGCTGTTCAGCGGATGTGTGGCTAGAGAGTTGTGTTTTGGCTTCGCCCTGATGATGGGGGCTGTCGTGTTTTCTGTATCGGCTTGTCGCCGGAAAAAGTGATCGATATATGTGTAGGGGAAAGTGATAGTCGTCTAGACCTATCGTGTATGCTTTACCCCAGTGTTTATTCTTATTGCCAAGGAATGGCAGAATCATATTTCTGATACCAAGGTAACAAAAGCACTTCTTATGAACTCTCTTACGAAGCCATCGTTTTCGATAGGCAGACGCACGATTTGTACGTCTGAGGGAATATTTAACCAGATGAAGATGACATTCATTTCTAGCAGCACTATATCTTATATGATGAAGTCAATTGTATCATGATAGAATCTACAGAGCAATGAGAACATTTAATGAATGACTAACTTTAATACAGATTCATTGTCTGTATCCAAACGTGAGTGACAGCTCACCAGAAGCCATCTTGTATACACATATTTAAGGACTATCAGGAAGAGAAAGGGATGCCCCGTATTATCGCTTGATGAGTCCAGAGATCACTGCTACAGATGAGAACCCATTACTAGCGGTTCAATATGATTATATGAAAGATATGTGCTGAACATTATTTAAAGGAATCTTCGCTAGACGAGGTTAGGTCTAGAAGCCATCTTGAATATTGTTTATAAACTGACATGCTTTGTCAGTAAACTCAGATGATATATATATGGGCAATACTGAGTGCTTGTCTACTGACATTCCGTTGTGCTATTATTCAACGAGTGCCCATGTATCATTGCAAGACCATTTATCAATTGTACCATGATGTATTATGCCAACCTGTGATTTGTCACTGTATCCGTGCTGTCGAATGTGTACGTCCAATTAAACTGTAACAAAAGTACACAGCAGTTGGCGTCGATGACTTCCAGCCATACATGAGTGAGAAAAAGAACATTTATCAACTCTTCGAACTCTTTCATCATTCGCGTATTATACTCTCACTCTATGTCTACACACCACTGCGTAGGTCGAGTTGATATTCCTATTCCTAACAACCACTCTGACGAGCAACGCTGGGGCCAACAACAAGTCTTTAACATTGGAGCTTCCACAGACCACCATACCTCTTAACACTGTGGTCCTGTAAATAGTTGATGTCAGTGTGAACAAGGAACAATACAACTTCATATCTATACACCATTCAACAGTATATATATATAGAAACAGCATTTAACTCTGGTGGAATTCAAGAAAGAGGTTATTTAACACTGTAAACATATTTAACACCAGTCAGAATTTTCATGTTGCAGTCGCTGTAAGAAGCCGATTGCAAGCTTATATACTTTAAGAGACTCTATAAGACATCGTGTTATCTATCTATTGGTGTATTTGAAAGAACGTCCACTTCAAAATTTTTCAAGATTCGTCGAAGATTTCCACTGTTCATCTCGCACCAGTTTTTCCAGCAGAGTTCAAAATGGCCTGTCCGGCAGATGTCGACCACATTTAGGGGTTCGCTCTACCGCTGCGTGCCTTTGGAGGCCCCCTAAGGCTAGTGTTTTTTTGTCCTGTTAAAAATTCTGAGTGATATGCTGTCACTTTCCAGTCGTGTATTTTTCTATCGTTTGTGATTGTTGACTGTCCTTACATTTAGTTTTCCAACATTATTGTTTGAATCTCGTTGCTCTGATTTTGCTATCGTTTATTTTATACTTGGTTTAATGTTGTCTTACAATGCAATAAACTGGGTATAAAGGGCACCGCTCTTGAAGAGTTGGCCATGAAACAATTCCTACGTAAGACAGGAGAGGATCTTAGGGACTATACAGAATCTCATTTTTAACATCTCCATTTTATGGAAAAAGCTATGGAGCTGTGTGATTTAATGACCTTGGATCTTTGTCAGTGGCAACAGTCTTTTATCAAAGTTCTAACGACATTGAGACAAGAGTTAAAAGACAAAAAATGATAAGGAGAAAACTCTTATTCGTGAGTTGGAACAAGTGAAGGCAGAGTGCAAAAGATTACAAACAAATGTTGAGACATGTCACGGAATTGCCTCCCTTGCTTTGCAGTAGTGGTCCAACAATGGCCAAAACTCAAAAGTATCTAATATGGGCCTTCAAAGGTGTCTACTTTCGCACACGATTACTCTTGTCAGAGTTGTTGATAGAAGGGCAATCATGCTTCTACCTCAAGGGAGTGTTCATAAGATATTTCCGAAGTCAAGAACAATGCTGCATTGGCAGGGCAATTGTCAGCTTATATCGGTCCGTCGCCTTTTATGAAGAATTAAGCAATTATTAATTTCAGCTCGTTCAAGCCCCCACCCTGATTTACTCAGTGGAATTCTTCTTATTATGGTATAGCTTTGCTTAGAGTGTATTTAGTAAATTGACTGAGACAAACATGCTGTTGGTCCCTCGTCTTAAAGCTCAGGCCACTTTTCCCTTCTTGTTCCAGAGATAGTAACCTCAACTGGTACCACCAACAACCATGGTAAAATAATAGAAACAAAACGCTTTCCTGAGTATTGCGTTTTCCGACGTTATTGGTCCGTTTCTCCAATTCCACCATCCCATCTACCTCAGAATTTACCCTCGATGAGAATTAAGCTTAATCTCTCAAGAGAAAACTTTCTTTACATTTTAATTTAATAACTTTATATTTACTTTACATTCAAATAAAAAGGTTAATAGTATAGATAGAATATGCTTACGTTAACATCTACACTCTGCCATCAATGGTACCTATACCTTGTAGCGGTATGGCAGCTTGTGTACCCTGACAATCCCCAGAGCTATGCTAGTGGGAGATTTACTCCTGGTAGGTTCAACCAAGCTGGACTGGTCTCCGTGGGTAGGGGTCAGACAAAAGCTGGTACTCTGGTCCTCCAGGTTGGGGGTTTTAGCACACGGCCGACACCCCTGTCTATGTAAAAAATCGCACATGTTAAGGAAACAACAATAAATGGAAAAACGTTTCTGCGGGACGGACATCCGTGGTCTCAGGCTCGTATGACTGACAGTGGTGAAAGCAGAAAGGAAGGCACTGGCATGAAAACGGATGCCCCGACCGCAGAACCAGAGTTGGGGCACTGTACGAAGGATGGCCGCCGACCGAGCAAAGTGGAATCAATTTCTTGTTGCCCTACAAGACGCCACCAGGCGTAATGGCCACTGACTGCTTTGACGGTCGGCGGCTAAGGATCAAAGAAGAAAGAGAACATCTACACTGATTGAAAAGCTTTGAAACTTTCGTTAATTTTAAAGTGAATATGTCTACATTGACATTTACACTGGTTTGAAAGTGTGAATATTATAATTAGAATGTACATCATTTCGTTAATCGTTCCCTCCCTGCTCCATATGGAACTTGGGACTACCTATGCTTTTAGTTCACTTTAAGAAACTAGCAATAAAGCAGTCAACAGCCCTTGCAGTGGTGGTTCATGAAAACATCATTCTATATGATGAGGTTGGCAGCCTCAAATGACTTGGACATCCACTAGCAATATTCACATGGCAATATATACATATTAATTCACATGTTAGTAATGAAAAATATAGAATGTAAAATGCAAAACTTATGCAAATCCTGGCTCACAGATTGCTTGCTCAGAGAAGTAGGTTAAAGGCACTGGTAGATGTCTTTTTTCGCGTGTCTTGCTTGTTGTTATATTATCACTAAACTCCCACTATGACTCCGTGTTTCAGTTTCCTCAGATGCCGGTCTTCCTTATTAAAATATTTTTCCTGGGCTCTTTAAGTCCTTCAAGATGTTACACAAAGTCTGGTCTGATAACGAGAATTCAGAATTCTAACCTTGGCAGTCTGGTTTCGTCTTGGCAAGCGATCCACGCAGTGTCTTAAAACTGCAAAAAGGTCAAGTTATATTGCCTGTCCTCCCCCGCATTTGTTTTGTTACGATACTAAGAAAGCTCCAATCGTTTCAAACATGCGTGTATAGTGAGGTAATTTAAAAAATTATTTCCGCCTGAAATAATATGCATGATGCAAAAGATAACGTCTCCCATATATGGAATAAAAACATCCGATCATCTGTCGGCAATGTTTACAAATAACTTATTATTACTTTAATATAAAGTAATGTCTTTGTAACAAGATGTGCCGGAAACGGTGATGTCATGCATGTCTGTCCAAAATGTGTCGCACAGACGAGTAATCTCGTTATCTGTCGCTTGAGCGCACACAATCCGTCTCTTACCATCTTGACAAAGAATGCACCCTGGCCTAATCAGCGATTAAACAAATGCGCTTGGCGATTTTAGTGTTAATCTGTAGTCTGACGTCGGCCACACCCGAGATTAATTATTATCTCAGCCGTTCTTTGCAAAGCAGGGAGAAACGGATAACCAAACAGACTTATCAGTGAGAGGAGTGTAAGAATGTTCAAAATACAACATATCTGCTACATAGCAGAGAAAGAATAAGGTGGCGACCCGGAAATTCTAGGTCTTCAATTGAAAATTAATACTGTCGGAGTGGAGGAGAGATCGAGAAGAGGTCGCTCCAATTCCATCTTGTGACAAAACAGACAATAAGGTGGATATCGGTGAACAACATTCTGGATTCAGTTCGAAAATGAGTTTAAATGAAAATTGGCAGCACTAGAACAAAAAAATTAGGAATTAAAACACCTCCAAATTCTACAAGAAAAATCGAAAGGTGACAAGATGGCTGCATTAGAAACATTACTCCTTAAAGAAATGAGTAAAACTACTGATCTCGAAAAAGTAAATGTTAAGCAGGGTGAGAAAATCTCACGGCACAATTATGAAATTGCTAAGTTACGAAGAAGAGTTGACGGCTTATTGGATATTGTTTTACAACATACAATAATGTCACATTTTGACAACGACAAGCGTGCTGTTCGACATGGCAGCAACCCCAAAGGTTGTGTTAAAATGCCTACACAACATGACAAGGTGAAAATATCGTTCCGAGGAAGGTATAACTTCCTTCGACATCACTCGCCCACAAGAGTTCCTTGTCGAAAACACTATGCATTTTATGAGGGTGACGCATGGCGACATGCCAGAAGCAGTGATAGTATTGTAACGGACCGTCCAACAAGTAAGTGTATGCCCAGTAAGAGGGAGGACCTGTATGAAGGACCTTGTCCCTCTGAATCATATCGTGAGAGGGCAGACAAGGTTGACAAAAATTTAACCACTAAGACTGGTGTAAATATATATGTAAATGATGGTCTTGCTAAATCTATTAATCAGCTTGTTACGACATGCTCAAAACCGACATGCTCTTGTAGGAGCCAAAACAAGGGTAAGACTCACTCTGACAAGTCTGATACTACATACAATACAGAAACTTATGTTGATGATTCAGAGTCAACCGAAGTTGCGCACCATCCTTGCGCACAATTTCGTTCTACTCAGATTTCTTCTGGTGGTCATAATACACACTCCCGCACCGTACCAGTGTGAAATCTGCTACCATGGAAGATATGGCGTACACTGGCTGAATTTTTCAGTGCACTGCCGACGTCTAATATGTGCGTCTTTTGCCTATTAACAACTCCATTCATAAAGAGGCATTTGTTTACTTGTACACCAACGCTGCTGCACGCAGAGTTGTCGATCTCGATATTGCCTCGATGTGAGATTGGTACCCACTTCAGCACCATGCAGATTTTAGTGCGTTCTCAGGTGCATTTCTCCCCCTTTATCTTCGCTATTTTAGTTCTTTCATTCTCATTTCATACTTTTCTTTCGTACTACCTTACATCTATTCTTCTGAAATCCATGTAGGTTTCAAAGAAATTTCTTTCTTAGGACATAGAGTAGGTAATGGTTTTCTCAAACCTGAGGATACTGCTGTTTCTAAACTTCTCAATCTTGCTGTTCCTAAGACAAAACAAAATTGTTCACAGTCTTCTTGGACTGGTCAATTTCTACCACACTTTCATGCAAAATATTTCATCTATTATCTCAGTTTTGTCAACCATTACTCGCAAAACGCTCACCCCGTAAAATTGTATGGAGTCAGAGTTGCGAAGATGTGCTGAATCACTTACAAAAATATTTTTCATCTGAGCCAGTCTTGAAATTATCTCGTCTACGTTCGCCATTCATCCTCAGAACGGACGCATCTCAGGACGGCAATGGTGGCTCTTTAATGCAGCAGGTGAACGGAAACTTCATCCTGTATTTTACGTCAGTCGCAAATTAACCAGAACTGCGTCCAGATATCCCATTATCGAGCGCGAGCTGTTGCCGATCGTCTGGAGTGTCACTAAATTACAGCGCTACCTTCTCGGTTTCACTATTGAAACAGACCAGAAGGCACTCTCTTATTTACACAGCTTTAATCACAAAAATCCACGCGTCGCACGATACGCAATAAACCTACAGGTCTTCGACTTCAACATAAGACCAACTAAATGAGACATTAATGTCCTGGCAGATACATTATCCAGATATTCATGTTTCTGGCAGTTCCATTTGACGATTTGGCTGCTCTGCATGGAGAATTCTATATCCTACTGGAACTTAATAATATGGACTATTGTGCCTATAAGGCTGCACATCACTAAAGACATTTATTCAAACTTAATATGATCTATGTTAAATGCAGAAGGCTATGCAATAATGACAGTTATCGTGAATACTCAAATGAACATTGTTGTCTACACATGATTGATTTCAAAATGACTTTACAACATGGGTATCTCGTACTCTGAATAACACTTTTCTACATACGGTTCCTAAAGTGATAATGGAACTCTGATTGACACTTTTCTACATAAAGGTCCTCAGGTAATAATGGGACTCTAATTTACATGTTTCTATATGAGGTTCCAAAAGCGATAATGTGAAGTTGAATGACATTTTTCTTCATCAGCTTCAGAAAGTTCACAAGATGAATCTGATTGATACTGGTAACAATACATGTCATCCATTGAATACCGATACTCAGATTACCATTTTTATGGATGATAATCGGGCTCATAATGCCAAGTTTATCGATAACATTCATTGGATTATCATTATTGTTATGAACCATCCTTAGGATAGTTACACGGATAGAATCCCGCCATAAACAGTGAAAACTGCACTATATTTATGTATCAAAAACAGTGAATACATACATTTATCTCTTTTGAATAACATTCAGTTGAACATTACCAACATTTAACACACTTTCACAGACTTATTGCTGTTACTTACATTTTGTGTTAATACCATTTAATTGGTCATTTATCATTTGATTCCTAATTTCATTCATGATATTTAGATTAATTTTGCTAAAATAATTCACATTGTTCTTTAGCAATACCATATTTTCATTATATTGCTGATGAATTTACATCTTAAAGAAACTGGGACGATTTGACTCATTACTGACAGATTAGCTAAACTTGGACATGACTCTGACTACGCGTTTTATGATGGTGCTTCGGATAAACTTTTAGTTTTCTCTGCAGGCGAGGTAATAGTGTTACGCCTCCGTTTGCACACAGCTTTGCGTTCATTAGTGAAACATCGCTGTGCTCAGAGGGAACAGCACTAAAACGCAGCGCTATTGAAACAGCACCACCGAATTGATTTATGACGTAAGGTTAAAATATTAGATTACGTAGATGCGCGTGCATGAGCAGAAGTAACGATCACTTTTGGGTCTCTTTCAATTGTGTATTCCAATGTGTCAATACGTGTATTTTATGAGTTCCTGCACTGAGTGTTTGATGTCCGATATTCGTGCATGCTTATGGACGTATGGTTGAGATATTGCATGCCATGGATGTATGTGTGAATTGATAGAGAAGTATCATGAATTATTATAAACATTTTGACGATCTAGTCAAGTTATATTGTCGCGGACAGTTCGACTAACGGACTTCACATTTGCCTACCATTCATGTATTATGATGGCCTAGTACAACTGAAAGACGACTTTCTTTTATTATATCAAAATGTGGAGCTTCAATGTTGTATTATGTCAATAAATTATAAACACGTTAACCAGGAGTGATCTACATTCATGCGTTGATTTAACTGTTGTGAGCTCATTTGGACATTTGCTAACTATACAGAATTCTGATCAAAGCCTCATTAGAATGGACCGCAACACCACTCAATGCCGATATGCCATAAACTTTAACAATTTCCTTCCCTGTTTCATCCTTTCATGCCTGTCCCTGATTCTCGTTCGCCATGTGGTTGTCGTTTCCTGTCATTTTCTGCAATCTTAGGGATCGAGCAGGGCAAAGCATTTGGTTATAAAGGTGAATCTTTCTTGTAGTTATAATTGATCAGAATATAGAATCATAAAATGTACATGCATCGTACTGACAAACACGAATGTAGACGGGTATGATCGTTACAGGACATCACTGGCCGAAGAACACAAGTCGTCGTGTAGAGGGTCTACAATATATCTTCTTCATTTATTTAACTTCAGGAACAGCAACATCATGGACAAGGCATTTATATAGTACATACATCATAGTAAAATCCTTCATCTGTCTCGTCTCAACCATTCAGTTCTGGCCGCTGTACCAGAGGTGCATACCACCCAAGTAATGTGGACGAGACGACGTGAATGAAAAAATACTGGAATTATATCTTCAGTAATAAAAGGAACTTCTCGACAAGTTCTGAATCATCGTAGATAATATAGTGGCGGCCTTCGAAGTAAAATATGCCACTTAGATCTCTTCCTCCGCAATACTTGGAGCTTGATTAAAACACGTCTTACTATGAAGACTAGACGTAACGAAAGGCCAAGAATATTCGCTGTTAGCATAAATTAGTGCAAAACGCGTTACGTCATTAACAACTGGTGACGTACTAAATATGCAGTGTTCAATATAAGTTAAAAACCGTGCAAAAACATGATTTACCACAGAGAGACATATTACCGCAAAATAATTGGTAATAGCCTATGTGTGACATCATACAACATATATTAATATTCGTTCTTTAACACCAAAAAATATGGGTGAGGGCGTCTTTCTGACCTTAAGCAATGGTGCACAAAATAATATGTCAGTGGCAACAGGACTATTCTCAAGTAACTTCAGAGCAGAGGCAGAGGTCTTGAAAACTGCAGCAGAGATTATAATGACAGAGGAAAGCACAGAGAGACAAGTTACTTTCTTTACCGATGCACAATCAGTAATTGCAACGTTTAAAAGCCAAAGTAATACAGATTGGATGACCTCAGAATACTCCACAAACTATGTCAACAATTCAAAAGTGTTGTGATCCAATGGATCCCATCTAATTGTAACATCTCCGGCATTGAAGAGGCTGACAGATTGGCAAAGGAAGGTGGACATCTACCTCAGCTTGATGAAAACGTAACTTTCGAGGAGGGAAAGAGTTTTGTCAGAATCAGATACAGAAACAAATGTAATGTAGAGCATCCAGGTCACACACAAAATGATGCATACTACCAGCTCAACAGAAGAGAACAAGTGGTAATCTTCAGTCTCAGCACTGGCCACAACAGATTGAGATACCATCTATTCAACGAACTAAAGATAGGAACTACCGATCACTGTAACTGTGGCACTGACACAATGACTGCTGAACATCTGCTTCAAAGTTCCTCAACATATACGGAAGAGAGAAAGTGCATATGGACGACACCAGTACCATTCGTGGAAAAGCTCTACTGACATTCAAATAGCCTCAAACTGACTACTGCTTTCTTTAAAAACATTCAAGTGAACGTCTGCGAGTGTACGAAGATGAAGAAGAATGTACACGCATGGTAAATTTGCATATGTATATATATATATATATATATATATATATATATATATATATATATATATATATATATATATATATATATATATATATATATATATATATATATATACAGTATATATATAAACCTCCCTAAGCCTTTTATAGCAAATGCTGCTGTGTGGGACTTTTTCCCTAAGTTGTAATTATCTTAAATAAATCTTGTATTTAATAGAGGTATTTTTGCAATATAAATATATATTAGACAGTAAATATTCTGTGTGCTACTAGTCATCTGAGTCAAGGTCTAAAGCTTATTTATTTATTATTATTATTTTTTTTATTCTTGTCCCTCCGCAAAGTCAGATCACAATCCGAGGTCATCACGTCTGTCGGAAATGAGTGTATAACAGAGAGGTAATTAAATTCTGTACTTTTACAACAGTACAAACTCGCGTTCAGCAGTAAATGACGACTGTCTACTCGGAACTGATTTAAAGCAAAACTCACTCATGCGTAAGCTGAATTTAGCTGCGTTAAACACTGCGTTATTGTTCTTGCATCTAAACGCTATCTTCCTCGCGGCTGATTGATTCGTACTTTCTTTCTCAAAATGGCTGTACAGAAAAGGTCAAGGCTGTTACTTGTTTTCGCTTGTTTGTCTCCCCTGCTCTGCATTAGTGGCTTAAAAATGGCCAAACTTAAAGTATAATGATGAGGGTATTGAAAGGTATCTATCCACCTTCGCTCCAGATGACTCTTGGCAGAGATATTAATAGAATAATGATGCTTCTACTTCAGCGAACTTTTAAGAAATGAAGCATAACAACTGAGATCATCTAAGCTTTCATGAACTTTCATCTTCCTGCCACTTCTGTGAGGAAAAGAAATGTGCTCGTATTTTCTGAGCACCAACTGAAATGATTCAGTAAAATATTACTTTAATTGTTCTGGATTGTTATGTATTTAAATTAACTGAGTCATTCGGATGCCATTCACTCAATAATAATTAAATCAACCATCAATTTGTATTTACAGATAACAAATTTAAGAATCAATTATAGTTAGCAAAATTGAAATTCGGTTTTTTATGAACCAATGAAACACTGGTGCTTTCATCACTGGTAGTGACTTTAAAGTGGTTACTGTCAAAAAAAAAAAAAAATTTTTTTTCTGAGCCTGACAGTTATACTTAAGTAGCCAGATGTTGATGATGACTTGTTGTTGGTGTTGGGTTCCGTCACTGTTGGTTCTCAAGGGTGTTGTTGACTGTTCCGTCAGGCGTCAAATTTTGTGGCGGTAGCACTTCCCTGGCGGTAATGCTGGGGGTAACAACTCCAACTTTAAGGCAAGCGTCTTCAAGACACGTCTGATGTAGAGGACTAGCGTAGACTGCTGGCAACGTCAACCACAGACTCGTACTACAGACGTATACCACAAACGTGTATCACAAAATGAGAGAAAACAAATGCCTCTTCTAAGTATATGGTTTCCTGACATGAGAATCAGGCGCCCTTCGCATCCATTCCATCACTTCATCTTCCTCAGAAACGTTACCCTACTTGAGCATTAACGTTAAACCCAGTGAGTTGGATGAAAGTGCGTATGCACAGCGGAAAATGACAATTGCATTATTAAAACATGTTTAAAAATACACATAACAGTATTAAAATGTTAATATAATAAATATGTACTCCAGGGTGTCATCATCATTCACTCCTTGTTTCACATAAAGCCTGGTGCTATCTTTGCTTTTGGGTTTCTTGTGAGGAAACCCGCATCAAGCTTTCACTAGCTCTTACAGTGGTGGTTCATGAATCCAATCATTTTATACGTTGATGTTGCCGGTCTTGTACGAACCTATACATCCACAAGCGATTTTACACATGTTAAATGCAAAAGTATCAAATGATAAAGTGTACATACGAGTAATACAACTTACCCCGATTATCGAGAGTTAATTTACAGACTCCTTGCACAGGAAAGTCTTCCAAATAGTGTTGGGCAACTGGTTTTAAGAGGCTGTTTTACATGTGGTCGAGATATTACATTAATTATAATCCCACTGTTATCCTATATGTAGGTTCCTAGGACTCGTGGTTTCGAGTAGTATAGTAGAGTTTTTTTTCTAACTTCAGAAGATCATCTAATACTTGGTCCTGTCCTTATGTTGGAATCCTGGTTCTATTCGTAATTCTGACTATATGAAATATTTTCTTCTTGACAAGATGGAAATGCAGTACAGGCGTCCCAAAATGTTGCAAATTATAAGCCACAATTTTGCTCACTTGCCCATGTGGTTTCCTTGCAAAAATAAACCCCAATCAGAAGTGGTTTATTTCAGCATTGTCATGTCAAACCAACCACAAATTAATGTCTTATATTGGTAGTGGTTTTTTTTTAACCCCCCCCCCCCCCCCCCCCCCCCCACTACCATCATCTGTAGAACATTCTGCATGCCACACAAGATATTTTCTTTACATGTCATTTACAAATTCATTTGCCTGTCTTTCATGACCATATAAGGTCTCGCTTCTTCCGTTTCGCCTATCATGTTTGCAAACTCACTACAAACATATATAATATTATAATCTCCTTCCAGATGTTACTTCCTTGTAATTGTTTATTAAACCCAATTTCATCTGCGGGAAGTATTACACCACTGTCCGTGTCTTAATCGTTAACAAGATGATCATTTCAGACTTCCCAGTGAGATCTTCCGTGCATTTTGTCATGTCATGCTTGCGAGTTTGCACCTTATTAGACGACAACCCGGTAGCGTGTATCGTCCGCAGACAGAAAGTCGGAGTTAACAACAGGAATATCGCTCAGTGTAGACTCTTGCTCCGTCTGGAGCTAGCGATAAGCGAAAAATCAATGTTTGCTCTGCACAAACAGAAATCAGTGTTGCTTCAAAATAGGTCGAGCGATCTGGCAAAATTAAGGTAGTGACAAATTAGAGCAAGATGTGATTAGAAAGCCTTGAACGATGAAAGCCAAAAAACAACGTCAAGGTACATGTGAGAAAAAGAAAAAGTAAGAGCACAGAAAAAAGTTAAAAAGATGGCACAGGAAAATGTAAAGATCTCGAATTGACTCACGCGCTCGTCACGTGTTTGGAGTCCGTTTTTAAACCAGAAATTATCTGGATTTGATAACGAATCTGAGTATGTTGACTGATTTATTTTCTAGCTTCTTCCATTATGAAGCATGGATCCAAAAGTACAGCTGATCATCGCTCAGGATACCTGTACCAAAGTATTCATATGTTTATGCACCGTTGGTCTCTGTAGCATTCTTTTTTACATGATGAAATTGGCATGTTGATTGTCAGAGATAACTATGGTGCTGTATTCTGTGATCTTTTACACCAGAGTTAAAGATAATGGTTCTAAAGTTATACCTGTAGCGTTTGCTACAATCATTTTGGTGGCAGGGATGCATCAGTGATTTAGTAATGTGAGGAAAGGTCTTTAACTCATCATAAAATTATCCTGCTTGTTAATGTGATGAAATTATGTGGCACTTAACCTTGTCAAGACACATTATTATTGTTATTCAGAATCAACATCATTGAACTCCGGGCAAACACAGAGTATTCAGTCTCCCTCAACAAAGTATGAATGCTGATTTCTTGTAGCCCGCTGGTTATGTACACGTCAGGCCCATCAATGTCTGCTAGTTTTACGTTTGATGGAAATTGAAAAGGGATCATTAATTGTCCTTATTATCTCTCCCTTATCCAAATCCAGTAGCCTCACTACGGGTGCCCTCAAGGCTACTCTGTCAGCTCTGTCATTGCCGCATACTCCGGCATGACCAGTTCCCAACGGGTTAAGGCCTCTACGTAAGTTTTCCATTCTTGCCGCAGCTATCCATTATGGACCATTAAAAGCATGGATTTAGAAACTGATACAATACCTGCTCTGCTCAGTGTAGTTTCAGACACCCATTTCAGGGCTGTAATATCTCCATTCCCATGCTGGATTTTATTGTTGTGATGTAAGGTCCTCTCTATTCAGCGATGACCCTGACCTTAGCCGAGAAGCATCATCCTGATTTCTCACCACGGGGAATAGACCCATCAGTGAATACTCCCAGCATGATCATTTTTCAGCTGAATAATTTCCAGTTTTGTTTTTCCATTACTGGAAAAATGGAATTTCCATGTTCATGAAACAACAAACTCAAAATCGTGGGTTGCAACCTCAAATAGCTGTAAGAAACTCTTCAGAGTGTAACAAGCCCCTGAGGTAAAATCTACTGCGTCTTCATCTTCATAAATGGGTTCATCTTCAAACGTGGCTAAGAGATGTATGTAACCTATTAGAAATAAAAGAATGCAGTTCCAGAGATTGGGGAGATGAAGGGCAGAATGTTCAACGGGCCTGCGTCGAGCTTAAATAATTTTAAATACATTTTTATTGATCGCTTGTTCCTTCAACTAGCTAAATTTCAGACAGGAAAAATAAAAGACTAACGGATGGTTAGATTAAGCAGATAAAGTTTTGGATATCTATAGATAGAACAAACAAGAACCCACTACGGGATAACAAGAGAGCCAAAAAAGTAACACGTAACGCTGGATTTTATTACAGCCAACATACTAGTATTGTATAAATAGGACCAGCGAAGTTGTATACATATTTTTGTTTTATGTTAGTGTCTGAACAGTAGACTCGTTCTAAAATCAAAGACTAAACTGTTTTATAGCGCAGACAGTGGCCCGGTACAGCTCACGAGCACAGTCAAAATGACTGAAGACCAACTAACTAGCTGGTCAATCATTTACAGGATCCACATAAAGACACCGTTAGCTGTCAGTAAAACAACAAACCAGATCAGTTGCTAGAACCCGATCACGTTCTTTGAAATTTGGAACTTCAAAAAGTCATATTTTCCCAACCAATATGACAAACAAAGTTTAAAATAAAGACCTTCTGCACGACTAATACAGAATATTACACACAGCATACAGTGTTTGAAAATAATTTACTATATATATATATATATATATATATATATATATATATATATATAGTCCTATATATATATTATATATATATATATATAAATATATATATTTGATTATATATATATATATATATATATACCTTGTATAAGCGTCTCCGAAATCGATGTATGAATGGTTAATGGTTGAAAACAGCGTGCTGCATTGAAACGTAGCGAACGTCGCACGAAAGGGAAAAAAGAAAGAAGGAAGGATGTAAGAAGGAAGTAAGGTGTTTTTCATACGTAGAAAACACCCTGGTTTACGAGAAGAAAAAAAGTGCCAATAAAATTGACACTATATTGTGAACACAGAAATTTTGTGCCATATTAGACCTGCTATCGACCGGTTCGCCCGTCCTCATTAGGCTGGAATTGTAATCTGAAATCCAGACTTAAGGAATGTTATGACTGGTTTTGACGGCCTAAAATCAACAAACAAGAGAGCATTAGGCACGAAGGTGGCAAGAGTGTAGGCCCGGTAACTGTTGCGTTAGGAGTTTCTGGGGTTTTTATGGTTTATTAGATTGCTTGAGCCATTTGAGTATAATTTACTAGTTGAGCAGTTGTGCTGATAGCTAGTATTTGCGAATGTGAGTGTCCCATAATAATATTTAACTTGATTGACTTGACAACGCTCTTCGTGGTTGAGTCCACGAACATTTCATATTTATTGACTAAAGACATCAAAACGTACATAGCAGAAATTCAATTAATACATCAGTGCAGTCTCCATATTCAATACGTATCGTCAAAACGTTCGGCCTGTTTACTCGCGATGCCGTCTGGCGGAACATCGGTGTAGCGAAAACCGGAGGTTGGCGATATAAATAATTATAATCAATGTACTCCCTGCATTCCTTTCTCAAAGAAATGAATTACTCATCAAGATAAGATGCTCAATCATAGATTCAGTAAATTAGAAGCGACGACCCTTGGTTAAATATTTGAGGAGAAATCTGCACACTTAATATCTTGGGAGTACTATAAATCACGTCTTGCTTAGACGGATACGAATCATCAAAGGGTCCAGAAAGACCGTTGTTATGCATTAGCATAACACCCTACAACGTCATCACTATTCATTGACGTCTACGCATAATCGCGTTCATTTATAAAAGACTATAAACATGGAAAGAACTTGAAATGATGGCAAGTGACAGGAGGACTTGGCATGTGTTTGTTGAAGGCCTATGCTCCTTTGGGAGTGGAGGGTTATGAATGAATTGTGCAAAGCACCTCATGTTAGCATCAGACAAATATGCCAGCGCGTAAATTTAAACTGGTGACAAATTTAAGTAGGGCCAACAGGAAACATACATAATAATACCGTAACAATTCCTCCGACCGACCGGGTTTAAAAAAAATCTGTTATATTGATTTTTAAATAATAATATCATTAAGTATGATATTAACAATTAACCCTAACAACCGAAAAAGCGAAAAATTCTACGACATACGGCCTCAGATGTTTATATGAAAACAGTGTCGAAGGACGTCGTCACTATGATAAAATGTCACACAATGAAATATAAATAATAGGAACTAACTTAACTAACGAAGAGAATCGTCAACAGTCAAGAAAGTAAAGCCTAATGTAATATATGTAACTAAGAGTGTGTAAAACAATAAAAAGGTTTACAAAGGAATACGTAATTAATTACTCAAAGTAAGAAAGTATACCGTATCTTGTGATGTAACTATGTGTGGGTAATGTGAACTAAATAAAGCGAGGTAATTAAAGTACTAAAATATCATCTTAGAATATAACAAAGAGAAGGAATGATTAAGGGACATAAGAGAAGATAAACGCAGAAGCAAAGAAATAGCATGGATGAAGAACCTAAGCTATAATAAATATATAACTAACTAAGAACTTAACCTAAACTATGTAATAAACATGAAAAATAATTAATATCCAACAATTAATATAAGACCTAAAAATATAAAGGTAATGAGACTAATCAAAAGGCTAAGAATATGAAATATAATAAGATTAATCAAAGTCACAATATCGTAACTAAAATAATTAATGTTCAGTTATGAGTAATCACAGAGAAATCCCTCGTAGAATAATCTTGAGAAGATAGAGTTCCGCTTACAATTAATATCCCGGTATTTCCGGGAATTTATAGAAATGTACATGATATAACAATAGCATCAAATGTTTATTCCGCTGAAGTAGATCATAAGTGTTCAAAAGACACCATGGAAGGTGTATGTAACGAATAGTCCATTAAAAGTGCGATAAGATAGTGCGGGTAGATTGCACTGTATCGAGTGGTAGATATATATCTGGACACAAACCATAGTCCATCACCAAGAAATGAAAAACCAACAATGGGCATCGAATTAAATTGACGAAACCTTCGGCAGCTCCGGACGAATTATGAAGAGATGATTGAGCCGATAGTCAATCACGTACAAATAGTCATGAGGTACGAACAATGAAATTGATCAATGTCAAATGACAAATCGTACCATCGGACAGTACGAGGAGTAACGAATATATTCATAGTAGAAGGTATCCTGTACCTTTGGGCATGTGAATCGTGAACCATCCCGTAGTTGAGATAACAAAAGTATCTGGATATGAAACTAATTCGTGATCACTACCCGTAGACGTCTCTGTCATACTAGTTTACGCAGTGCAAAGTGAGTGACTTGACTTGCACTGAATTAACAACAAAACGTTTATCGATAAGGAGTATATGATTCATGAAGTACGTTGGGATATGCGATAATGTCATCGGGTGAAGTCAGCAATAATATGTACAGCTGGAAGTATGAATACCGATTGCTATACAAAAATGTCCATATGTCCACAGATAAAGATGTACTTCAATCAGTCTTTATTAGCCAAAGTCCAGCAACACAACGTGGAAGATCGGATTCGTCAATCACGATGGATGAAATTGATCATCAAAGATGAGTAAATTGTTATGAATGTTTGTTGAGGTAAGCAATAGTGATGTCATATTAAATCACTACCAGACTGGAACGCTGAGATCATCGGAGTCATCCATCAAGTGTTAAATATAAGAAACAGTACGTTCGTGAAGTACACACATATACGTAGTTCATGTGGATAGCATCATCAATTGACATCTTATGTGGATGACGGGAGACGAGACAACGAGTCGGCCACAACATTCTCAGTACCGGGAATGGACTCGATGTTAAATTCAAATGGCTGTAATAAGATAGAGAAACGAGCCAGCTTTGGGCTCGTCTGAGAGCAGCCACTGATTTCTGGTTGGTCTGAACGATGAACGGAGCGCCCAATAAAAATTTCTCTAGTTTTTGGATCACCCATACAACCGCAAGGAGCTCTTTGTCGATGACGAAATACTTCTTTTCTCCGTATGTGAGCTTTCTCGAGATAAATAGTGTCGGGTGCAGCATCCCATCATGCTCTTGAAGAAGACTGGCACCCAAGCCAAAGTTGCTTGCATCTGTACGAAGGACATAGATTTTAGTAATATCTGGTAGCCTCAAAATAGGAGGTTTAGAAAAAAATATTTCGGATTTTAAGAAAGGCGCTATTACATTCCGTAGACCAGCTTATTCTGGCAGGCATGCCTTTCCATTAAAGGGAAGACGATACTGCAGTTATAGTAGACAGGTTAGAGATAAACCTACTGCAATATTGAACTAGTCCTAACAAACTGCGAACCTGCTTCTTAGTAGTCGGGATAGATAAGTTGAGAATCTTAGAAACGTTCTGAGGTATAGTCTGAATACGCCCAGAACCAGTGGTATGACCAAGGAAAGTAATTTCCTGAAATGCAATTTGGACCTTGGTAGGCCTTGACGTCAAAGTGTGCAATCGTAACGTGTCCAATAAGGAACTAAGTCCGACAAAATGTTCATCAAATGATGAACTGAATAAACAGATATCGTCAATATAAGTAATGATATCTTATCTATGTCCTAATATTTTTAGCATCATGCGAATAAATGTTGCTGGTGCATTCATTAGTCCAAAAGGCATGACGTTCCACTGGAATAGTCCACGTGGAGTCGAAAACGCAGTAAGATGTTTGGCTTGATCCGATAACGGAATCTGCCAATATCCTTTTGTGAGGTGTATTTTTGTAAATAAAGTAGATGTAGCTAGACGAGTAAGTAAATCGTCAAGAAGTGGATGTGGTTCACTATCAGATATAGTTTTAGCGTTTAATGTTCTATAATCCACACATAATCTAATGTTGTTATCTTTTTTCGTACAATAACAAGTGGAGAGGAATGTGGAGAGTTGCTATTCTCGATTATTCCTAGACTTAGCATTTGTTCAAGTTCTTGAGCTGTTTTACTCTGGTAATGAATAGGAACTGGATAAGGACGAAGACGAATTGGTATCATCTGTGAGGATGATATCGTGACAGATGACAGATGTTCGACCAGGCAAATCAGTCAAAACATCAGAAAAAGATTCTAGAAGATTAGAAATCTGTTGATGTTGTTGTGAAGTTAAAGAAGGAGAAATAGTAACATCTCGCCAAGATTCAGTAGCGTTTAGCGTAGGTAAAGGTAAATACATGTGAATATCAGTAAAAGAAGATTCCTCTTCCTGAATCACAGATAGACTAGAATAGTGACAAGAACCAACTACGTTGTCATCAAGATCATGAAAAATTGCCTGTAAATGTTCAGGACGAGTATGAACTATTTAAGCATATTAATATGGAATATTTTCCTGTGACCCTTAACATCTAAAATGTAGTCAACATCAGAGATCCTATCTATCACTTTAAATGGTCCATTCCACGCAATGAGTAGTGTCTTATGAGTAGTGCAATGAGCACCAGACATCGTATCAAGGACAAAAAGGAACAAAATAACCAACATTATTTTGCGAAGAAAATGTGTGCGATCACATATTGATAACCCTCCAATTACATGAGTGCATGTCAAACAGGATGACAATAGCATACCTGTGAACAAAGGCCACAAATATAACCAGAAATACATGTGCAATGTCGTAGTAGAAACATATATGTATCTGTGTTTTGGTACATCATAAGATGCAGACACAACACTGTCAAATTGAGTGGCAGTTGATGTGTATGTAGGGTTAAGGTCATGACCTGTAGGAATATCAACACTGTTATTACTGTTATCATCATTATGAGGAGTACCCTCATCATCCTCAAAAATGGTACATAGACCAAAATTGGAAAATACAGTGCCACATGTGTGGTAATTATTGACTGGCAGTCGCATCAGAGTATTGTCAACGTATGCGGGGAATCCGTGTCTTCGTTCCCACAGCTCAATCTCTGCCGGTGAGCAGTCTTTACTCCCATGAATACGACCAACTGTGAGGTCAGCTACTGGATTCTGCAACAAACATACATTAACTTTACCTGAAAAGAAAGGTGTGTGTATATTGATAATAGCAGTGGGTTAGTACTCAATGGTACCTCCAAAAGTAATACACTTCACACTTTTACCAGTACAACAACTTGGGTGGACGAGCGACTGTCTAATGCCGATGGTCGTAGACCATGAATCCCTTAAAACTGATACCATAGTACCATTGACCAAACCTTAGTTAAATATCAAAGTCCCTGTACCATCATTAGCGGAGAGACTAACAGCTGGGAGAGGGTGTCCACACTTCAAAACTGTAGTGCTGTCCTTCTGAAAAATAGTTAGGCATTCTGGGCAACTATTTGCCACGTCTAAGTCAAATGAATAACAAGCAGACGAATGTACTTGATTATTAGAATCTTGACTACCCAAGGGTACACTGTCAGTCAGTGCCGCCCCTGCATTATGTTGGAACCTATGTGGTCCACGTGAATGAGATCGCTGTCTTTGGCGATCAGCAGAATTATTTTGATGTCTTCTATTTTGACTATTATTTCCGTTTTTATAATATTGGTTAGTATTATTCCAATTATTATTGTTATGAGGAATGAAATTACCTTGGTTCTTCCAGTTTGATCCCTGTTGGAAATTGCTATTATTCCTATATTGAGGTGACTGTTGTCTAAACTGTTGTCGACCTCTACTGGAATTATCATGTTGGTGAAAGTTATTATTTATATAATAATTATTGTCCTTATTTCTTCTATGTACAAAATTTCTGTCTAGGCTTTGAGATCTTGTTCTATTGTTATTATTATACATTGTAACTGAAGCAACTGGTAAAGCTTCTCTTACTTGAGTGTTTGCAATGCATGATCCAGAATGTGCAGTGCAGAATTGCTATTTCCTCTAGAGCAGTTAAATTTAGTGATTTACGTTCCTGTAAAAACGACCAAAATGGTTTGCTGACTGAGGATAACACCTTATCCCTCAGCATTAAATCTACAAGCTTATCATAGGATTTCTCAATGCCTGAAAGTTCAATCCATCTATTAAAAGTAATCCTTATTGCAGCAATAATTTCAGAAAAATCTTTGCTTGAATCTGGTATCATTGTTTTAAATTTGACTCTATACCCTTCTTCGTTGAGTTGGAAACGTTTCAACAATAACACCCTAGCAGCTTCATAGTTATTCCTAACTGCCTCATCCATAGTATCAATGGCGGCCATTGGCTCACCAACCAAACATTCCCTCAGTTTAGTAACCCATCAGGATTTATCAAGTTTATTTGCTTTACATACATCTTGGAATCTTGAAAGGTAGCATGTTATGTCATCAATATTTTGATTAAATATTGGTAATTTAAATTTATCATTGCCTCTAATAGGCCCTGATGAAGAAGTAGTATTTGAATCACCATTATTGCTATTATTTGCAAGTTGAGCTTTTAATTTCAATTCTTCCAACCGAAGAAGCCTTAACTCTTTTTCTTCAATACAGTTTTATTTCATCCTTAGCTTCTTGTTGAGCTAATTCCTGTTTCAATTCAGCTTTCTTCTTTTCTTCCTTAGCTTCCTGTTCTGCTTCTTCTTGTTTCGCTATAGCTTTTTGTTCTTCTAATTCTCGCTTTTTATCAGCCTCCTCTTGTTTTGCTTTAGCTAATTCAGCTATGCAAAGTCTCTAAGTGCCTCACCCTTTAAGGAAAATTATTTTCCAATTCTTATAAATGTTTCTAAAGTCGCCATGTTAACTAACTAAGGTACTCACTTAGTCAACCAGATAACGGGCAAATTGCTTTACAAATTAGTTGTAAGCACACACAAAAATATTTGTTTACCAACATTTTATAATAAAATGCCCTACTTAGGCTAAATAACTAGTGGCTAATGACCTACTAGTGCAAAGTGCAATGCAATGTAACTATTGCAGTCATATATTATTTTTCTTACATATTTATGTAATTAATATTAACATCATATTATGCATGGTTAGTAAAGAAAATAAGACAGAATTAGTAAACAAAAGAATATTACAAACAAGATCACACCACAAATCGAACTACAAACAGCAAAACGTTTCTAAGAACTGAATAAAATTCTACAAAAATGACAAATATGACGAATACCAAAACTAGGTCAATGTACAACAGATCTAAACAATAGACTAGACAAGGACCCATTGACGAACAGATGACATGAAAACTGAAAGATAGCTAGGTTAGATTTACAAATTCACGAACAAATGACAAAACTAAGCAAAATTAAACCAAGTACAATGAAAATACAATGTATAGATACAAAACTTTACAACTAAACAAAAACTATTGTAAGGAACAAGTAGCGATCAGAACTTCTGCAAGGTTATTATCCCTGAACCGGAATTATCGCTCAATTGAAACTCACAATATAAATCCTATAAAACATCTGACAAGAGTCCGAATAAGCTTCGAGATGAACCTCGTTTGTCAGATCAACCTTCTCAACCGCCCACATAGATGACTAACTATACGTGAAAATACATAAACATATATACACAAGTAATTGTACGAATAGGCCAGCCTGCAAAAAACACCTGATTACGTTTTTATAAGACGAAAACATGGTACTTAACTGACGCGCCGAACCAACACTTCGTAGATGTTTGCATGCACCATAGCAACGTCAGGAAGACGCTGGTGACTCCAATCAGGCTTCAGGCATTCGAATGAGCAGTTTCTTGATCAACTACTGCCATTGAGGACTGGTAAACTATTTTGATATAATTGATTGAAGTCTTCAAACTTCAAACGACCGGACATCTTTGTGAAAAATCGGCAGGGTGTTGTCATGGCAGCAATGGCGCATGCGTAGTTCGTCGAATCTGACGTAAAATTTTTTTCCAATCGATAGGAACAGTTTTTATGAAACAATTCTTTCTCAGTTTTTCCTTCATTATATTAAATTGTTGAAATTTTCTGGACTGTATCGTTTTCGTTCCCCACACTGGCCACCATGTTGTTGCGTTAGGAGTTTCTGGGGTTTTTATGGTTTATTAGATTGCTTGAGCCATTTGAGTATAATTTACTAGTTGAGCAATTGTGCTGATAGTTAGTATTTGCGAATGTGAGTGTCCCATAATAATATTTAACTTGATTGACTTGACAACGCTCTTCGTGGTTGAGTCCACGAACATTTCATATTTATCGATGAAAGACATCAAAACGTACACAGCAGAAATTCAATTAATACATCAGTGCAGTCTCCATATTCAATACGTATCGTCAAAACGTTCGGCTTGTTTACTTGCGATGCCGTCTGGCGGAACATCGGTGTAGTGAAAACCGGATGTTGGCTATATAAATAATTATAATCAATGTACTCCCTGCATTCTTTTCTCAAAGGAATGAATTACTCATCAAGATAAGATGCTCAATCATAGATTCAGTAAATTAGAAGCGACGACCCTTGGTTAAATATTTTGAGGAGAAATCTGCACACTTAATATCTTGGGAGTACTATAAATCACGTCTTGCTTAGACGGATACGAATCATCAAAGGGTCCAGAAAGACCGTTGTTATGCATTAGCATAACACCGTACAACGTCATCACTATTCATTGACGTCTACGCATAATCGCGTTCATTAATAAAAGACTGTTGTGCAAAGCACCTCATGTTAGCATCAGATAAATATGCCAGCGCGTAATTTTAAACTGGTGACAAATTTAAGTGGGGCCAACATGAAACATACATAATAATACCGTAGCAGTAACAGAGAACTGACGTAGTTACTGCGTGTTATTTCACATTATTTATTATTGTTTGTGTTGATAAAGATACCTGTTTAGCTTCATTACTTTCTCTGCTTCTGGTACATCAACACAACATTAATTTTAAGAGTTCTTTCACACTTCTCACATAGAGTTCAACGTTCTCTCATTACTGTTTAACCATTAACGTCCTTTAACTTTTAAACTTAATTACTACATTGTATCAAGGCGACTAATGTTAGGTTGCGCATGGGGTTGTGGTAACTTCATCATGTTGTTTTTGTAGTTGTTGTTGTTACTTTGTTGGCACCCAGCCACCCCCTTCCCCAACGGTAACATGTGATTAAAAACAAGGACTTATCAAATGGAGTGCTTTGGCGCAGGATCGTAGATGCTAGACAGCTGCTGTCATTTCCTCTTGTTCGTCCAGAAGTGAAGAAAGAAGTCAGTTTGTTCATTCGCTCACCAGACATTACAATTACTGCTTCGTGAGCGCGACTTGCAAGGCTCGTTCAGGCGGGAAACAATATGAGATGTTCTTCTTGCAGCCTTGAATATTTTTGGCAAAAGTAGAAACCAAAGAAAGACGCATGTGGCCATGTTTTTCTAGTTTCAGTAAACAAGAATCCTTGTTTTGTGTGTGTGTACAGTCTGCGGTCATGTGGCCATGACTTTGAGGCCACAAACAAGACAAACACAACTTGAGAGGTACAAAAATATCAGTCAAATAAGGACCAAAGTTTAAATTAATTATAGCTACCCGTAGACCTAGTGTTGTTTAAATTTGGAGATAATATTGTCGGACCAGATCAGAGACTTCTTCACGTCAAAGGTTGCGTGTTATAGATCTTCGATATTTCATTTCTTGTGCCTTTGATGAAACAATTTAATAGACTTTGCAGGTACCTTTCTTGATGTCCTATTCTCACTTGTATTGCTGTCTTCAACTCGCATGTTTATTAATATCTCCGGTGTTGCTTTGTTTATCACGATAAAGTCATTTTGTTTCTCTCTCTCTTTCTTTTAATTATCTCCCGGCTTTTTTTATGCATAAGCTTTCTTAACACTCTGTTGAAAGGATATGTGGCTTCTTCTACTTCAAGTACCATGCCTTGAGGCCATGTCCCACCACAACGTCCTGCTTCCAGTAGTGTTGATCAATTCTCTTGTTGACTTCCTTCCATGTTATGGCGCCAAACTGTTCAGTAGCTTCTCTTTTTGTTCTCCTCTATCTTTTTTTCTGTCAGATTTCCTGTTTTACCAACACATTCCAACTTTTCCGACAAATTAACAAGCCTGAAGTGAATGGTTTTCTTCCTTCTAATATGAGTTGTAAACATTTTTTCACACACTAGCTTCTCTTCGGAAGCTACACTCACACAAACGGAAATGACTGGCTACATTCAGAGAAGCAGAAATGAGTGGCTACACTCAGAGAAGAATAACACTGAGGATGGAGTGACGTAACTCGTGGGTGAGGGTGTGGGGAAGCTGGTTATATATTATGCAGTGTCATTACTCGTTTTAGCTATTCGTGATATTTATTTTTTTATGGAATATTTTATACATATTCAGTTTGGTTTTCCTCACAGAAATGTATCATTCGTTTGCTTCGTTTATTTCTATTTCCTATTGCACATGCTTTATAAATTCCTTCCGTATTTCTGCATTTGCACTCATGACTTTCAATACAAGCACGTGATGCATGAATTATTTAACAGAGGTAGTTCATGCAGTTCAACACCCAATGTAAAAAAAAAAAAACAAAGACAAAATTGGAAGTCAGCTGTAGATGATAATGAAATGCTTCATTATTAAGTACGCCTCCCACAGAGAAATGGAAATACATAGCTGGTTACACTCTGAACAGTGGAAATAAATGGCTGATTACACTCAGAACAGTGGAAATAAAGAGATTTTTACTCTCAGAAAAGTGGAAATAAGTTATTGGTTACATTCAAAGGCGTGGAAATGACTAGTAACACTCAGAGAGGCGAAAATGATTGGTTACACTAAGAGAAAGGAAATGATTGGTTACACCCAGAGAAGAAGAAATGATTTGATGCTCTCAGATACGCGGAAATACAAGACTGGTTTCACCCAGAGAAGCGGAATTGATTGGTTGCACTCAGAGAAGCGGAAATAATTTGTTACACCTAGTGAAACGGAAATAATTGGTTACACTCAGAGAAGCGGAAATGACTGGTCAAACTCAGAGAAGCGGAAAGGACTAGCTACACTCACACAAACGGAAATGACTGGCTACACTCATAGAAGCAGAAATGAGTGGCTACACTCAGAGAAGGATAACACTGAGGATGGGGTGCCGTAACTCGTGGGTGAGGGTGTGGGGAAGCTGGTTAGGGCTATTTTAGTATGTCAAAAAACAAATTTACAATCATTTGCCAGGGTGGACAATCAATTTCTGATGATCCGATAAGCTGCTATGTCTAATACTCACATATGTTTATGCAATGTCATCTTTAAATATTAAAGTGGAGACTTCACGTATATTTTGTTCTTTACGTCAACATAAAAGCATTTACCACACGACATGAAGACATCAGTTTTTATAACATTGCCCAAAAAACCAAATGCAACAGAATGTTCAGACTTCAGAACAATCAGCCTGATGAGTCATGCAATTAAGATACTGCTCAAAATCATACAGGAAAGAATAAAAAGTAAAGTAGACAGCGAAATCCAAGAAGAACAGTTTGGTTTTAGACGGAACAGTGGAACAAGAGAGGCAATATTTTGCCTAAGAAGATTAGCAGAAAAATATACAGAGGTCCAAAAAAGTATGTATATGTGCTTCATTGACTATAAGAAGGCTTTTGACAGAATCCATCATGAGAAAATAATTGAATGCCTCAAAGACATAGGTATTGATGGAAAAGATATAAGAATACTCAGTAACCTTTATTGGGAGCAAACTGCCACAGTAAGATCGGGAAGGAATTATTCACCATACATAGACATAAAAAGAGGTGTCAGACAAGGTTGTGTGCTGTCCCCCTGCCTATTTAATTTATACACCGAAAAAATTTTCAAACAGATACAGGAAATACCAGGACTGAACATCAGTGGAAGATCAATAAACAACCTTAGATATGCAGATGATACCGTGTTGTTAGCTGAAAGCGAACAGGAGTTACAAGAACTAGTGAAGCAAGTGAACAGTATAAGTCATGAATATGGACTCGACATTAATATTGAGAAAACTAAAACTATGATAATTAGCAAAACAGATGATAAACCCACATTAAAGATAAGCGTAAATGGGAAAATCCTGGAACAAGTCAAGAGCTACGTATATCTTGGTCATATAATAACAGAAGATGGCAGATGTGAAACAGAAATCAAGAAGAGAATAGGAATGGCCAAAGCTACATTCAACAACATGAAACATATACTGACATCCAAACAGTTATCTCATAAATTAAAACTGAGAATCATAAAGTGTTATATATATTCTGCATTTCTGTATGGTGCAGAAACATGGACGATGAATAAGCATTTGGAAGAAAGAATTGAGGCTCTTGAAATGTGGATATATAGAAGAATGGGGCGTATCTCATGGAAAGAGATGAAAACAAATAAGGAGGTCCTAGAAAATCTAGGTATGAAAAGAGAACTAATGAGAGAGGTCAAAGTTCGGCAGCTAAAATACTTTGGCCACATAAAAAGGCATAACACCTTGCAGAAGACCATAACAGAAGGGAGAGTTGAAGGTAAACGTGCAAGGGGAAGACAGCGCTATAAGTGGGAAGATAACATCAAGAGATGGACGGGAAAGAGTCTATCAGAGTGTACCACCAAGACAAGAGACAGAAGACGTTGGAGATCCATTACAGCCAACCTCCGTTGTGGAGATGGCAACTGATGATGATGATGAAAAGCATTTGTTTTTTTGTTATGTTTGTCCCGCATATACTACACACCTTCCTTCTAGTTCGCCTCACTTTGCAGAAGTAAAAGCAATTATCAGCATGGTCATCATCATCATTACGTGTCAACTCCACGAAGACCATAGTGCCACATAATTTTGTTCTCTCTGTTTTCCTCTCCGGCAGTACTGAAACTACCTTTATTGTACGTATTATTTTGTGCGCTATTCGATTGTCGGCACATTCTATTTTCCTACTTTCCGACATTGTTTGATATTTTCGAGTCAATGTTTACCTCCTTCTATTCATTTGTGTCGCGTTTGTTTACTTGTGAGTTTGATACAAATCAGACCACATTGGCTGGCAAGGTCATTTTCGTGTAGTGACCCAGTGTGTCTTAGCACAGGAAGTGGCGGTCAATTATCAAACTCATGACAGATTATACACACGAATAATGTAAGAAACTTCCGGACAGACTTGTTTGATAAAGAGATTGCAAGTGGTTTGCGAATGTAAACATTACCGACAATAGACAGATATATCAAACCCTTTTACGGAAAATTTACGGTTTGAATTTTACAAACGCAGAAGTCATGCTGAAAATTTCATAAGGAAAGTTGTCATAACATGCACTTTCAAGTGCTATTGGCTTAGCAGTTTGAGGCTAATATTCATTCACGTTGATTGGAAGTTTTGTCGGAAACGCCAGGTGTGAGCGTGGGCAGGAAAACTGCAATATAACATAGAATATTTTAGACATACAACACAGCATTCCAGAGTCGTCAAAGTAGACAGCTCGGACTGAAGCCAGGAAAGAGTAGAATTTAGGATTCTGAACATATAGGAACGGAAAACAAGTATTGGGGCACCTTTTGAATAATAAAATAAGGAAACTCCACCTTATAATACAGAAACCGGACATCTACAGGACCTACTCACAAAGTCACAGAGGGATTCTATAATAGAAATAATACCCCAGACGCGTGTTCGAGGCATCTTTATCAAGTTTCCAAGACTATTCTACTAAGCAAGAAGTCTAGTTCCCAACTAGTTTGGGATAAGTTGTAACATATATTTATGCTTCGAATTTGAAATGTTTGAGCTTGCTGATGGTTATACAGGTCCTTTAGAGGCTGGCAACCTCAGCACGTGAAAACGATATATTCAGGAACCACCAGAGCAAAGCGCTGGTGATTGCTTCATGTGGGTTCTCACAGGGAACAAACAGCAGAGGTAACCCCAGACTCCAAGTGGTGAAGGGAGTGGAAGACGATGCCATAATGTAATTTATAGAGGAATAACTGAGAAATTAACAAGTAGGATTTCGAAAAAAAAAAAAAAATCCTGTACAGACCAGATAGACACACTGATAATAATAGTGGAACAACGCCTGGAATGGAATTCACCGCAATACATCGGATTTGTGGACTTATAAAAAGGCATTTTTCAGTGTAGATAGAGAATCGCTCTGGAAATTAATGAGGTATTATGGAGTTCCCATGAAGTTCACTAACTTAATAAAGAAGACCTCTAAGGCGAACAGAACCTTTTGGGGTTAGAACAGGAGTGCAACAGGGTTGCCTCTTGTCTCCATTTCTTTTCTTACTAGCAACAGATTGGGTTATGAAAACATCGACATCACACAACAGAAATGGAATTCAATGGAATCTGACTAAATAGCTTGATGGCTTGGATTGTGCAGATGACTTTATGGTTATGTCCCATAACCATAATCAGATACAAGACAAAATAAAAATACTTGATGAGAGGTCACAACAAGTGGGTTTGAAAAACAGGGAAAAGACAAAGATAATAAGAATAAATGCAAGAAATGATAACAAGGTTGAACTTGAAGAAACACCGCTAAAGGATGTAGAATCGTACACATATCTTGCAGCAATTTATACTAAGTTGGAGAACGCACAATGATATCAAAATAAGAATACAAAAAGCAAGAGGAGCTTTCATTGCATATGGAGATCAAGAGAAATCAAGTCCAACACGAAAATAAGAATCTTCAACTCAGATGTCAAGTCAGTCCTATTGTATGGCTCTGAAACATGGAGAACAACAAAAACAACAACCAAAAAGCTACAAACTTTCATAACAGGACGATTGCGAAGAATAGAAGGATTGAAATGGTATGACAAAGTCAAAAATGTGTAACTAATGACAAGAGCTAGACAGGTGCCGGTGGAACTAGAGTTGAGAAGAAGACGCTGGCGATGGATAGGAAAGAGAGGCAGAGGTAGACCAACAAAAAAAAAAAAATGATGAAGAGAGCTAGAATACTGAAGTGAAAATGACGAGGAATCCTTGAGGAGACATTGAGCGGATGGCAGGAGTACCTGGCATGTGTTTGTTGAAGGCCTATGCTCCTTGGGGAGCTAACGGGTATTGATTGATTGTAATAAGTGTATGTATATTTAAACATGTCCAACTAGGCGTAAGTCACTTGCCAGTGTCCAGTCGAAATGTTCCCAGTAAATTAAGAAAAAGGATGGTGATTTTCATCATATCCCCTGAGTAATGGCGATATATGGGCTCAGGGAGAGCAAAGATTGAGAGACAAGATTCGGTTGACGGACACCGGGGAAGGCATCTTCTTTATCTCCTTCATGTCTGTCTCCAGTTCTCTTCTTCATCTGCTCTTTGTCCTCCCTGCACTTCGCTTACCCTGAGGATACACGGACCGCTTACCCTGAGGATACACGGACCGCTTACCCTGAGGATACACGGACCGCTTACCCTGGGGATACAAGAACACGGACCGCTTACCCTGGGGATACAAGAACACGGACTGCCTCAGATACTGTTATTATCCGGTTTCCTCAATGCGTATTATATCTGTCCCTAGCGTCATTTGTTTTCTCAACTAGTTCCACTGACAAGTCACGCTCAGCTCAATCATTTGTTTTTTCTTTGAAAATAGATACAATAGTCCAGCACTTGGGTGCAGAAAAACATATTGATGTGCATGTGACAGTATGAATTGTGGAATATTTATAAATAGGCAATTAAAATACACCAATATGGGGGCGGAATCGGAAAAACATACGAACCAGGCCTGGTATTTTGTTATTGACTGATACAATTTTGTGAAGGGGAAAAAAAAGTTTATAACGTGAAAACATTCTTTCCCATCAGACGTGAGGATTTGGAAAGCCTGGGAGATACACAAATGAACCAGACTGACGTACGGTAATCATGTTTAACAACAGAGTTGGTGATTAGTATTTGTATCTTTTTTTTATGAAGGAGAAGACAGGAAAACGTCACAAAAAAGTACATAGTGACTGAAACAGTTAACTATTGGTGTTTATGCGTCTTCGGTCACCTCTTGTTGCGAAACGTAGAGAGATGAAGTTTGCGTTCTTGAGCAAAGTGTGTCGCATTGTCTGCTGTGAGTCCGCGATTTTTGTAGAATTTTTGTGATCTTGTTTATTCATCTTCTTCTTCTTCTTCTTCTTTGATCCTTAGCCGCCGACCGTCAAAGCAGTCAGTGCCCATTACGCCTGGTGGCGTCTTGTAGGGCAACAACAAATTGATTCCACTTTGCTCGGTCGGCGGCCATCCTTCGTACAGTGCCCCAACTCTGGTTCATTCTTTGCATCTCAGCCTCCACAGTCCTCCGCCAAGTTGTTTTTGGTCGGCCTCTCTTTCGTTTTCCTTCAGGGGTCCATAGCATAGCTGTTCTTGTGATGGCATCGGGGTCTCTTCTGAGGACATGGCCAACCCAGCTCCAGCGTCTGCCAGCTATGATGGTGTGCATGTCCTTTATTCATCTGCCTCATGAAATTCCGGTTGCCCTAAAACCAGTTCTTCTATTGTTATATGCCCGTAGTGATAAATGATCGTGCCATTCTCATGAGGTGGTCAAACCACTTAATTTTCTGTCTCTCTCTATATGCTTGATGCAGGATGTAGCTCCCATAATTGTTATGATGTCATCATTTCTCATTCTATTTCTCATGGTTAACATTAAATAGCTTGTCTTTAAACATCTCACAGGGTCAGATTTTTCTCTCCTGTAATCACGATTTGGTTCGGGGGTCATGTTTGTCTTTTAGGTTCGGGGGTCATTTTTGCCTTTTAGTTCGAGGGTCATTTTTGCCTTTTAGGTTCAGGGGTCATTTTCGCCTTTTAGGTTCAGGGGTCATTTGTGCCTTTTAGGTTCGGGGGTCATTTTTGCCTTTTAGGGTCGGGTCATTTTTGCCTTTTAGGTTCAGGGGTCATTTTTGCCTTTTATGGCAAAGAGTTTGTAAGAATATACTATATATTGTATTGGCGCTTATGACAGTACGAATTTCCACACACACACACCCACACAAAAACCACTGCTGCAAGAACATGTGAATGTTTGGTGAAGGCTTTCTGTAAGGTGATCTGTTAAAGTGGTGGCTTCATGTAAGGTGATCTGTTAAAGTGGTGGCTTCATGTAAGGTGATGTGTTAAAGTGGTGGCTTCATGTAAGGTGATGTGTTAAAGTGGTGGCTTCATGTAAGGTGATCTGTTAAAGTGGTGGCTTCATGTAAGGTGATCTGTTGAAGTGGTGGCTTCATGTAAGGTGATCTGTTAAAGTGGTGGCTTCATGTAATGTGATCTGTTAAAGTGATGGCTTCATGTAAGGTGATCTGTTAAAGTGGTGGCTTCATGTAAGGTGATCTGTTAAAGTGGTGGCTTCATGTAAGATGATCAGTCGAAATGGTGGCTTCATGTAAGGTGATCATTTAAAGTGGTGGCTTTCTGTAAGGTGATCTGTTAAAGTTGTGGCTTTCTGTAAGGTGATCAGTTGAAGTGGTGGCTTCATGTAAGGTGATCAGTTAAAGTGGTGGCTTCATGTAAGGTGATCAGTTAAAGTGGTGGCTGTAGCAAGTTTAATTTGCTGGAGAGGTTAAGATGTTGTAAAGAAAGAAAGATTGCTGTGTATGTGTCAACCGTGTGAGGTCAAGCTATGTAAGACCCTGATTCTGATAGTTGATGAAAATGATGATGAGTTTCAGGGTACCTAACGCTACCTCTCTAGATCTCACACGGTGCTGAATTTTATTTCTAGTGTGTGGTGTTTGATGTGGCTAGTGTCTAGGGAATGCAATGAAATGATGGTACATCAAAACAACATACGATAACACACTAATAGTAAAGTAATAAGTCTGTGGTTTAAGTTTTTTTTAATATTAATTCTTTTTTTGTACCATTTTAATCTGCCTGTCCTGCAATCTCTTTTGGACAGGTCTTTGAAAATGAGGAAAATATATTTTACAACAAATGATTAACTAAAATTGGACTCTTTGTCCGATAAGAATAATATTAATATATTGTTCCTGTAGGTGTATTCACAGACTGTTATTTAGTACATAATAGTGTAAGTCATTTATATGAAGAGCTGTTACTGTCATCATGCCCCTATCGTTTAAGTTAATTTTGGGGAAAAACACTTTATTCCGATGAACTGTCAGATGGCCCAGCTAATGGCACATCACCTTATTTTCTTTATGAAGATTCACACGCCCAACACTGCTCTGCCTAGAATATGTTAGTTCACAGAAGCTCCTGGCTAACTGCTGACAGTATAAACTTTCACTGGAGACTTTCTGTCATCAAATATATTCATCAGGTTTCCTGTCACCGGCTGGTAACAGGAAATAAAACCCTGCGATAAAAAGACACCCTGGCATTTTCATATCTGATTTAGACTTCCATTAACTATTTATACATGATGGGATGGGCTCAGCCTCGTGTGCATACAAGTGCACCAGCCCCTAACTCATATGACATCACACCCTACTGTGACCACACCTCAGGTCCATATGGCGGATACGCCACTGTAATTTTACATAGTTTTCTTCAATACAATAAAGTGGAGTAAACACATCTCCTTCTGTATGATTTTTTCTTCTTTTCCTAACTATAAACGCTCTAGGCATGTTGATGAGTGTTCATGGAACACAGAGGCTTGCTAACATATTCTGATCTAATAATAATAATAACCACAACAATATGCAACATTCAAACACAATTCAAATTGAGGACTCAAGAATTTTTGCTCCCGGCATGTCCTTTACTTTTCCCAATAGCAGTATCTAGCTTTTTTTGCAGTTTTAATAAGGCATATTAATAAATAAATCATTCTTACCACAAATTTCAATGAAATATAACACAAGTGACGATGACTGGCAAATATGGCCTAAGTTTCTCTGCCTCTGTCCAGACTGTTAGATTAGTCTTTATTTTACAATCAACACTTCTGTTCTCATCGTACTTTAGTACAGAAAATTTCTAACCAAATGGCCAAGAGCCTTGTAATCTTTTGCAAATATCAATTTGGGCTGGCCAATGAAATCACTACCAAATTTTGAATTTAGTTTTCAAAAACAAAACCCCAAACATACTATGTGTCTCGTAGTCCATTGGTCTATGCCAATGCAAAAATATGTTTAGTTTTGGGCTACCAATTCTGCCTCTCCCTTCCTCCTAGTGTTAACCAATCAAATTGAATCACTTCTATGCCTTTTTTTCAAAATTGCGTCCCCAAATGTTACCAATAAAATAAGCAAGGACGATCGTCCGTTTGTCACACTGTACTAAAATATATAATATTTCTACAATATCTTAGTTATTTATTGAGCGAATTTTGATATTAAAACATATTATGGTTCAGAAGACTATAACCTATCAGCCTATATAAGTTTTATGTCAGTCTTTCGTGTCGTTAACATTTTTGTCTTTTTCTATGCATTTTGGGTTTTCTTTTTCTGAACCATAATATTAATAAATTCTATCTCTAAGATACATCTAAGTTCTTGTGAGGACTATGGAGGATTTGATATATTGTAATAATATTAATTCTACCATTCTAACCATCCTTTATTCTGTATCACTAAAGTCATTATAAGTTTTCACTTTCAGTATCGTTCTACCCCATTTCCCATTCTCCCAATGGTTATTTGAATCGTAGATACATTGTCTAGCCTAACGCAGTGGCGGTAATAAACAGTAAAGATTTCTCCGCAATGGCCTTCAAACCTCGGTTACTAAGCGACTGGGATACAATACAATGCATTAGTTTATTTTTAGATTCATAAAAAGCATTGGTTTTAGTCTTCTTTCACTCTCTGTCCTCCCCCTTTTCTATCGCTCTAGCAAGCGAAACCAGTATACCGCATGCAAACTGTTTCATGTCGATTACAAATTTTCAAGACGGAGTGAAGAAAACGCGGGCGGATTTTGGGATAGGCTTTTCATTTTTCTTAGCGCGAACACTTTTTAACATACAGCTCGCACCAGGCATCGGTGATGATGTCGGGCAACAAACACGGGCTTGTAATAGTTTTTACTGCTTTTTACTCTTTAGTTAAATATTAATGAAACTTTGATCAATTGTATCACTGATCTCACCACAGTGGCTTCATGTAAGATGATCAGTTGAAGTGGTGGCTTCATGTAAGGTGGTCAGTTAAAGTGGTGGCTTTCTGTAAGGTGATCTGTTAAAGTTGTGGCTTTCTGTATTGTGATCAGTTGAAGTGGTGGCTTCATGTAAGGTGATCATTTAAAGTGGTGGCTTTCTGTTAGATCAGTTAAAGTGGTGGCTTCATGTAAGGTGATCAGTTAAAGTGGTGGCTTCATGATTCACCAGGAAGATGAAAGAAAATGATGATGGTGAATAAGATAAATTAAAATATTTGTGATTCAGTTAATGACCTTTGATCTCCCTGCGGAGTACAGATCTTCAACAAGTACATGACAGGCCTTTCCTGTTCAGTGCTATCCTTTCATGGTCGTGTCTTGCCTACCTAATCTCCTTCTTGCCTACCTAATCTCCTTCTTGCCTACCTAATCTCCTTCTTGCCTGTCTAGCTCCCTCCTAAATGTGATTTTTCGCCCCCTCTATAGAAAATAGAGGTTTCCAGAGCAAGACCTGACTTCTCATGCTATCAAATGGTTTTCTAAATGTAACAAATGCCAGTGTGTCTTCATCTCACATCTTGTTTCACTGGTCTTTGTCTAGTCCATGTCATCATTTTCACATTGCTGATCTTGTCATGCCATTTCCATCCTTATATTCTACACAAGAGGCCATTTATGAAGGTCTGAAGCTTTCTAACTATGTTTTATTTATCTCCATTTTTCAAAACCAAATAATAAATGTGACAGGCCATTTGAGTTAATATTTATAGTTTTGTGTTGGACGATTTCTTTTAATTGTCTTGTATTTTTTTAAGTGCAATTAAAGCTCCTCTCACTGTCAAATTGTGTCTTCATTAGTGTCAAGATAGATGGGTCACATCTTTTAAGGAAATATTTAAAACTCGTCAAAATTGACAACACTTTATAGGAAGCCATAAGATTTATATAAAATAAATAAATAGGGTGGACTAATTGACCAGTGGACTACAGCGATAAAAACATGGGAGGGGGTGTGGTGAGACATAGTCTCTAAGTAAGTTATGGAAATATAACTTCAAGACAAAAATAAAAATAGTGCTAGTTTCGCTCACTTTAAATGTAGAGACAGTCCCAACCAAATATGATTACTCCTAACATTTAATAATGCCCAGATCTGCGTTGTCAGTACAAATTGTGATTAATATGTTAACTTTTAATTCGTAAACAGCTCATTCTTGTTAGAAGCAACTCATGTGTCTATGTATTCAGTGTTTTCTTTTATTAGTCATAAATGGTATTTACTTAAATATTTCTTGTGTTGCCGTTACTATTTATGTTTCTTAAAATGGCTGATTCGATTTGAATTAACAGTCCCTAGGTCTTCAAGTATAATTAAAGAGTATCGATTTTTGACGCCTTACAGTCCGCGCCTTTGTTGTTTCGTTGATCTGTTGTCGTTAACTGTATCCAGCTTAAAGTAGCACTTTTAAAATAGAAAGTTTATGTTTTTGAGTGATTACACTCTGAGAAGAGTACATTAAAACGTCCATTATTTGTTACGCTATTATAAACGAACTATTGCAAGCGTCAAAATAATGATGGGGACAGAAATCAAGTCAAATGTCTTAATAATTCAGTATCTGTAGCACTTTAAAAAAAAAAAACTCTGAGGATCTTGTTTGGAGTTGATTTTGATGCTTCTGGACGAGGTTACTTCAACTATTTCTAAAATGTTAATGAAGATGTTCAACGTATACACTTAATTTATTTTCATTTATTGCTTTTAGCCCTAGAAATTGCAGAAGAAGAAACGTTTTGAAATGCTAGTACCCCATTTGATGAGTTCATGTCTCCGCCAATGTTGTTTCTTTACTGTATAGCCCGACTGTCAGGTGTCAGGGTCCCTCCACCTATGTTCTATTATTGCTGTCATAAAAACGTGTTTAGCTATTTCATAAGCTGTCAGAGACATTAGGTTAGTTAGACTGATGCCCTGAGGTGCAATTGTCGCTGCGTTCTCCTTAATATTGATTTGTTTATAGTCTCTTTAATGCGGCTATTAATGTGTTTACCATTGTGTCTGTAATACAACCATTGTGTCTGCCACTATGTCTGTAATGCAAGTAAAACAGCAGTCTATAAAATTAAACGTACATTATGCAACAGTTCTTGGTCAATGGAAGTAGGAGAGTTCATCAGTGTTGTAGAGAATCAATCCTGAAATACGCGACCGATTTTTGGACTATTAGTAAACAAGTAGGAAAAGCATTACAGACCACAGAGATGTGGTTTTACAGAAGAATCTTTAAAATACTAAGAATAACTAAAAAGAGTCATGAGGAGCCCTGAAAGAGGCCAAACAACAAAAGTAACTTATTTCACAAGTTCCAAAGAAGCAGTTTACTTTCTTTGGGCATGTTATGAGAAGAAAAATAGCTGGAGTATATCATGAAATAATGAAAGATAGAAGGAAAAAAGACATAGAGAAGGGTTGGAAGGAAAGTCCACAGGTTCCCCAGTCTCGCAACGACATATCATTGGGCCGAAGGGCTAAAAGGCCCACCCAAGTGCCGCTGGTTAAAAAGAAAATAAAAATAATCAACCCATCAAATACGTTATGAATACATTTGTATAATCAGATGTCTTGTTTGTTGACTAGGGATATTAGCACGACCTGTGTGACCTATTGGTTTACTTGCAGGAAGCCTGAACATAAGTATTCATGTGATCTTGGAGCGGTGGTTTCTGTAGTTGTTGGTTTTACATGATGAGGTTGCTAGCCCCATCCGCAATATCAGAACCTCACTCTTCCCCCCTCCCCCGCCCCCGGGTACTGCTCGGGACTCACTTGAATGCTTTTTTTTTTTAATTTAAAAAAAAAAACCCACTTGTATGAATTGTACTTTTTCCTCTCGAGACGGCCTCCTTGCAAGATGCTTGTACCAAAGTACTTATGTGAGTTGTCAGAGGTGGTGTCTGTAGCATTTTTTTTACAAGATGGGGCTGCCAGCTAGTTCCACGTTCTTTTATTCATTAACGTTCAGCTTCTTATAAAAGCATAAATATTTAACAAATTCACGCCCAGCGATCATTCCCAATGACTCCCGTTGAAGGTCTGTCCTTGTTTTCTTATTGCCTTGTAACGCTATCATTTGATTTTTTCAGTCTATCTCCCAGCCAACGACAAGGTCTTACCTCACCTCATGTTTCACTGGTATTTATGAGGTTCTTTCTATTATTTTCACTTTGATGATCTCGCCTTAAAATTGCAATCCGTCTATTCAATACAAGCACCCATTTATGAATGTCTGCCACTTTTGTTGTTCTCACTGTTACAGAGCTATACACTAGAATATTTACAATTTAGTTGAAGATTCTTATGTTTCTTTGTTGTACATTATTTATATTTATTTCGATATATTTCCTAATAAACCCCTTGTTGGGAGCCGCGCTACCACACTGCGCTAGCGATCAGGTGTTCAAGGTTCAAGCCGGGGCGCGGGCATGTGTAGCAGTGTCATCTTCCGGGATTTTGACTGAATAACCTGAACGGCTCCTGAGATAAACCCTCTGTGGATGGGAAGGAGCGAAGCTCCTGACCGGGTTGGAAGGAAAGTCCATAGGCTCCCCATCCTTGCAATGACATGTCGTTGGGCCGAAGGGCTGAAAGCCCAAGTGCCGCTGGTTAAGGAAAAAAAAAACCCTTATTGATTTTTATATTCTTACTTTGATGTCACATTTTTTGGCTTTTAGTTATATTGGGACTGTCGACTGTATGCTCAGCCCTTCTTAACCCACCTGTTACGACACGCATTACGTGTCAATTAAAAATGTTTGTTTGAATGCAGGGTAAGAACACGAGCTGTAGATATCACCAACTGCAGTCACATGGATCTAACGTCTGGAAACGTCCAACGTTAACAGATGGGCTAGAAAAGATTATTTTGAACACATTCGAATCACATGACCTTAAGTAGATAGTGGGGAGGGGGGGGGGGAAGGGGAGGGGGAGTGCAAAACGAAAATATGAAAGAGTTTTTAACTGGAAGTAAACAAAGCCCAACAAGAACAGAAAAAAAAATGGACATCGAGAATTTTTGGGGCAGAAAGTCTACAGCGAATGCTCTTCTGATTATATTGGTCTGATGATGATACAGTACTGCTTTGCTACATATTTTTATATCAAGCACTTATGTTTTTTGCTACCCATTCAAGTTGTGTCTATGTCTTCTGTATCCAGTTCTCGTTTTCATATGTGTCTTTTTTTCATGTGTCATATTTTCAAGAGTCATATTTCATATGTCATATTTTCGCCTTCAGGACGTAAAAAAAGAAAATGTTCTTTGATGTAAATGTCGCCACTTCAGACACGTATTTGGTTTCATCAAGTTATAACAAATTGTGTTACCGCACTTTCTTCTACTTTGTAAGTCTTACTTTCAATGTATTAGTCATCTCTGAACAAAAGAAAACCAAATTTACCGTAACGAGCGTTCATCTTCATAACCACTTCCATCCATTTCACTTCTGAATTCATTTATTTATTACACATAATTCATCCCTCAAAAAACGCAATGTGTTCCATCTTTTTTGAAAGTCTGCATATCTTTGAAAACACAGATGAATTATAATGTGGGGCAGCGTCATATAAAATGTATGTTTTGTTCACCTAGGGGGCATGCCATAAATCAGTGGCTCCCTCCCGTGGGAAATAAAGGTGCTAAAACCCCCAACCGGGCCTTATTATACGCGAAGTACCGTTTTTTACGGGATTAATCTAGTTTGAATCTTATTTGTGTGATCGATTACCTCATCAATGTAGATTTGGACCAGTGTTTCCCAAACTTTTTTGGGTCACCGCCCCCTTGGCTCCCAGGGCATGTCCCCAGCACCCCCCTGCATTTTCCCACATTACATAAAAAAATGTAAAGAGTGAAAAATAAGAGCAACTGTTAATACAGTAACAACTAATTGCTCAGTTTATCGCATTGTAATATAAAGCTACAGATACGCTTATTTATTAACTTAATTTTAAAAGAAAAACTTAATTACTTAATGCTGTAAAACAAACAGCAGTATGCGAAAGTAAATTAGTAACAAACTTACTTCATTTTTAACTTCAGTGAGATGGATATGCCTGGTGTAGTGATATCAGCTTCTCAACATCAGGCTGAAAGTTACTTAGAAGGAGTCTCAGATCCCCACGTTCAGTAATCTACAGTCTGTTTCTCTGCTTCGAAAGAAGTTGTACAACCGCGCTGAAACCACGCTCTACTAAATACGATGCTGGAAAGGCAATACAGAACATCTTAACCTTTCCCCACACTGCAGGGTAGCATTCAGAGATTTCTTTCTGCAACCAAAAGTCTTGATATGATTTCTTGAACATTGGCTTAAGCTCAACGTCATTTTGTAGCGATATCAGTTCCTCTTCCACCCTTCCTAGTTCCTCACTGCATGTGTCCAGGAATGGATTTATTATCCAGTCTGGAATCAGTCTGGGATCAAAAGAAGATCCTGAAACCTCTGAGACATGTCTTTATGCAGCATATCTAGATGTGCACAATATACTTGAAGATTATCCTCTGGTATTTTGTCTTTCTCTTCCAACTCTAAGAGGCTGGGAAATTGATTAACTCGTGACGGCCAATATTACGTTTGAATAGCGTTAATTTGGCCAGAAACGTGGAGACGACAGATTTGACTTTTATAAGATTAATATCATTTCCTTGCAGTTGTAGATTTATTTCGTTAAACTTTGTGAATAAATCTGACAAATATGCAATGTCTTACCTGATATTCGTTAGGTCTGTACTGAGCGAAGCATGCGAGTCTTTGAAGAATTCTACCACAGTTTCAAAAAGAGCATAAAAGCGTCTCAGACAATTTCTTTTTGAGAGCCACCTAACTTCTGTGTGCATCAGCAAACGTTCAAACTGTTCATCATTCTCAATACAAAGCTCTCGAAATAGTCGAGAATTGAGAGCATGGGACTTAATTTTGTTAATGGCTGTGATATCAGTATTTAATGATTTGTGAAGCCGATCACTTAGATGTTTTGCGACAAGATGTTGTCTGTGAATTACACAGTGTATTGTAAATATACCAGGTACAGCTTCTTTTAAGAAAGCGATAAACCCGCGGTAACAACCTATCATTGATGGTGCCCTATCTGTTGCACAAGCAAGAATGTTAGTAAGCGGGATGTCCTTCTATTTGAAAAATTTCTCTACTACACGAAATATTGACTCTCCTTTTGTATCAGTTACTAGTTGCTTAGCAAATACCAACTCTTGAACCAAGCTTTCATCTTTTACGAAGCGAACATAGGCAAGAAGCAAAGATTCGTTGCTAGGCAAAGTTGACTCATCCAACTGCAATGCAAATTCTGTTGTCCTAAGTATGTTGCACAATGTATTTTCAACTTTCTCAGCCATTTCTTCTATTCCTCTTTGAACAGAGGTATTGCTGAGCGGAATTGCTATAATTATTTGTTCAGGTGACTTTTGCATAACTGTACCAACAAACTCCCTTATAGCTGGCAAAATCAAATTTTCTGCGATTGTATGAGACTTTCCAGATTTAGCTATCAGCAATGAAATTTTGTATGAAGCTCGCAAACCATCACAGCTTTGTTGTGAAGTGTTGACAAACATGTCACGGACTGTTTTACGTTTCTGAAAGTTTTCACGAAGTGACTGAAAATATACTATTGGACAAAAGTTAAGGGCCACCAAGAAAAACTCTTCTGAAACAAGAAAAACACATTTCTGTGTGCACTAGGTTAATTGTTTTTAAATTTCCAAAAACTGGGTCACTTTAACACGCACATGAAAATTGCCATCGTTTCTGCAAAAAAAAAACTCGTGGTTTTTGCAACATGCACTTACTAGTTCAAAAGGTGAAAAAGTGAGTTGAATTTCTTTTTGTTAGTAAGTCACACATTATTAAAAAACACCTTGACTGATCTTTTCCACGGATGAATCAACTTTATTTTGTAATGAATTGTTTACACCTGGTTGCATTTAATTGGTCCATAGAGGAGTTTTTCTTGGTGGCTCTTAACTTTTGTCCAGTAGTATATGTCAAACTTTTATCTGTTTTATCTGGGTGAATTTTTTTCAAATGTTCAAGTAGTCTGCAAGGTTTCATCGCCTCATTTGAAAAGACCCTCTCACATAATAGACACATTGGCAGTTGTTGGTTATTTAGTGCTGGAATAAATTCATAATTCAGATATTCTACGCTGTATTGTCTGCACTTCTTTTTGGTTTGTTCTGCTTTTGCCATATTTGTTCTGAATTCTAGAGCAAAGAATTGATTTTACAATTTTGCAGATAGAAAAATGTTCGTCGAGTAAACAACAAAAGCTGATTTAAAAGTGGCTTTACAAAAATGTTGACACAGATGGTGTTACCAGTTTACTCTTCTATTTTATAAAGTTTCTTAACCACAGCCATAAATAAATGAGAAAAATACAACAATCAGAAAAAAAAAAAAACACAATTAGCAACAGCCACACCAACACTGAAGTAACCCAATAATCATTTCATAAAGTATAATAATAGATATATAATATGAACAAAATATAAAATAACGCACTATATTGACAGGTCTTTAGATTTAAAAATTGAGAGACAGTAACCTAACTACAAAGTGTGGAGATCCCGGTAACAAATTAAAAGGATGTAATATAATGGATTGAACAGAAATATTCAATATACGGCAAATCTGTATCAAAATGTATCTGCTTAATTAATAATTAATGTTAGTAAAACTGGTGCTAGCTCTGTGCAAACAAACACAAAATTTAAGTAAGAAAACTTACCTTATCGACTGGATGAAATTGTTTGATACCCGGTACACTTTTATTTGAAACCACTGTTTACAAAAGAAAAGCTGAGAAAGTTTGTTGGTTTTGCTCATAGCCAGCGCAAAGTTGAAATAGACGGGAAACGTACATCGCGCCAGTCGATTTATGAAAAGTCTGCATGTAATGTAGGAAAGCCGGTTCAGAGGATCAAAGACTGATTTATAATGCCAAGTACCTTTAAAATAAATTCCGCAACAAAGCAAAGTTGGTAATTTCTGAATTACCAGCAAGTATCTAATTTCGTCCATGCCGTCGGCACGGATCATTATCTTCCTTCAGGAGTGAACGAATGGACAATAAGTCTTTGGTTAACCCCCCTTTCCTAGCAGTTCCCGATTACCGTTTATGGTCAGCGATGGTTACCTGAGCTCAGAATGACACGCATAGACGAAACTATGCCCTGCTTAATGATCCTAGTAATACAACCATCCACATCGTCCCCGCTTCACTGATGCTGTCTCTCAAATCCACAATTCCTTTCTCCCCCGCACGTACTGAATTTAGCTTGTCAAATCCTGAACCCCCCTTACTACTAAACGCCCACTGTTTACTACTGAACGCCCCCCTCTGGCCCATTTTTTCCGTATCGCCCCCTTGGACCCTTCCAAAACCCCCAGGGGGGGGGGCGGTACCGCCCACTTTGGGAACCACTGATTTGGACTGTTCCCACAAAAACTTTTTGTCATAAATCCTGCATCTGAGTTATGATAAGCATTCTGTAACAACTTTTAACACGTGAGTTGCGATCTGTATTTCTGAGGAAACCATATTGTTTGTCTGAGCAGCCGGCGATCGTTTTGTTTGACTGTCTGGAGAACGCACGATCACAAACGATAATGAGATAATCGTGTGGTTGTCGCAGGTAATCTGTCTGGCGAGTCAACATTTGAAGGTAGCATCTGGACATCAAATAGGTTCCCAGATTTGTTGTGAGTTGGCGGAAATATTACAGCATGATTTGAAAGAGGTCATACGTTGGAATATTAAATGTAATATTAAAACACGCGATGGGATATTTTAAATGGAACACCCCGACCCACATAGTCTAACGAGATTCGATCGGATTGGTTCAAGGACCGGAATAAACAATGAATTTCATTGGAGAATTCGACGGAAGTACCCTCTGTGATTTGAACTGAGAAGTGGGAAATATAATAAAGCGAAATCAGAGACACAGAACAGAGACAGCTTCGCCTTCAAGCTAGCAACTCCCAAAAGCCAGAAAGAGAAGTATTGGACCAAGAACTCCATAATTATAAGTGACAGATCGAGTATTTGGCAACTTTGGAACTTATTAGTAAACCTGCATAGATAAATACAAAGATTGGAAACTTAAAAGGACCAGGACAGCTCGAAGCATTTGGGAAACATTAAAACTTTAAAAAAAAAGTCCACATTTATAAATACAAGACTGGAGTCCTAAGGAATTGGATCACCCGTCATAAGAGAAACTTTCCCAGACCAAGTGTTTCAAAGATTCACCCGTCATAAGAGGGATTCAAAATTTTCAGGCCAAATGATTCGAGAGCATTTACCTAAATTGCTCGTGTCCATTCTAACCTGTGCGAGGAGATTGTGTATTCCCAAAACTTTGGGGTAAGTGTAACATTTATTTGATAAATGAGAATTTGACATGTTATCTTGCTACGTTGTTAATAATGAGGCTGGTAACCCCAAAATACGAAAATAGTATGTTCATAAACCACTACAGCAAGCGATTATGATTTCTTCTGGCTAGTCGTGCGGAAAACTGACAGCGGAGATGACCCCAGACTTCGAATAGAGCAGTGATTACTGATGATTACATCACATGTGCCTAAAGTGTAAAATATTTTGTGAGATATGTGCACTTTGTTAATTGTAACTCAGGCAACTCATTATTCACGCCGTCCAGGCACATTTTTCCACTTTAATACCCGGAAGAATATTGGTGATTTTTAATCATCTTTCCTGAGCTGCATTGTGTACTCGGTAATTTAATTCTTCTGAGAGATTAACATTGGTAGGTGGACAGCAAGAATGCGCCTGTTTATTGGCAGCCCACAAATGTACTTAGCAGAGGCATTTATTTTTCTATTTTTTCTTTAAAAAAGTACGTGGAACGATGCTAGCCGTGAGTGAAACGCAGGGAATCAACACCAACCGCCTAAATTTGGCAAGTTGTGTAGAGAAGAGCCAACACCACCGAAAAATTTTGGCTGGACCCTCTTATACCAGTTAAGTGCTTATAAAAAGGCACCAGCAACCGGACATAATTTTCTGAACTATATCCTCACCCTATTTTAAACTTGAGTTTTGGCCACTGTTGGACCACTACTGCAAAGCAGGGGAGACAATCCGTGAATGATTCCTTGATAATGACGTCTAACATTCCCAATTTATAAATGTTGTGCCAGAAATTACAAATTCAGACAACAAGGTTACACTGCAGTTTAAAATACATTGAAAAAAGACGAATTCACTAGTAAAACAAGGCCAGTGTGCAGTCTAAAATAGACAGAAAAAAAAACGAACTATCCTCTCGTAAAACAAGGCCAGAGTGCAGTCTAAAGTAGACAGTCAAAACAAACTTTGTAACTACTTTTATTTAACTGATGTGTCGCGCTTCAAATCTTTGATGCTAACAATTTCTGCGAACCACTTAACGTAAAGCACTAAAGCTTTGGGTGCAGCTTTCTCTTTTTTTGCTGTTTTGAATCTTTCACGTTTCGATCCCCCTCTCCCCAGCTCATGTTACAGCAGAACTAAAACAATGCTAACAAAAGTGGAAGTAATTCTATTTAATGTTTTAATGTAAGGGAAATAATAAACTACAAATATAGACTGAATTTTGCATTTTAAGGAGCGGGCGTCAAAGGGTGAATGGTGATGTGCTTATTAAATCAATGTGTTTCTTCAAACAACAAAAACAGCGCTTTTTGTTTTAATTACAGCTCTAGCAATAAACAAGTGTCTTGTAAACTTTACATTAGGTGTTCTAGCTTACCACAGTATATTATTGTATACAAAGATAGATTTCACTCCACAGAGGTGATAATAATCTGTTGTGGCGTAAAATTATAACATAAATAAAGGACAAAAACTAGTTTTCGGAATCCAATTGTATTATTATTGCTAGCAACAACCCGCCAAAAATTGGCAGGTTTTTAATTATAGTGTGTTGTTTCTGTTACACGTATTACATTGGTGCTTCTTCTATAGTCTCGCTTGCTCGCTGTGAATGACGCGATCGTCTCTTCCTTTTAGCCATCTTATCATTTTGATCCATAATAAAAGTCTGCAATACTTTAAATTAAAATTTTGTCTTGAAGAAACAATAAAAAAAAAACTTACATTATTCAGAAAAATGATGAGTTAAATCCGTTTCCCGAATGAAACTGGACAGAAGAGTATCTTGAATGTCTGTTGATTTAATCTGCATCTCCGCACCTTCCTGTCTCAAGTTATGGCTTCTTTCCATAATCAAACTGTTTTCTCGCTGTGAATGACGCGATCGTCTCTTCCTTTTAGCCATCTTATCATCTTGATCCATAATAATAAGTCTGCAGTAATTTAAAATAAAATTTTGTCTTGAAGAAACAACCAGAAACTTACATGTTAAGGTTATTTTTAAGAAAAATGATGAGTTAAATCCGTTTCCCGAATGAAACTGGACAGAAGAGTATCTTGATTGTCTGTTGATTTAATGCACACCGTCACACTTTTTCTATTTTCGCGAGAGTACATATAAGGGGAAACAATACAATTATTGTCTAGCTTTCAACCACAGTTTCAACACTTAGCTGTTGTTGAAAGTTAATGAACTCTCTCGAAAAATAGAAAAAGTGCGCAAATGACGGTGTGCAAAATGTGACTGACCGACCGACCGAAGTATTATTATGGTATTGGATGATTATTATCAAATTCACTCAACTCAGAAAATACACGTTTCATACAGTCTATTTCTTATTATAAAAGTGGGTGACCTAGTTATCATTAATCAGTATTTAGTCACATTGTTAATATATTTATATTTTGTTTGAGTTAACTGGACAATTATTCCATACATCCTTGCTTCTTAAGCAGGGACTCATGCACCCCCCCCCCCCCTCTCCCAGCCAAACACACACATTCTCGAGTGTGTGAGATCCGACTTCTGGGAGTGTGATCCGACTTCTGGGGGGAGGGGTGAAATCTGACTTCTGGGGGTGTGAGATCTGACTTCTGGGAGCGTGAGATCTGACTTCTGGGAGTGTGAGATCTGACTTCTGGGAGTGTGAGATCTGACTTCTGGGAGTGTGAGATCTGACTTCTGGGAGTGTGAGATCTGACTTCTGGGAGTGTGGGATCCGACTTCTGGGAGTGTGAGGTCCGACTTCTGGGGGTGTGAGATCTGACTTCTGGGAGTGTGAGGTCCGACTTCTGGTGGTGTGAGATCTGACTTCTGGGAGTGTGAGATCTGACTTCTGGGAGTGTGAGATCTGACTTCTGGGAGTGTGAAATCTGACTTCTGGGAGTGTGAGATCTGACTTCTGGGAGTGTGAGATCTGACTTCTGGGAGTGTGAGGTCCGACTTCTGGGGGTGTGAGATCTGAGGCTTCTTGACCTGCTGTAAAGGGGTGCTGAACCTCTAAAAGTAAAGTGTGTTGACAATAAATGAAGGGAATATGGTATGAAATATGACTGAACTCAATCCCCTTTCTCAGCCTCAAACTTATCACTCAAAGATAGTTGTGGAGCCTGAGGTCCAGTCAACTGTGGATGCTTCGAATATTTTTTTTAATTTTATTTTTTTTAATATTATTTTTTAATGAAATGGAAGGTGAGCGGGGTAGCATTAGATACATGTCATTTGCCCCCACTCATCCACCTTGTCGGCAGATAGTCTGCCATGTTCAACCTAAGTTTCGGTTATAATTAGGACCTCCAGCGTACTTTTGTTTTCCATTGTATGTTTTATTTACAAAACAATATTATTTATTATTTACTGCGCTTGGTGATGCCTATTTACATTTGCGTTATTTTTGTTTCACTATTTTTGGTTTAATCATGTTGTTGTTGTTGGGAGTTTATTTGTTTTTAAATTGTCGTTGCACTTTCGTCCTCTTTAGTACGAGTTTATAATGGTCTTTGTTTTTCATTTGAATTGTTTCGTATAGCTGGTGATAAGCCTTTGTTTTTGTTTATTAAGTATTAGATAGTTTTGAAAATTGTCATATTTGTTCCTTGTTATTTTCTTAAATGGTATTACTGCCATCACTATCATCATCATCATCATCACAATTATTATTTGTTCGTGGAGACAGACTTTTGGTATTCTGCAACCAGTTTACATGGGGTAGGTGCCGCCATGTTATGAGGATTTCAAGACATTTTGAGTCCTGCATATGGGAATTGGGGGCAACCATATGTTTTATTTTAAGGGCTCCCTTCGTCTGAAAAGGGAGACAGCTTCGTTAAAGTCTCCGATACACACATGATGCTTGCAATGTCAGCCATTTCGACTGTCCTTCTCTTTGTCCTTGTTATATTTTTATAATTCCTATTTGAATCAAAATGCCTTCTACATATCCATTTATTATTTACCGCGTCTCATAGTCATTTCTCCATTACCACCACAACCATAACACGTCCGTTGTTGGCTGGCTCAGCTGAGCTGGAAGCACTGCCTAAAATAAATTTATATTATTCAGTGAGCGATGGGGAGGATTGAGAAATTGTTCCTGTGTGCTTCAACATGTTCGTTACGTCTAAAATATTCGCTAAGTCTATAACGTTCGTCAAGTCTAAAATGTTCGTTAAGTCTAAAATGTTTGTCACGTCTAAAATATTCGTTAAGTCTAAAATGTTGATCAAGTCTAGAATGTTCGTTAAGTCTAAAATGTTGGTCAAGTTTATAATGTTCTTTTAGTCTATTTGACGAAACGTCTGTAGTTTTTACATGTACTTTTGACTCTTCTCTCACTCTTTCATCCACTCCGGTAGTATCACTTTTTTTCCTCATTTTTCTCTCACTCATCGCTTATTATTTGGCATATTTTGCGATTCCATTATTTGTGCTCTGAAGCCGCTCCCAGACTGTTCACGTTCCGCCACCTCAACATATGACAGTAGTATATTCATAAACAACTGCAGCAAGCGCTGGTGATTGTTTCTTGCTACTCGTGCGGAAAACCGACAGCAGAGGTGACCCCAGACTTCGAAAAGAGCAGTGATTACTTCACGTGTGCCTAAGGTGAATAATATTAATTGTAATTCAGGCTCGCCATTATTAGCGCTATCCAGACACATTTTCCCAGTTTAATTCCCAGAAGAGTATTGTTGATTTTTAATCATCTTCCTTTAGCTACGCTGTGTACTCAAGAATTTAATTCTTCTGAGAGATTAACATTGGTGGGTGCACAGCGAGACAATGCGCCTGTTAAGCTTCCAACTCAGTGTACTTAGCAGAGGCATTTGTCTTTTCTATTTTTTCCAAAAGTTCGTAGTTACAAGCTATCAGACGGTTTGAAGTACTAACGTTACTACGCCGCTAGTGTGAGAGAATAACATCAACACTGAGCGCCTACATTGAACGAGTTAAGTGGAGAAGTGCACTCATCACCAAAAGGAAGTGACGGAAACCACGGCGACAGGACTCACATAGAGTTAAGTTCTTGTTAAAGCAGGCACAGCAAACGGACTTTTATAACTCCCCTATCAAGTCTTGATGAGGACTTTTATCTAAAATTCACCATCATTTCATCCTTATTTTAACTTGTTAAAACTAATTGACTATTAAATCTGTTACATGTTATTTTAAAACTAAACAATCAAAGTTGATTCAGTTATTATAAGTGTGAAAGCATACGTACGAGCAAGACTATTTAATATATATTTACATCATCATCATCATCAGTTGCCATCTCCACAACGAAGGTTGGCTGTAATGGATCTCCAACGTCTTCTGTCTCTTGTCTTGGTGGTACACTCTGATAGACTCTTTCCCGTCCATCTCTTGATGTTATCTTCCCACTTATATCGCTGTCTTCCCCTTGCACGTTTGCCTTCAACTCTCCCTTCTGTTATGGTCTTCTGCAAGGTGTTATGCCTTTTTATGTGGCCAAAGTATTTTAGCTGCCGAACTTTGACCTCTCTCATTAGTTCTCTTTTCATGCCTAGATTTTCTAGGACCTCCTTATTTGTTTTCATCTCTTTCCATGAGATACGCCCCATTCTTCTATATATCCACATTTCAAGAGCCTCAATTCTTTCTTCCAAATGCTTATTCATCGTCCATGTTTCTGCACCATACAGAAATGCAGAATATATATAACACTTTATGATTCTCAGTTTTAATTTATGAGATAACTGTTTGGATGTCAGTATATGTTTCATGTTGTTGAATGTAGCTTTGGCCATTCCTATTCTCTTCTTGATTTCTGTTTCACATCTGCCATCTTCTGTTATTATATGACCAAGATATACGTAGCTCTTGACTTGTTCCAGGATTTTCCCATTTACGCTTATCTTTAATGTGGGTTTATCGTCTGTTTTGCTAATTATCATAGTTTTAGTTTTCTCAATATTAATGTCGAGTCCATATTCATGACTTATACTGTTCACTTGCTTCACTAGTTCTTGTAACTCCTGTTCGCTTTCAGCTAACAACACGGTATCATCTGCATATCTAAGGTTGTTTATTGATCTTCCACTGATGTTCAGTCCTGGTATTTCCTGTATCTGTTTGAAAATTTTTTCGGTGTATAAATTAAATAGGCAGGGGGACAGCACACAACCTTGTCTGACACCTCTTTTTATGTCTATGTATGGTGAATAATTCCTTCCCGATCTTACTGTGGCAGTTTGCTCCCAATAAAGGTTACTGAGTATTCTTATATCTTTTCCATCAATACCTATGTCTTTGAGGCATTCAATTATTTTCTCATGATGGATTCTGTCAAAAGCCTTCTTATAGTCAATGAAGCACATATACATACTTTTTTGGACCTCTGTATATTTTTCTGCTAATCTTCTTAGGCAAAATATTGCCTCTCTTGTTCCACTGTTCCGTCTAAAACCAAACTGTTCTTCTTGGATTTCGCTGTCTACTTTACTTTTTATTCTTTCCTGTATGATTTTGAGCAGTATCTTAATTGCATGACTCATCAGGCTGATTGTTCTGAAGTCTGAACATTCTGTTGCATTTGGTTTTTTGGGCAAATATATTTACATATATAGAGCTAATTCTTATAATAGGAATTTTGCTGGATTTACACCTGCTGGGGGCTTGTACGGGCTATAACCATTGTTTAAATCTTCATAAAAGGCGGCGGACTGATATAAGTTAACAATTTGCTCAGCCAATGCAGCATTGTTCTTGACTTCGGAAATATCTTATGAATTTTACCTTCAGGTAGAAGCGTCTTTACCCTTCTATCTACAACTCTGCCAAGAGTAATCTTGTGCGAAGGTACACACCTTTGACGACCCATTTTAGATACTCATGAGTTTTGGCCACTGGTGGACCACTACGGCCATCCGTGAGAGTCTAAAATGTTGGTCAAGTCTAGAATGTTCGTTAAGTCTAAAATGTTGGCCAAGCCTTGACTCTACGTGAAGTCCACAAGTGACCTCAGTGCCATCAGTTTTCAATGAATAATGGTGAATTCTAGAATGCGTGTACTAATAAACAATTTGAAGAATTATCTTTCTATCAGAAACTGTCGCTAAAATGAATTATGTCAGATCGGAAATGTAAATAATGCCTTTATCTTACTCCTAAGGAAATTAATATTTTCTTCGGTGCCATCTGCCAGTGATGTTTTTTTTCTCATAATTTGGAAGAGTTCTACAATCCCATCACAGGTGTTGTTTTTTTTTAATGTTGTGAATACTTGTTTACTGTAGATTCATTTGTGTTTTTTCTAGGCTTTTATTTTCATTATTGTTTGCCTCCTTCTTTCATGAATGATTGGCTTATGGTGATTTGTTTCGTTGCCGCCTGAGACTGTAATTAGCCTCCTGATATTCTGAGTTCATGCTTTTGTATTGATGGTTGCTGATTGTTGCCCAGCGTTTTATGTGTCTAATTTACTTCTACAAATAACTGATATATATATATATATATATATATATATATATATATATATATATATATATATATATATATATATATATATATATATATATATATATATATATATATTGTTGCAGGTGGAACTTATGGAAGGGGAAGTAATCTTTAGAATGTTTTGAACATATTAAATTTCGAGTTGCAACGCTTGATTAAGCGGATACTTGTTTGACTTTAGGATAGAATTATCTTTTCCTATTTTCGAGTGACAGAGTACAGATAAGCGTGTGAACGCTGTTTAATGTATTTATTCTGTACTGTTTTGAGTCATGTGAATAGCTCGCTAGTCTGCATGTGTTATCGAGAGCGGTGTTCAAGAGAACCGAATCTCGTGACGGGTTTTTTGGCGGGACTAGTGTGTGATTGGGGGAGTTGTGTTTTGGGCGTGGACCGTGTAGGTCGAGTCCCAGTGTTTTTGGATAATGTATGCCTACGTAGGATTTGAGAAAATGTCGACTTATATATTTCGCTGTGTGTACAGCCTATGTGATACACTGCAGTGAAGATTTGTTTAGGCCATATGAACCTTATTATAGCTGCCGTGTGATGCAGGCTTTGCTATGTATTGAAGTACTTTTGTAGGCCATATTTTGAAGATTAATGAAGCTGCCGGGTGATGCAGGCTTCGCTGTGTATTAAGGTACTTTTGTAGGCCATATTATGTTTAGCTGCAGTATGAAGATTTGTGAAGCTGTTAAGCTATTATAAGTCCAGGATTAGGACAGGCCATATTATATATTAACTGCAGTGTGGAGATGTATGAAGCTATTAAGCTATTATTAGTCCAGGATTAGGACAGGCCATATTATGTTTAACTGCAGTATGAAGATTTGTGAAGCTGTTAAGCTATTATAAGTCCAGGATTAGGACAGGCCATATTATATATTAACTGCAGTGTGGAGATGTATGAAGCTATTAAGCTATTATAAGTCCAGGATTAGGACAGGCCGTATTAGGTATTGATGCAATGCCCGGGAAATTATGTTATAATGATCTCGTGTTGTGCTAGCGAATGCGAGTACATTTATGGCCAGTAATAACAGTAATAACATTTCAGACTGAAATCTAGATTGTATCAGTTGGTGGTTTACAGTCAACAGGATCTGACATCTACGACTATTCGCGTCGATAGCCTAAGTGGCGTAGTTTTCGTATCATTGGATATCATTTAAGATGTGCCTGAGTGGCGTATACGATTAAGAAATTGTTACCTCTACAGTGATATGTACTTGAAGCAAGAGGATAAAGTGAATCAAATTTTGTCCACCAGACCATAACATATCTAGAGGATTAGTCACTACAAGTTGAAAATAATACATATGACTTGCACGTGACAAGAGTGTAGAACACTTGACTTTGTTATAATTGACCTTATGTAGGCGTGGCTTGAATCTCCTGTACTTCAGAACTGTGACCTAGTTATTATCTGCCTGGGTGGCGCATTTGAGAAACGACGCACGCTTTATTCGTGGTAGAAGGCAACTTTACACCAGTAGCAATTGACGTCCTATTTCATGCCTATAGACGACAACAACGTCTGCAGTGGTCAAGGAAGTTCAATTAGACTTGGACAGTATTTGTACCAGCATCTGTACGGGTTGTGACAGATTTCTGCAATATTCGGGTTACCTGTGCCAGTTGTCACCATCACAAGTTCAAGATGTTATGATACACGGAGTTGCCGTGTGCATTTCAGACTACAGAAGAGTCAAGAGTTGCAGTGTGTGCTGTATTATGGTTCCTGTCAACTTGTGCATTGTTAAGCACATATCATATTGACGAAATTACCTGAAGAGAAACGAATCAAATTGCAGTGCTTTCCCGCAGTGGAGGTTTTAGCAGTCTATGTGATATCCAGTGTCGTGGCGGAAAAGAAGCGGGATCATTGACAGATAAGTGATTGTGTCTTGTGTAAATTGTGTCACTTCATATATGTCGCTGGGCCTCCCTAATTGCTCATTTTGTTATTATTGTTGTTTATGTCTAATTTGACATATGATTAAGATTTGATGCATAGGTGTTAATGGCTGTTGACATATGTCGATTTTCCTGATAATGATGTGACTTGATAAAGGTGCTATAAAAAGGAATTGGTGATACAGAATTGAGGAATAAGCTCATTTCTTGACAAATAGTTAACTTTGTGAGCTGGAAAGTTAATTGTCCAACCTTTTGCGACAGTAATTTGTCATAACTATAAGTGATTACTACATATATTGGATTAAGTAAGTGAATCACTATGGATGATGATGAGATAGATCCTGAGGATATGAGGCCTATATTGGCTTATTTGTGGGAAGAAGGTAGAGATTATCAACAATTAAAAGGCCCACAGCTTGAGGAACATGTGATAGACAGATTTTTGGTCAATGCGTCAAGAGCGCTAAAATATTTTGCTGAGGAGAATTTTCAGTCTCATCCTCATTTAATGATGGCTAAAGAGTTAGCGGATTTGCTACTTTGGGAATTTCGCGGATTTCTGTACAACTATATTAATGTTAAACACGATCACATAAGGAGGGTAATACACAAGATGATTCAATACGGCATTTCTGATGGTCAAAAGAAGGAGTTAGAAGATGAGGAGCAAATAAGAAGGAACAAACGGAGTGCCCTACAGGAAAGGGAAAACTTCTTAGAGAGTACCGCTGAAGTGAGTAAAGTACATGAAACAGTGTCTAGACTTACGGGTGAATTGCAAAAGTCAAACTCAGAACTTGCTAGTGTGCAGGCAAGTTTGGATTTAGCATTGTTGAAGATAAAGCAATTGGAAGTCCAGATGAAAGATAAGCAAATTGAGGTAGAAAATATTACACAGGAGGTCCAACAAAATAAACAGATTTATGAGAATTTGAAAGTTGAGACCGATAAACGTGATAGAGATTATACAGAGTCACTTCTTGATTTAATGGATGATATTGCGAATCTTGGTCTCCAGCAGGAAGAAAAGAATGAGATGATTCCAGAAAAGATTGATGAGCTTAATAATAGGAATGATTATATTAAGATTCAGTCACTACAACTAGAGTTGACTCAGTTGAGAGCAAATAAAGAACAGTTAGAGAAAGAGACATTAGTGGAGTTGACGGCTGAGAAAGAGAAGGTCGCTAAAATTGAAAATTTACTAGCAGAAGAAAGCGACAAAGTTTTGGCTGTTAAGGAGTTAAATAAAAGGTTAAGTGAAACGATTTCACTTAAAGATAATGAAATTGCGGAAGCAAGGGAAAGAATATTTGGCTTACTAGATATGGTTTTGAAAAACAAAAGGTGCTCTTCTGTCAATGTTCACAATGATAGACAGAAAGTTGCGAAAAGTCAACCCCATACACTTTTTGCTCAGAGAGATTTCATTCATGGTAAAGATAGATCTTATCGTGGTAAATACAACTTGAAAAGTTCTAATATTACTGGTAGTTCCAGTAATAATTCTTGGCGTCAGACCAACAAAGATTCTTGTGTAACAGCCAGTTCTGTTGGTCAGGAAAAGATAGGTGATAAATTTCAGGTCAAGATTCATAAGAACAAATATTTCTCTACTACTGGAAATACTCAGAAATTAATAGCGGGTGTTGAGACTATTACTACTTGTTCCAAAGATGAAACCCTTATGCGGAACCATAGAGATACTATTGTTTCTGGCAGTTGTCAAACTCAGCACAGTCAGTTTGAAACTATTGGTAAATATATTCCCATAAGGGAAAAGAAAAACAGTTCTAGAAAGAGAGATAACCCCAAGAGTAAACAGTACCAAGGGAGATCAGAAAATAATAATTTTCCCTCTCGTAGATACTGTAGACAATTTAACAAATCTCAAAGTTTTGATTGTAAGAATGTTGGAAAGTATGATAGAGATAATAGCTTTTCAAATGTTGCTTTACATCACCAGAGTAATGTTCCTAAACAAAAGACTAAAGTCATTTTTTGTAAACAAGACAACGGTAATAATAAGTATTGTGATCATAGAACAAATAATAAGCGCAATTGTGCTAATTTTGTTCAACATGAGCCCAGAGTCATTTATAATCAAAGTAAACAGAGTAAAAATAACAGTGGATGCTTGAATACTATTGCTTGCTCTGGTTGTTGTTGTGAATATAACACTTTGTTTCAGCGTAAGGCAGCGGCGACATTCAAGGTCGGTCATGTTGTCCCCAAGAATTCTATGATATCTACATGTGATAGAGAGAGAGCTAGTGACATCGTGAAGAGACCGGGTTTTTACACAAGCCGGTACTGGGTAATTGTAAACGTGATTTCTACGTTTTTTTTCATTAAATTTCACTATTGAGTAAAATGGAAATTTTCATTTGTATTTATTGACAGAAGCTACGTTGCGATAAGGGTCAAGGCTTCTGTGACATATTGACGGTCAGAAATGTGAGTCAACTTTCCGCTCGAGTAGTCAACCGAAACCTGTCAGCGTCTAAATAGCAACTGATGGTTACTTTCTGAAGGTCAAGCATGTTTACAAGAGAGTGGGAGACTTCGCGTCTGATTTATTTTTTTTATGTGAAGATAGTAAATATTTTTGTATTCTATATTAGTACATGACATGTTGTTGTTTTGAAATAACATACAATTTTGTTGTAATGATTATTTCTATGCATCATTTGTTTGCCATAATTTTTTTTAATTGTTGTTATTTTTATGTCGGTAGTTTGATGTCATGGTTAATTAATATATGTTTTATATTTTCGATGCCTATAATTTATTTATGTTAGTTTTGTATAACTCTTGTAACTTGGTTAAATTACTTATTAGGTTTTGTTTAGTTATAAATTATTTTTTGATGGTATTAGTATAGATATACTTTGATATTTTGTGTTGTGCCTTTCGATCATGTTTATATATATTTTTTTGAATAGGTTATCTGATCAAAACAGTTATTAGTATGTATCGTTATTGACTTTCTCTGCGTTCGTGCCTTTGCTTTCTATCTGTCTTTGGTAACTATTCTTCATTTCATTCCTCCTTTTCTGTTGTCTTTTCGGTATGGATTTCATATCTTGTTTATACTTTCGTACCTCATCTTCGTTTTACTTGATTCTATTTGTATACTTTGTCTTCTTTCAACACTTATACCTCTATTCTTTGTATTGTTGGAGTTGTTATATGACTTGATATAACATATCTACTTATGATAGTTGTATTTATTTTACATGTAATTGTCCAACTTAATTATGAGTATATGGTATTGTTGAGTTCTTACATTCCTTTTTTACAGATCATTCTTCTTTTGATTGATCTTGTGTTTTCTCTTTCGATCGGTTGTTTTCGGTTTGATTTGTACTAAATATACGTAACTTAATTTTGGAACTGATCATATTTGTATATTTAGCTAATTTCTTTTTATACTTAGCTGATTATGCTGTATGCTTTAATTGCCACTTTTCACTTTAATGCTGATATTTGTTTTAGATATAATTTGATTTAAAATAAGATATTTTTGTAGGTATACGTTAGAGCTTAATTGTCTTCTAAATTTTTCGTTTTTGGGAGTTAATTTTTTCAAAAAAAATGATAGAATCATTTTTTTTTTCCCGGAGCGGGTGGTAACTGTTGCAGGTGGAACTTATGGAAGGGGAAGTAATCTTTAGAATGTTTTGAACATATTAAATTTCGAGTTGCAACGCTTGATTAAGCGGATACTTGTTTGACTTTAGGATAGAATTATCTTTTCCTATTTTCGGGTGACAGAGTACAGATAAGCGTGTGAACGCTGTTTAATGTATTTATTCTGTACTGTTTTGAGTCATGTGAATAGCTCGCTAGTCTGCATGTGTTATCGAGAGCGGTGTTCAAGAGAACCGAATCTCGTGACGGGTTTTTTGGCGGGACTAGTGTGTGATTGGGGGAGTTGTGTTTTGGGCGTGGACCGTGTAGGTCGAGTCCCAGTGTTTTTGGATAATGTATGCCTACGTAGGATTTGAGAAAATGTCGACTTATATATTTCGCTGTGTGTACAGCCTATGTGATACACTGCAGTGAAGATTTGTTTAGGCCATATGAACCTTATTATAGCTGCCGTGTGATGCAGGCTTTGCTATGTATTGAAGTACTTTTGTAGGCCATATTTTGAAGATTAATGAAGCTGCCGGGTGATGCAGGCTTCGCTGTGTATTAAGGTACTTTTGTAGGCCATATTATGTTTAGCTGCAGTATGAAGATTTGTGAAGCTGTTAAGCTATTATAAGTCCAGGATTAGGACAGGCCATATTATATATTAACTGCAGTGTGGAGATGTATGAAGCTATTAAGCTATTATTAGTCCAGGATTAGGACAGGCCATATTATGTTTAACTGCAGTATGAAGATTTGTGAAGCTGTTAAGCTATTATAAGTCCAGGATTAGGACAGGCCATATTATATATTAACTGCAGTGTGGAGATGTATGAAGCTATTAAGCTATTATAAGTCCAGGATTAGGACAGGCCGTATTAGGTATTGATGCAATGCCCGGGAAATTATGTTATAATGATCTCGTGTTGTGCTAGCGAATGCGAGTACATTTATGGCCAGTAATAACAGTAATAACATTTCAGACTGAAATCTAGACTGTTGCAGGTGGAACTTATGGAAGGGGAAGTAATCTTTAGAATGTTTTGAACATATTAAAGATTACTTCCCCTTCCATAAGTTCCACCTGCAACATATATATATATATATATATATATATATATATATATATATATATATATATATATATACATATATATATATATATATATATATATATATATATATATATATATATATATATATATATATATACATCTGCTGTTGCTCATAAAGTGTTCCTCAAACTCCCATAAGGCATTGAGTATTCAGAAGCATGTCAATGGGACCTACAATGTTTGCCATAAGGTTATTTAAAAAAAGTTGCAAGAGTGTGTGCGGTTGAGTGACGTAACGCTTGACACAGGGTGACTATATTATGGTCTACGTATCATATTTATGCTCGTTAAAACACGGCTACGTACAGCCAATGGCATGACAAGATGACCAATGCGTAACTGTCGTGGTTGAGTTAAAGGTGTTAGAGTATTTGTCGAGTTAGACAATTGTAGTGAAATCGTCAACGAGAGTGAACTGACAAAATTATAGATTACACATAGATATTGTGTGAATAGGGTGAACTTGAGACTAACTTGGAAGAGGATTTATTTTTAAAAGTTACCTTTCTCTCCAAGCCTCAACACACTTATATAGTCTAAGCACCACCCGCTCTCTCTCTCTTTTCTCTTGTCAAAATAGAGACTATAGTAAGAGCTTGTAATAAATGTAGTAAAATTTATTAAAGGTTCTTGAAGAAGAAAATATATGAAAATAAGTGTATCAGCACAACAACATAATAAATGTATCAATATTCACATCGTTACCAAATAAATAATTAAACACCAATGGACAAAACAATTCACCAACACACAAAAAACCCGCTGTAAAACACATGAGAAATAAATAAACACAGCTCTCAGTCCTTCCGCTTTTGGGGAACCACGATCAATACTCCAGTTAGTGTCTTTATGTATATATCTTATAGGTGATGAATTTTCCCTAATAAATAGACTATAGGCACTATCCATACACTAGTAGTTACGCCCTAATAACGAGATAGGTTGAAGATACTCTGTCTATATCCGACTGGCCGCTAATATGTGCGGGGTTTTAAATGATCAGAAACACACACAAGACGAGGTCACTTTGGGACAAATGGTCCGGCGAGTGAAATTAGGCCTGCGTACTTGGTGTTAAGTCCGGTTGGGCTGGCTTGAACTCTTATTTGTGACTGAGTGCTCCGTTTAAGCACAAAGTTGGGTGATTTAAATTCTGCTGAAGACGCTGGGCTGATAGATATGCTGAAAACCGCAATGCTTTGACTGGTGATCAAAAGGTGAGTAGGAAACCACTACTGCCAAATACGATTTTCAGATTTGCTATGGCTCGTTAAACACTGCGTGAGCGTATTTCCCATTAGAGGGTGGGCGTTGACAAAAGGTTGTACTTCAGGTAAAGGTGACAACTCGTGGTGCTAATTGCTTTCAGAAACCGCGAGATCGAAGAGAATGTGACGCTTTTCGCCTGACTGGAATCCTGCGATAGCAGTGGGTATATCCTGAAAACTGAGACCCAAAAGAAACGACTTTTACATCAAGCAAACAATACAATTACGATAACGTTATAATAAACAGTTATGCTCCCCTATGGGATTTATAATTATGGTTGTCAGTGCTATGAAAGTCCACATGAGTCGCCCTCCTATCATTTCTGCTCTATCCATTATCAGCATGCACCCGCATAGGCTAATATATTTTGTACACACATGTACCTGTGAGTAAATGTTCTGACATCAAAATCTACCCGTCTTCTTCCAACTCAACATACAGGAAACGTAACCCTGTAGTTACAGCTGATATGCTATTCATCTTACAACATTAAGTGAATTTACATAAAAATACAGCATTTGACATTACATAATAAATGGTATGCTCCACTTGGGGTCGATACACAAAAAGGGAAAAAGTAATAACCTCCCACAATTGAATAAATGGAAAATGCAAATTTTTTTTGCTATAATAATACAGCTGTGGCTGAAACCTAAGGCTGCTTTCTGGACTGCCGTGATAGTTATAAACTGGTGTCTAACTACACAAGTAGGCATATAAAATTCCACACAACCACTAGAAGTTTCTATCAGAAAGTAATAAATGACTATCTCCTATAATTCAGTGTTATGGTGCCTGCACATCACTATTCAGTTTTAAGTGAATAACCTACACCGCTGACATTTCATTACAGTAATGATAGTTATTTTAGCCGACTCTTAACCAATGGTAAGCACTGAACGGACTACTCTGTTTCTGCGCATAGTAGGTATCTGTTATCGTAAGTTTACCATTAACCCATTGTAAACAATAACACTGACACCTGACTGCTTAATCACCCGTTAACTAAGGCGGTAGGCGGCGCTACATTATCACTGAATTAATTACCGGGAGAAATCAACTAAAATAATTCAAGTCACACTCCTATCAGTTATAAAAGCTAACATGAATACATATATATTATAAAAGATATCTACTTACCCCGAGATGACGAGAATAGCAACACAATCTAGTCTGTTGGGCTAACATCTGCCTTAGTCTCATTTGGTCATCTTCGGGCAGGAAAAATGTTACGAGTGTGCTTGACTGAGTAAACCTATCTAATTTTATAGTCTACCAGAGACGCTACCCACCATCGTGTGTTCCCACGGATGTACTGCGTATAACGCAATCATGAGTAAGACAAATATTATTCAAGAGTCTACATCAGAAGACAACGCCCGCGAGAAAGTTTCCCAGATAGACATAATATTATTCTGTGAGCGATCAGGGGCCAAAACCAAAAATCTCCGAACGAACGTTAGTTTTGTCTACCATTTGTTCCCTCTATGGACTTAAAGAACTATTTCTCGCTCGTGATCAAACACGTTACACGCGCTTCCCCGAGTTAGACAGCCCCCAGGTGCAGCTTAGGTAATATTATCCTAAACTGACCACTACTGACCAAGTTTTGAATTTATAATGAAGGTCAGAACGAAATAAAACCGTGGCGTGGGGTCTGAGAGGGGAATAATGGGCTGCGTAGGAAATACATCTGGAAGAAAAGAAACTGACAGTGCAAAAAATCGAAGAAACCAGAACATTAAAAGATAAGAAAAATGGGACGTGTTGGTAAAATAAAATTAACAGTCAAATCCGCGACAGTAACTAAGAGAAAAAAGATATGAGGAAATAACGCTGGCGTTTGAGAGGCCCAACATTGAGAAAACCAGTTGATAACATTACAAGGTTCTTCTTGTTCTGGAACACGCATGTTAAAAGAAATAGATGAAGACTAAAAACCACACGGAGAAGGTAATGAAACATAGAGGGATACAACACAAACCTGGAAAAACATAACGTATTGTGCAAGGCTTATTTTGAATTTGTTAAAGATCGAAGCACCACTTGGAGCTGTAGTATTGAATAAACGAATAAATGAATGATATAGCCAGTGCAGCCGTTCGGCTAGCAGGCGGACGTCAGTAGGTATTTTAATAATTTCTCTCCTCTCCTACAGGTGTGTCCGGTCTGGCCTGCGTTCAGTGCGTCTCTGTGGATATGCCAAGCTGCTTGCATGGAGACATGACACCAGCTCCCTGCGTGGGTATGGACGCGGAATCAAAATATTGTCTTAAATCTGTCGGTTCCCAGGTGTCTGGTCACGGTATGTTGTAAGTGTGATGTCTGGCCACATTATGTTGTAACTGTCCTGTCTGGTCACTGTAAATCTTAAATAATATCGATGATACAGTCTCTGCGTTGTTCATCGCAGTGGCTAAGAGGTAGGGCGTTCGCCTCGAATTCTAGACGTACCGGGTTCGATTCCCAGTTGACGGAATATAATTTATTGAATGTTTGTTTCAGAACAAGTGGTTCTAATGATGTCATACTACCCCCTTGTTCTTCAAGGTAGTGAGATCGGATTCCTAGCCTTCTCGGATAACGGCAAAAAAATAGAAAGTCCCGTGTGCAAGTTGCGCACGCTAAAAATTCCACGGCAGTTGAAAATCGTAAAAAGTAGGCCTATAAGGTCACTGCCCTGGCAAAATTTAAAAATCAGAAACCTACCTACCACAAAAATATGTATAGAATGTGTGATTCCCAAATACACACACTGGGATTCTCGCCGGTGGACAACCAGAAAATGAAATGAAGAAACTCTGACAGAATCAGAAGAAAGCCGTCATTTAATCAACACCTTAAGGCTGAAACTGTCACCTTTTTGTCAACACGCCATAAGAAACAAAAAACGAGAATCTAGTAACAACTTGTAAATCCAACATACGTAGAATAAAAATAAGACAGAGCGAGAGAAATAATAAGGATTGACATGATAAACAAACATTGTCGTCATGGCACTCAGTACACAAATTATTTAATATTAATATTGGTTTAAAATTCATGGAGAACAACGTAAATAAATCGGTTTGTTTAAAATTAACCGGATTATTATTCCGTAGATAAAACTAGAATTATCATAATTAAGAAAGCCTAATAAGCTAACTTAATAAATAATAATAAAAAAACACATTAGAAGATATGGTTGGCTCCAAATACAAAAGTACGTCAACAAAAAAATCCTCTACTGTTCAGATGTGCTAACTGAGTCCAATCATAAGTCGCACGAGGATAACATTCCAGGAGTGCAGGTCAAACTGACCTTTACAGGCATTCCTAAGTCTAACCTTGACGTAGACATAAACGCTGACACACAGCGACGTTCATAGAACATAGAACTGTTCTACGCGCTGAGTATGACCCGTGTACATGTAGATCTCAGGTATGAAGATACCTGGGGCGTGACATCTATTAGAAGAACCTTCCTTTCTGTAATGTATACATGAGCAGAGATCGACCATTGTCAAACATAAATAAAGTTACAGATTGGATGTAAATGAGGCATTACCTTCGTTCGAAAATCCACACCACAGAAAACATACGACTCCAGGCGTTTTAGAATACTCAAGGGAAGGACCTTGTAAGCTAGCTATCTCACAATAAAGGCTCCTAATTCCCTAACAAAATCACAGAGACGCCGGAACGCGTCTTATCTGCTTCACAAATTCACCTCGACTCAAAGATCAAGAAATTTCCCAGACGCCCCGCGTCCGGACATGCGCAGAACGCATCTACAAGAATAGCAATCAAACCAGACGATCTAGGAACATTCCAGCCAAGATTTAACTAGATCGAGCCTTATTTGGACATGAACAGAGATCTCAACACAGGTTTCAACAACAGTTGACCGATACTACCAAATAAAGAGAATGGTCACACTTCGCTAATAAAAAAATATGGACCGACCGTGTCTCGACACAAGAGGAGGTAACATCATATTAAATGATAATCTCTATATCCCGAGTTATGTAGCTTTGACCGAAACAAATTAAAGTATACATTTCAGTCAATCTAATTACACAAATGTCTTTAGCAAAAAATGATCATACAATGTTTTGAGAAAAAATGATCATACAATGACTTTATAAAAAATGAAGATCTGTGCGTAACATTACCGCACCCTCCCGGGAAAAAAAAATGAAACATTTTTTTTTAAATCCTGGAGCCGGAAAAAACCCTAGGCTCCTAACGCACGTATGATACGCGGATATATTGCCTAAAAAATGAGGCTTGCTCGACGCATGGAGCGAAACTGAGATTATATTTCAGATCCTTAGAGAAACAAAAATTTATCTAAGTATACGCGTATATATTCCAGGAAGGTGCCACCAACACACGCCACCGTGATGGCAATATCATAATGAAAGTCAAATTATACTCATACAAATCTATGAAATTAAATATATTATCATAGTATTATTATAGTAATATACCAATATACCGCATAATATAATATAACACATATTTAAACATGGAGTACATTATAAAATGTATTATTAATCATTTCTAATACATGTGCTGTTCTTCGTAGACATAAATACAATCGATACAAGAAGAGGTGGACATCATCCGCTCCCAATCCGGGACAGGACTAGATAACTTGTAAGGTCCACAATGTACAAAATCTCGCAGACTTCAATGATGTGCTGCGAAAATATCTATAACACAAATCTTTAAGACAAATGTTAAATCTCTTAATAAAATCATTAAAATATAATATCTAAATGTGGTCATGTGATTTTTTTGGCCCGTATATCGCTAACTAAGCCTTCTTCTGTTATGATCAAATTGGTAACAGAAAAAAGGAAATTACATGGTACAACATTATACATTCCAAAAAAGTGAGAAAATATGTGCTAATATGTCATTATAGTATTGAACTGTATATCAGGAAATATATATGATAGAAGAATTATGTGGAATCGTGTGGGCACCTGGACAGAATGTCTGCCATCACATTATCCAAACCACGGATAGCTCGCACCGTGAAATGAAATGGTTGAAGAGCTATGGCATATCGAGTGGACCTCGAGCTCTTCAAGTTTTTGCTCTGAATAGCAGTAAGAGCTTTCTGGTCGATTTCCACAATAAAATGTGCGCCTAGAAGAAATCTTTGTAACTTCAGAATAGACCATACCATAGCTAATAATTCACGGTCTAAAACCGAGTAATTCTTTTCTGCAGCATTTAATTTCCTAGAGATATACATCACTGGATGCAGAGTATCAGAATACTCCTGCATAAGTGCTGCCCCAATCCCAGTTGACGAGGCGTCACTTCGAAGAACAAAAGTCTTCTCAATAGTAGGTAACCTAAGAATAGGTGGAGATGAAAATAGAGTTTTAACCTGGTTCAATGGGGATTGACATTCTTGAGACCAGCGGATCAGATTAGGCGATCCTTTCTTCAATAAAGTAGAAAGCGGTGCCATAATGGAGGACAGATTCGGAATGAATCGTCCGTAAAATTGGATCAAACCTAAGAGACTCCGTACTTATTTCTTCGTCTTAGGGACAGAAATGTTAAGTATTTTTGAAACATTGTGGTCCTCTGTCTTTAAAAGACCATGACCAACCCGATGACCCAGGAAAGAAATCTCACTAAATCCTATAAAAGCTTTAGAGGGTTTTGCAGTTAAGTTATACTCGCGAAGAGTAGACAGCAATTCGTATAAACCCAAATAGTGATCTTCCCAGGAATCACTGAATAGACAGATATCGTCTAAGTATGCTATGACATCTGTACGATATGCGAGAATTCGCCGCATCATGCGTACGAATGTAGCAGGGGCGTTCATAAGACCGAAAGGCATGAAATTCCATTGGAATAAACCCCTAGGTGTAGAAAACGCTGTAAAAGGTTTGGCACGTTCAGTTAAAGGGACTTGCCAATAACCTTTAGACAAGTCTAGTTTGGTAAAGAATCTAGAATTAGAAAGTTTATTTAGTAGCTCTTCCAATGAAGGCATAGGTTCAGCATCGAAGAAACTTGTCGATGTTCCTCAGCGGAAAGATTAGGAGAAACGGTAACGTTTTTCCAAGATTCCGTAGAATGAAGTGGGACCATAGGAAGTGGAAGATTGACATCAGAAAAAGTAGTTTCCTCATCCTGTATAACTGACAGGGATGAGTAATGACCATGAGGTACTTGAGAATTGTCCGTTGCCTGGAAAATAGGCTGCAAATAGTCAGGTCTTTCATGAAATTCCGTGAGCATATTTATGTGGAAAGTTTTATGTTTCCGTCAATATCGACCACATAGTCGACGTCGGAAATTTTGGAGACTATTGCATATGGACCTTTCCATGCAATAAGAAGTCTGTTCTCCCTTGACGGAAGAAGAACGAATGCTTTGTCACCTGGACACAGTTGTCGTAGACATCTATTTTTATTTGCAAACTGCCTTGCCTTTTCTTTAGCAAATTTGGATGAAGAAGTTGCTAGTTTGCATGCCTCGATGATCTTTTGCCTAAGAGCAATGACATACTCGTAAGAAGATTGAGTCTCATCGCTAATATTATTGGCAATGATTAGATCGTGAAGTAAAGACATGGGGCCGCGCGATTGCGCGCCAAAGACAAGTTCAAAAGGAGAAAACCCTGTGTGTTCATTGGGAACCTCTCTATAGGCAAAGAGAGCTGCGGGTAAAACCCTGTCCCAATCCTGAGGATGATCCTCAGTTATTTTCCCAAGTAAAGTTTTTAGTGTCCTATTCAAACGCTCAACTAACCCATTAGACATTGGGTGATAGATACTGCTGAGAGACCTTTTAATATGTAGCATAGACATTACTTGTGACATAGTGTCTGATATAAGTTGAGTGCCATGGTCTGATAATATTTCTCCGGGGAAACCCAAGCCAGAAAATATCAGCCAAAGAGCGTCTGCGATATCAGCAGTTGAGATGCTCTTGAGAGGTATAGCCTCTGGCCAACGTGTGCACATATCGACACATGTAAGGATAAATTGATGTCCTCTGGCCGACTTAATTCTAAAAGGACCGATAATATATATTGCCATTTTTTGAAAAGGGCGAATAGGAATGTCGGCAGCCTGGATAGGCGCAGCATGTCGTGGTCCTTTAGATTTGACCTCCTGACATACTTTGCAAGAACGACAGTAAATTCGTATGTCCTTGCTCACAAATGGCCAAAAGAAAGCCGCAAGAACCCTCGACTTTGTACGGGAAAAACCCATATGTCCAGCACATTGCGAGTCATGAGCATGTTGCAATATTTGCAATCTCATACTCTTAGGCACAAGAATTTGTGAATGAGTGGACGTAGACGAGTCTTGTACCATACGCACAAGTACGCCATTCTTCATAGAAATCCAAGACTTTCTATTAGTATTCTGATTTGGATCACCTTTTTTTGCTAGGATGAAGAATTTTTGTAAAGAAGGATCTTCTTCTTGTAATTTTATAAATGAGTCACGTGAAATAATCAAGTGACTATCTTGGCTATTTACTTCATCATTATTAGTTAATGAAGTTTGAGGTGGATCCAGAGCATGTGCTCTTGTGACCACCGCATTGGTAGCTTCCATGTTTTGCTCTTCCCAAACAGCAATTTGCTGTGGGGTACATTCCCTAACTCCGTAAATACGACCAATAATAAGGTCGGCAATAGGGTTTGGAAGAAGACACGCGTGGACATCTCCCGTAAAGAAAGGAGTAGCAATATGTATTATCGCAGTAGGATACTTTTCCAAAGTGCCACCAAATGTGACACATTTGATGACCTTTCCTGTAGCACAGGATGGATTTACAAGAGATTGCCTAACGCCAACAGTAGTACATCCAGAATCAAACAAAATTGAAACAGGATTACTATTTACAAGACCCTTATGTAGTATAAGAGACCCTCTCCCGTCATGCGCAACATTAGCAGGAAGAGCTGGAAGAGGATGACCACAGCTTAAAGTAGTTACGGTAGTTGGTTCGAACAAAGTACTACATTGGGGACATTTATTTGCTCTACCAAAGTCAAAAGAAGAACATCCTATAACATTAGGGTTTTTATTATCATTAACCTGTTTATCTGCCCCCTGAGATTTTTGTTGTACCGAGTTTGTCTGCTGATATCTCTTTCTCTTATGAAGAGATCTACCGCGACCATTATTGCCTCTGAAATTATCATTATATTCTCTCCTGTAATTATTATCATGGTTAGTGTTCCAGCTTCCATAATTGTCATTATCATCTCTATATTGATTTGAAAATCTAGTAGATTGATTTTGAGGTCTACGCGAAAAATAGTTACCTCTATACTGACTACCTTTGCGGAAATGTCTAAAATTATTAGATCCATAATAACGAGGAGTGTCAGCTTGTCTCCATTTATTCGAAGAAGAATCACCATGTGATTGATTGCTATGATTTTGATCATCATTACGGTTGCTCTTTCTATTAATATTATGTTGAGTACCTTGAAACTTACGTTTGAAGTTTTGGCCATATGGTGCTGCCGAAGCAACTGGCAGACCTTCTTTTATTTTAGAGTTGCTAACGGTTACGTTAGGTTGCGCAGTCACATACTGGCAACAGTATTCTTCTATTTCTTTTATGTTTTTAGGCTTACGCTCATGAAGAAAGGAGAGAAAAGATTCATTTACAGAAGACATAACCTTGTCTCTAAGTAGTAAGTCCATAAGAGCTTCAAATGTATTTTGTGTCTTAGACAGCTCAACCCATCGTGAAAAAGTAAGACGTATCCTAGATATGAATTCAGAGAATTCCACTCCAGTTTCTGGCAACATATTTTTAAATTGAAGACGATAGCCGTCTTCGTCAAGTTGGTACTTCTTTAACAAGACTGCTCTGACAACCTCATAGTTGTTCTTGTCAGGCACATCTACCATGCCCAACATAGTTAAAGCATCACCTCTAAGTATCTTGGACAGTTGATAAACATATAGTGTTTTATCTATGTTATGCACCATACATGCATTTTCAAATCTGTCTAAATAAAATGTTATGTCATCAATGGAGGCATTAAATGCTGGTAGATTAAGCTTGAAATCCTTAGCATTAGTCTTATCTGACCCCTTATCTACCTTATTAGCATTACCAGTGTTCAACAATTTCATCTTTTCTAACTCTAAAGCTAAGAGTTTTTCTTCATGCTCCATTTTTGCTTTTTCAGCCTCTCTTTGAAACCTTCTTTCTTCAGCCTCAGCCAGAAGTCTCTTATTTTCCATCTCTATTTCTAGTCTTTTATTTTCAGCATCTTTTTCAAGTCTTTTATTTTCAGCCTCTTTTTCAAGTCTTTTATTTTCAGCCTCTTTTTCAAGTCTTTTATTTTCAGCCTCTGTTTCAAGTCTTTTATTTTCATATTTTGCTTCTGCTTCTCTTTTTTGTTTTTCCATTTCCATTTGGAATCTCTTTTCTTCCACCTGCATCTGCAATTTCTTTTGTTCAGCTTCCATTTCCATTTTTTTTCTTCCATCTTTAATGCCTTATCATATTGAGTAGTTGCATATTCTTCCAACTTATCACCTGTCTTGCCAAGGGATTTCCCTTGTTCAATAAAGTAATCAAGTGTAGACATGATGTCCAATATTATGAGTCACCAAATCTGAAATATTAATTATCTTATTTCAACCTTAATAGTAACAAGACTTAATAAAGTACTTGTATAATCCCAATGTTTAACCCAATCTCAGTGGGAAACAAGTCTTTGACACCAAACTTGTATTATCAAATGTATAATAATATCACAAGTCACTTCTTAATTATGAAGGCACTACACAAATCAGTGCATAACCATCAGTTATTTATCATAACTGCTTTACAATAGTGCGTAAGCAAAAAACCACCAGTTAGTTATGACAAGTGCACTATATAAACAATAGTGAAAGCTAATTACTCAAGAACTATGTAAACAATAACAAAGAACAAAGACAATGTAAACAATAACAAAGATCAAAGACAATGTAAACAATAACAAAGATCAAAGTCAATGTAAACAATAACAAAGATCAAAGTCAATGTAAACAATAACAAAGATCAATAAAAAACATTCGCATAAGTCAACTAAATAAACAGCAGAACTAAAAGGAAAATATCACAAAGAATGTGATGACAAAATGCGAAGAATGTACACAAACAAATGACGTCACAATGTATAAACAAAAATTGTGTAAAAAACTGAATAATAGAAAAGATGAGACCTACAAATACAAACAAATGAAATCAGAACTAAAGAACAGAAAGAGAAAAAAAACATATTACAAAAAAGAACGAAAATAAAGTACAACTCGTCACAACTAAACAAATATAGCAACGGTTGTCGCTAGCAAATTTCACAATAGGAAATTTGCACAGTCCCTAAAGAAAACGCTAACAGTAGAAACCTCTGTGACGTGGTATCTTCTACTGAAAGACACCACCCAACCGAAACCCGCTGAAATATAAACATATAAATATACAGTTTGGTGTAGGACGGCTGAGAAGTCAAGAAACATGAGACAAATTTGCGGTCACGGTATCCAACAAATTCCAAGTGCTCCGGCGGCTGGAGGATGTAGAGAATACAGAGGACTATTGGCGGCGGGTCAGGACGGTATGGAGGGAGACATGTGAGGGGATGCTGGGGAAAGGGGAAGGACAACAGGGGGCATGGATGACAGCAGAGGCTATCAATGGGAAAAGGGGCGGAAAAAACGGGAAAGCAGAGTTGGACACAGGCAAGGCTAGAGGCTCCGGGGCCAGGGCTCGAGAGGTGTGCACAGGGGCGGACAAAGAAGTGGAGAGAGGTGTCGAAAGAGACGGGAGGAAGTATGTTGGGGAGTTGGCGGGAGAGGCAGAGGATGCTGCAGCCAAAGGAGATGTGAGAGAACTGTGTGGCGGCACAGGGAAGCTGACAGGGAAGTGCAGGCAAACAGGTTGCCTCATGGGAGACAGGAATGGGAAACTGCTCAGCAATGTACAGGAGCGGATGAAGAGGTGGACAGAATGTTTTGGGGACCTTCTCGGTAGACCAGCTCCACAGGGCCCGCCGGACGTCCAGCCAGCGGAGGAGGAGCTGCAGATTGGCGGTGGGAGACCGGCGAGGGAAGAGATGGGGAGAGCCATAGGGCTTCTGAGGGAGGGAGGGGCGTCTGGACCTGGTGGCATTCCAGCGGAGGCCATCGGGGCGGATGTCGACGCGGCTACAGAGATGTTATATAAATTGCTTGGTGGGGTCTGGGAGGGGGAGGAGATGCCGGCGGAGTGGAAGGAAGGATGTCTGGTTGGGTTGCCTAAGGGGGGAAATTTACGGGAGTGCACAAATTATAGAGGAATGGTGTTGCTATCGGTGCCGGGAAAGGTATTAAACAGGATTATCCTTGAGAGATTAAAGGAGTCCATGGGCAAGAAACTGAGAGATGAACAGGCGGGTTTTCGACGGGACAGATCATGTGCAGACCGGATGGCCACTTTGAGAATAGTGGTTGAGCAGGGTCTGGGGTGGAGTTCACCACTGTACATCGGATTTGTGGACTACGAGGGGGCATTTGGCAGTGTGGACAGAGAGTCACTTTGGAGATTGATGAGGCATTATGGAGTTCCCCTGGGGATCATTAATTTAATAAAGAAAACATATGAAGACATGACGTGCGGAGTTCTTCACGGGGGACAGCTTGCAGAGCCGTTTGGAATGGGGACAGGAGTGCGGCGGGGATGCCTCTTGTCTCCATTTCTTTTCTTGCTGGCAATAGATTGGGTTATGAGATCATCGACGGCACACAACAGGGGTGGAATCCGGTGGACTCTGACTGGGCAGTTGGATGGTCTGGATTTTGCTGATGGCTTGGCTCTTCTGTCCCATGGCCGTAGTCGGATGCAGGACGGATTGAGAACACTCGATGAGAGGTCGCGGCAGTTGGGTCTGAAGGTACACAGGGAGAGGACAAAGGTAGTGAGAATGGATGCAGGTAGTGATAGCGGGGTTGAACTTGAGGAAACACCAATTCAAGATGTTGAGTCATACACGTATCTTGGCAGTGGTATAGACAAAGTTGGAGGGACAGACAGCGATATCAAAATGGGAATACAAAGGAGAAGAGGGGCTTTCATTGCGTTGGGAAATATGTGGAGATCGGGAGAAATCGGATCCAACACGAAAATAGGAGTCTTCAGCTCGGGTGTGAGGTCGGTCCTGTTGTGTGGCTCGGAGACATGGAGAGCAGCAGGGACGGCAACCAAAGAGCTACAGACTTTCATAAATGGGTGCTTGCGTGGAATAGAGGGATTGAAATGGTATGACGGGGTTGCCAGCGTGGAACTGGTGACAGGAGCTGGACGGGTGCCGGTGGAGCGGGAGATGAGAGGACGGTGGCGATGGATGGGACACGCGCTGAGGAAACCTGTTGATAGCATTGCAGGGCGGTCCTTGTTCTGGGGCCCCCGGGGCGGGAGCGGCAGAGGGGGACCGGGGGTGCATGGAGGGGAGGGTTGGAGACAGAGGTGAGGATGGTGGGGAGAGCATGGAGGGAACTTGAGATGATGGCACGGGACAGGAGGACTTGGCATGTGTTTGTTGAAGGCCTATGCTCCTTTGGGAGTGGAGGGTTATGAATGAAATGAAATATACAAATACAAATAACATATAACATGTAAACATGTAAACAAATAGAAAAAAGTGTGTGAAAGAATTCAGAAGGCTCAGCTAGAACATAAGGGCACAGTTCACAAACAAAACAGGCCACTTAACTTCTATAAATCCAGCGTCAGCACGGTGTAGAACAGGATGTAATCAGCATTCTGAGGATAATGATCCAACGTTGATCAACATCTGCTCCCATAAACAGCCATGACGAAGGAAATGAGCTTCTAATACTGGAAATAAGTTTCGGAACTTGACCTTCTAGATTGAAAGAAATCGATTCAATCGGCACTTGACCTTCTCTTCTTCTTCTTCGATCCTTAACCACCAACCGTCAAAGCAGTCAGTGGCCATCACGCCTAGTGGCGTCTTGTAGGGCAACAACAAATTGATTCCACTTTGCACGGTCGGTGGCCATCCTTCGTACAGTGCCCCAACTCTGGTTCATTCTTTGCATCTCAGCCTCCACAGTCCTCCGCCAAGTTGTTTTTGGTCGGCCTCTCTTTCGCTTTCCTTCAAGGGTCCAAAGCATAGCTGTTCTTGTGATGGCATCGGGGTCTCTTCTGAGGACATGACCAACCCAGCTCCAGCGTCTACCAGCTATGATGGTGTGCATGTCCTCTTGCTTGCTACGAGCAAGCAGATCTTGGTTGGTGATGGTATTCGGCCAAAAGATGCGGTGAATTTTTCTTAGGCATGTTGTGTGAAAAGAGGACAATTTTGACATTTCCTTCTCTGTGACTCTCCAGCATTCCGCACCATAGGGAAGCACAGAAAGCACGCAACTCTGGTATAATCTTAATTTTGTGCTTGTGCTGTATTGGGAGGACTTCCAGATGTTATTTAGGCTAAAGAAGGCTGTTCTTGCCTTATTCATTCTGATGTTGATGTCTTTGCCTGCCCCACCGTCTGGTGTTACTATGCTTCCTAGGTATGTGAAGGTATCTGTCTGTACCAATTGCTGATTACTTACTGATATGGGCTCAGGGTTGCTCACATTGAGCGTCATGACCTCAGACTTCTTTAAATTGATGTTCAAGCCAACCTGCTGGCTAAATTTATTAAGTCTATCCGTTTTTTCCTGGATGTGTTGATGTGAATGTGCCAGCAGTGCAATGTCATCTGCATATTCCAGATCTTCCAATGTAGAAAATGTAGTCCATCTTATTCCTCTTGGACTGCCCTCTGTTGTCTGGCGCATCACCCAGTCTATGACTGTTAAAAAAAGAGTGGTTGATAAGGGGCATCCCTGTCGTACTCCTGTCTTCACCTCGAAGGTTAGGTTGCTCTGCCCAACACTGCACGTAAAGTTGGCATAGAGGCTTTTTATGATTGTCACTATGCAGCTTGGAATTCCATAAGCCCTCAGTATTTTCCATAAACTGTCCCTATGTATGCTGTCAAAAGCCTTTTCAAAATCAACAAAATTTATGTAAAGCTGTCTTTGCCATTCTGAGCACTGCTCTATAATGTTCCTGAGAGTGAATATATGGTCTACACATCTTCTGTTCTTTCTAAATCCTGCTTGTTCTTTCCTCAGTTTGTAGTCTACTGCCTTTGAAATTCTCTGTATAATTATCCTACCTAGTATTTTGCTGGGAACTGAGAGAAGAGTGATTCCTCTCCAATTATTGCAGTCTGCAAGATCTCCCTTTTTGGGCAATTTGAAAATTATTCCTTTGTTCCACTCTGATGGTGTTGTCCCCGTTTTCCACACTTGTGCAAATACTTGACCTTCTAGATGTAGACAAATCGATTCAAACGGCACTTGTCCTTCTAGATTCAGACAAATCGATTCAAACGGCACTTGTCCTTCTAGATGTAGACAAATCGACAAACTGCCGAGCAGCGCCGGGTACTTTCCAAATCTCTCGAAGGAAGTCAGTTGAAACTGCAATGATATGATGAAGTATGCTGTCTGGGTTTGATGATTCCCTTGACTGCTGGTACCAGAATTAAACCAACATCTGGCCACCATGAAATGATAAGGGTGGATTTAGGCTGATTTCAATTACCACCCCTATCGACACCAGGTATTATAGTTCAAGCTGTAAGGTGTCCTATCTGGGTTTTTTTGTGTTGTTGTTGTTGCTGTGTAAAATGGTGATGTAGTTCATAGAGTTACAGCACGTAGGGTATGACATGTGGAGTCATAAATAGGTAAACTGCTCTGGACGTTTTTCATTATTTATTTTGACATCACAGGTACAAGTACGTACATCCAGTTCACAATAGAGCATAGTCATGACATTCACGAATATCAGCATACATAGTTCATCAATGCATTTGGCATATTTTAAAGATGATGATATGGCGCCAAGGTATATATGGTTGGCTCCAAATACAAAAGTACGTCAACAAAAAAATCCTCTACTGTTCAGATGTGCTAACTGAGTCCAATCATAAGTCGCACGAGGATAACATTCCAGGAGTGCAGGTCAAACTGACCTTTACAGGCATTCCTAAGTCTAACCTTGACGTAGACATAAACGCTGACACACAGCGACGTTCATAGAACATAGAACTGTTCTACGGGCTGAGTATGACCCGTGTACATGTAGATCTCAGGTATGAAGATACCTGGGGCGTGACATCTATTAGAAGAACCTTCCTTTCTGTAATGTATACGTGAGCAGAGATCGACCATTGTCAAACATAAATAAAGTTACAGATTGGATGTAAATGAGGCATTACCTTCGTTCGAAAATCCACACCACAGAAAACATACGCCTCCAGGCGTTTTAGAATACTCAAGGGAAGGACCTTGTAAGCTAGCTATCTCACAATAAAGGCTCCTAATTCCCTAACAAAATCACAGAGACGCCGGAACGCGTCTTATCTGCTTCACAAATTCACCTCGACTCAAAGATCAAGAAATTTCCCAGACGCCCCGCGTCCGGACATGCGCAGAACGCATCTACAAGAATAGCAATCAAACCAGACGATCTAGGAACATTCCAGACAAGATTTAACTAGATCGAGCCTTATTTGGATATGAACAGAGACCTCAACATAGGTTTCAACAACAGTTGACCGATACTACCAAATAAGGAGAATGGTCACACTTCGCTAATAAAAAAAATATGGACCGACCGTGTCTCGACACAAGAGGAGGTAACATCATATTAAATGATAATCTCTATATCCCGAGTTATGTAGCTTTGACCGAAACAAATTAAAGTATACATTTCAGTCAATCTAATTACACAAATGTCTTTAGCAAAAAATGATCATACAATGTTTTGAGAAAAAATGATCATACAATGACTTTATAAAAAATGAAGATCTGTGCGTAACAAAGATGCTTGAACAAGTCAATTGTATCCTACATCTTGAACACATAGTAGCAGAAGACAACCAAATGTAAAACGTAAACCAAAAAAAAGAGGATGGATATGGACAAAGCTACATTCAACAACATGAGACAGATAGTCAATTATAAATGAATAATTTAGAAAGTAAAAATTAGAGTCATTAATTATTATATACATGCTCTTGTTTACTGTATGCTGTAGAAATATGGACAATCAACAAACAGTACAAAGAAAGAATTAAGGCCCTTCAGATGTGGTCTCCTTCACTTACTTATATATTTCCCAATGCCATGGGAAAACAAGAAAACAATTTTCTGTTGTCTAGTATTCTACTTCTTTATTTCTCACGAATGCCGTAAACATACTTTTGTGTATTATCTATTTACAGGTCTCGGGTTTCCCTTCTTATTTCTTTTCTTAAACAAATAAGGAGGTCATAGAAAAACCAGGAATGAAAAAAAAAATATTGAATGAGATCGAGATCAAAGTCAGACAGATACAATATTTTGGCCATGTAAAAAGACATAACACCTTGCTGGCAACTATGATGGAATGAAGAGGTGAAAGCAAACGTGCAAGAGGGAGATAGCGCTAAGTGGTGAAGATAACGTCAAGAGATAGGCAGGAAAAAGAGTGTAGGATCAAGACAAAACCAGAGATAGAAGACGCTTGCGATCCATTGCAGCCAGCCTTCGATGTGAAGATGACATTTAATATGAGATAATTATCTTAATAAATAATGATAAGAACGAGATTGACACTTTTGACATTAACGATTGCGTCTTGATATGTATATTCAGATGTATTTACTGAGGCTTCTCTTTAATTTCTATAAACTTCTAATATATAATTCTTTGTTTACTCTGTAGGCCACTTTGTGTCCAGGGGCTGCAGCAAGTCCCTACAGACCAACTGCACACAAAAAACCATACATGGTGACCTCTACAACGTCTGCCACGATTCTTGCATACATGACGGTTGCAACCGAGCGTCTTCCTGGACCTCAGCCGGCACCAGCTACATTATTTTGACCTTCGTAGTTATCACAGCTGCCTTACTTATCCGCAACGATGGAGACATTCAAAGGACATTTTAAACTAAGCTGCTACAATTAAAGGACGTCACGAATTTCCGAATAACTTTTTGAAAGGGTGACAGGCGGTTGTAGTATGCGCCTTCGCTTCCAAAATGTAACAAACATGTTAAAAACTTGATTCTACGTTTTCTTTATACAGAAAGAAAATTGTTTCGTTTTTTTTTTTCCATAGCGTGCATTGAAATGAATTCACTTGTTCAGTTGTGTGACGTAGAATTTAGGATTAATCCACGTGTTTGTGTGCTATCAGCTCATTTTGTAACGTAGTACAGTGACCTTTAACCGCTTACTGATGTTTTGTTAATTGTTATTTATAGTAAACCAATAGGCTGTGCCCACGTATATGTTACTTGCACGTACATGGACCCTTTTATGTTCAGGCAATTAGAATCTTCCATTTGAATGTGCTTTATTTTATTGTCTCGTGATAAGAGAGCTCCCTTATCTTGTATTTAGAGTGCTCAGTTTTTTTGTATTTAGAGTGCTTTACATAATAGTTATCATAATGCGCCCACGTGCATATTTTCGTGTGCCAACTGAGCTCTGTTGTCACGTACCGGATTGTTCTACTTCCATGGGCCTCGTTATCAGCATCATCAGGTGCCATCCCAACTAGCGTCGGAGATCATGTCTACCTCTCTCTAGCGGCCTCGTGTCTCAACACGGCTGGAATGTCACTGGACGCAGATACTATTACTTTCTTAAATGTTGAGAGCTCTGTATAAAGAATACATACATGTGGTTCTATGTAAATGGAGACTTGATCTTTGGTACTATCGCTGATGAGATCGTCTGCTCATTAACCACGTTAAAGGCTAGTTTGTTTATCACGTGCAATATGTCGCTCAAGGTAGCACAGTACGTCTTACTAGTACGTCTTAGCTTGTGGCCATCCAGAAATCAACTGACATCTCTTTTAGTTAGTAGAAACTAACTAGCTGAACATCCTTGAACTTCAATTGTTTCGGATGATTTGAACATCCTTGAACTTGAACACTGCATATGTACGGGCGAACGTACTTGAACTTGAATTGTGTAAGACTGGTTGAAAATCCTCGATCGTTTAGGACTAGCTGGCAAACTTTCATTTTGGATGTGGACAAATTCATTTAAACACAAAATATTTCTGGACATAAACGATTCGCGTGAAACCTTGATTTTGTAAGCAGTGGCCTAAATGGATGCCACATTAAATCAAACGTCCAGATTTATTTTACATGCATGAAATGATACCGATTAGGTATGTTGGAATAATTTTTTTTTTATAACTGGTAAAATTACAATAATTAAATTACTAGTACTACTAATGTTATTGACTATACTGCTTTTGTAAATGATGTTGTTCAAAATTTCTCCGATATTAAAATTTCACGAGGATATAACTGACCGTCAGAACCGTCACTAGACCATGGCAAACTGAACAGACGCCCCAGGAACTGCGCCTCAAGCGCCCCAGATTTACTTAACTAAGATTTCAACAAAAAGTTGATTTAAGATATAAAATTGCTGTACCTGTCTGTTATTTGTGTACATTTTAATGTTAATAACATTTTTATAATGCAAACAAAACCTTGAGTGTAGAGTCCACTGTGAGTAATTTTGTTAATACCTTGTACAAGCTTTGTTTCGCTAGCGGTAGGCAGTATCTTTCAACCTAGGCGCAATATTGTCGGTTACATAAGCGCGTAGGCCCAATGGAAAATGTCTTTCGACATAAGTTTTTAAATTCACCTTTCCGGCAAGTCGCCATTAGTCCATTTTATTAGCAAAATGCTTGGGACTGAAATGAACACAAATGTATTGGCTCTTCTGTAAATAGAACTTTCCGAGTCAATAGGGAAAGGTCATTCTAACCTCATCAAATTACTGATTAATTGAACTATTGCATGTCCAGAGACATTTATATAACATAAGATTCTCATATGTGGGGATTTTAGTTGCGGAACATTGAAACTGAATCAACCAGAATGTGTCTGCTAGATGAGAGAAACAACCTTGATTCTGAACTGTGCTTTGTTTTAAGATCACATGTTAGCTTAATTCCAAAAGTTGATCTAAGAAATTTTGAGTTGTTATTTGAGACGAGTGTTAAAAATCTATAAATTATACAAAAACATAATTGTAGGGCTTAAGAAGGTAACTATTGAACTGCAAGTACGATTGTGAGCTAATGAAAACTGGAATTTCACAGATAAATTGGGCTATTTAAAAACTGTTATTAGTAGATTCAGTTTCAGTTGTTCAGTGTAAGTTATTTCACTGGAATGTAAAAACTGTTATTAGTAGATCTTTCAGTTGTTCAGTGAAGTTATTTCACTGGAATTTAAAAACTGTTATTAGTAGATTGAGTTTCAGTTGTTCAGTGTAAGTTTTTTCACTGGAATTTCAAAACTGGGTTCTTGTGTCTTTATTCACCGGCGATGAAAATTGTTGAAATGTTGAGGGTAAACGGAGCATCGTACTCTTTCTTCAGTTCGGCAAATCCAATCGCAGTGTCAAGGCCATGGAGTTGTCACATTTTACACGCAACAAAAAGACTTTTGCCACCGCCTTACGCGACGTCACAAATCTCTTCCTCCCCCCTTTCCCCTTCATATTTTTAACATTCTGTTTGTATCCGTTATCATGTTTTTTTAATGAGTGTCCGATTGACAGAGTGGTTAGAGCGCTGGTCTCTTGCGGCTAAGGTACCGGGTTCGATTCACGGTATCATCGTGCTCCAGTTGTCCCAGCTGTGAATGGGTACCTGACTTTGCCCTTCAGTTAGGGAAGGAAAAGGCAACGATGAAAGGAACTGGTCACCCCCACCTCTCGATGCTGGGCCTAGTATAGTCAAGTCTCTAACACTTCACTCCCTTACGGCAGTATCTGCTATGCGACTACCTTTACCTTTTTTCATCATCATCATCATGTTCCTTTGCGATTTGTAGGGCAGTGATGATAAAGATATACGACCTGTTTTCATGTCTCTTTTTGAAAACTTTCAACGATTTAACGTGTAGTTCTCGAAATTGTCTTGTTAAGATGATTGTCAAGACACCTACAAAACTAAACAAGGTAACACTGACCGACATAATGCAGGCGAGAGTCATACCCATCAATCCCCGCCCCCGCATCAGACAACACAATACACCCCCCCCCCGCCGCCCCCAAGGTTCAGTTCCAGTGCTTCTACACACCATAATACCCCCATGGAGAAATACGGAGAGTTCAAAACAAGCTAAACAATTGACCGGAGGATACCTGGAAGCACCGAAAAGAGAAATGGTATACACGGATGGCACAGACTATTATCAGAACACCCGCAAATATCGAATACGAAGACAACCAGAAATCGATTATCAGTTTAAATTCCCAGATATCGTTGATCAAGAGATCATTTTAGAAGCCTATCGGAATACACAGTCTCCTAAGGAAAAACGTAGCCCCACGAGGAACACTGTAAACCTAGTTATACAAGATCAACCCAGGTTGCAAAGTTGTAGAATAAGCAACCTTCGCAAAATCCCATACACTTCGAATCGATGTAGATCACAGAACGATCGAGCTGTTTCATTCCCTACACAGGACCATATAAATTACATTGCTACAAATCGACGTCACTTCAATCCACAGAAGAGAGACTCTTACCACCACCATCACCCAACTAGACGAATAATCCCTTTGATGTCCTGCCACACAACCGGATGGATAAATTGCCGTAGTGAAAGAGAGAGCGCACAAGTACATTGCCGTGGAGAAAGAGATAGCACACAAGTACATTGCCGTAGTGAAAGAGAGAGCGCACAAGTACATTGCCGTAGTGAAAGAGAGAGCGCACAAGTACATTGCCGTGGAGAAAGAGATAGCGCACAAGTACATTGCCATAGTGAAAGAGAGAGCGCACAAATACATTGCCGTAGTGAAAGAGAGAGCGCACAAGTACATTGCCGTGGAGAAAGAGATAGCGCACAAGTACATTGCCGTAGTGAAAGAGAGAGCGCACAAGTACATTGCCGTAGTGAAAGAGAGAGCGCACAAGTACATTGCCGTAGTGAAAGAGAGAGCGCACAAGTACATTGCCGTGGAGAAAGAGATAGCGCACAAGTACATTGCCGTAGTGAAAGAGAGAGCGCACAAGTACATTGCCGTAGTGAAAGAGAGAGCGCACAAGTACATTGCCGTGGAGAAAGAGATAGCGCACAAGTACATTGCCGTAGTGAAAGAGAGAGCGCACAATCTTGGCGGACTGAGAGAGAGATTTGCCGCGCGGAGACGGTGTTAGATTTTTCGCTAGAATTTCAGAAAAAAAAATGTAAGAAAAAGTACGGTGCTCGGTTTGGGTTCGAAATTTCAACAATTTACATCTGCCGGTGAATAAAGACACAAGAACCAAAAACAATTATTAGTAGATTGAGTTTCAGTTGTTTAGTGTAAGTTTTTTCACTGGAATTTAAAAACTGTTATTAGTAGATTGAGTTTCAGTTGTTCAGTGTAAGGTATTTCACTGGAATTTAAAAACTGTTATTAGTAGATTGAGTTTCAGTTGTTTAGTGTAAGTTATTTCACTGGAATTTAAAAACTGTTATTAGTAGATTGAGTTTCAGTTGTTCAGTGTAAGTTATTTCAATGGATTTTAAAAACTGTTATTAGTAGATTGAGTTTCAGTTGTTCAGTGTAAGTTCTTTCACTGGATTTTAAAAACTGTTATTAGTAGATTGAGTTTCAGTTGTTCAGTGTAAGTTATTTCACTGGAATTTAAAAACTGTTATTAGTAGATTGAGTTTCAGTTGTTCAGTGTAAGTTATTTCACTGGAATTTAAAAACTGTTATTAGTAGATTGAGTTTCAGTTGTTCAGTGTAAGTTATTTCACTGGAATTTAAAAACTGTTATTAGTAGATTGAGTTTCAGTTGTTCAGTGTAAGTTATTTCACTGGAATTTAAAAATTGTTATTAGTAGATTGAGTTTCAGTTGTTCAGTGTAAGTTTTTTCACTGGAATTTAAAAACTATTATTAGTAGATTGAGTTTCAGTTGTTCAGTGTAAGTTATTTCAATGGAATTTAAAAACTGTTATTAGTAGATTGAGTTTCAGTTGTTCAGTGTAAGTTATTTCACTGGAATTTAAAAACTGTTATTAGTAGATTGAGTTTCAGTTGTTCAGTGTAAGTTATTTCACTGGAATTTAAAAACTATTATTAGTAGATTGAGTTTCAGTTGTTCAGTGTAAGTTATTTCAATGGAATTTAAAAACTGTTATTAGTAGATTGAGTTTCAGTTGTTCAGTGTAAGTTATTTCAATGGAATTTAAAAACTGTTATTAGTAGATTGAGTTTCAGTTGTTCAGTGTAAGTTATTTTCACTGGAATTTAAAAACTGTTATTAGTAGATTGAGTTTCAGTTGTTCAGTGTAAGTTATTTCAATGGAATTTAAAAACTGTTATTAGTAGATTGAGTTTCAGTTGTTCAGTGTAAGTTATTTCAATGGAATTTAAAAACTATTATTAGTAGATTGAGTTTCAGTTGTTCAGTGTAAGTTATTTCAATGGAATTTAAAAACTGTTATTAGTAGATTGAGTTTCAGTTGTTCAGTGTAAGTTATTTCAATGGAATTTAAAAACTGTTATTAGTAGATTGAGTTTCAGTTGTTCAGTGTAAGTTATTTCAATGGAATTTAAAAAACTGTTATTAGTAGATTGAGTTTCAGTTGTTCAGTGTAAGTTATTTCAATGGAATTTAAAAACTGTTATTAGTAGATTGAGTTTCAGTTGTTCAGTGTAAGTTATTTCAATGGAATTTAAAAACTGTTATTAGTAGATTGAGTTTCAGTTGTTCAGTGTAAGTTATTTCAATGGAATTTAAAAACTGTTATTAGTAATTGAGTTTCAGTTGTTCAGTGTAAGTTATTTCACTGGAATTTAAAAACTGTTATTAGTAGATTGAGTTTCAGTTGTTCAGTGTAAGTTATTTCAATGGAATTTAAAAACTGTTATTAGTAGATTGAGTTTTCAGTTGTTCAGTGTAAGTTATTTCAATGGAATTTAAAAACTGTTATTAGTAGATTGAGTTTCAGTTGTTCAGTGTAAGTTATTTCAATGGAATTTAAAAAACTGTTATTAGTAGATTGAGTTTCAGTTGTTCAGTGTAAGTTATTTCACTGGAATTTAAAAACTGTTATTAGTAGATTGAGTTTCAGTTGTTCAGTGTAAGTTATTTCAATGGAATTTAAAAACTGTTATTAGTAGATTGAGTTTTTCAGTTGTTCAGTGTAAGTTATTTCAATGGAATTTAAAAACTGTTTATTAGTAGATTGAGTTTCAGTTGTTCAGTGTAAGTTATTTCAATGGAATTTAAAAACTGTTATTAGTAGATTGAGTTTCAGTTGTTCAGTGTAAGTTATTTCAATGGAATTTAAAAACTGTTATTAGTAGATTGAGTTTCAGTTGTTCAGTGTAAGTTTATTTCAATGGAATTTAAAAACTGTTATTAGTAGATTGAGTTTCAGTTGTTCAGTGTAAGTTATTTCAATGGAATTTAAAAACTGTTATTAGTAGATTGAGTTTCAGTTGTTCAGTGTAAGTTATTTCAATGGAATTTAAAAACTGTTATTAGTAGGTTGTGTTTCAGTTGTTCAGTGTAAGTTATTTCACTGGAATTTAAAAAACTGTTATTAGTAGATTGAGTTTCAGTTGTTCAGTGTAAGTTATTTCAATGGAATTTAAAAACTGTTATTAGTAGATTGAGTTTCAGTTGTTCAGTGTAAGTTATTTCAATGGAATTTAAAAACTGTTATTAGTAGATTGAGTTTCAGTTGTTCAGTGTAAGTTATTTCAATGGAATTTAAAAACTATTATTAGTAGATTGAGTTTCAGTTGTTCAGTGTAAGTTATTTCAATGGAATTTAAAAACTGTTATTAGTAGATTGAGTTTCAGTTGTTCAGTGTAAGTTATTTCAATGGAATTTAAAAACTGTTATTAGTAGATTGAGTTTCAGTTGTTCAGTGTAAGTTATTTCACTGGAATTTAAAAACTGTTATTAGTAGATTGAGTTTCAGTTGTTCAGTGTAAGTTATTTCAATGGAATTTAAAAACTGTTATTAGTAGATTGAGTTTCAGTTGTTCAGTGTAAGTTATTTCAATGGAATTTAAAAACTATTATTAGTAGATTGAGTTTCAGTTGTTCAGTGTAAGTTATTTCAATGGAATTTAAAAACTATTATTAGTAGATTGAGTTTCAGTTGTTCAGTGTAAGTTATTTCAATGGAATTTAAAAACTGTTATTAGTAGATTGAGTTTCAGTTGTTCAGTGTAAGTTATTTCAATGGAATTTAAAAACTATTATTAGTAGATTGAGTTTCAGTTGTTCAGTGTAAGTTATTTCACTGGAATTTAAAAACAAAAATAAGAATAAGAAAGAGACCAAAGAACACACTGAGAAAGAAATTAGACATTGACTTAAATTAGACATTGACTTAAATTAGACATTGACTTAAATTAGACATTGACTTAAATTAGACATTGACTTAAATTAGCCATAAAGCGGATAAAGAAGATATAGACATACCTTAAGCTGATGGAATAGGACATGGTGACGTGATGTGTCAAAGGACATGGTGACGTGATGTGTCAAAGGACATGGTGACATGATGTGTCAAAGTACATGGTGACGTGATGTGTCAAAGGACATGGTGACGTGATGTGTCAAAGGACATGGCGACGTGACGTGTCAAAGGACATGGTGACGTGACGTGTCAAAGGACATGGTGACGTGATGTGTCAAAGGACATGGTGACGTGATGTGTCAAAGGACATGGTGACGTGATGTGTCAAAGGACATGGTGACGTGATGTGTCAAAGGACATGGTGACGTGATGTGTCAAAGGACATGGTGACGTGATGTGTCAAAGGACATGGTGACGTGATGTGTCAAAGGACATGGTGACGTGATGTGTCAAAGGACATGGTGACGTGATGTGTCAAAGGACATGGTGACGTGATGTGTCAAAGGACATGGTGACGTGATGTGTCAAAGGACATGGTGACGTGATGTGTCAAAGGACATGGGGACGTGATGGGTCAAAGGACATGGTGACGTGATGTGTCAAAGGACATGGTGACGTGATGTGTCAAAGGACATGGTGACGTGATGTGTCAAAGGACATGGTGACGTGATGTGTCAAAGGACATGGTGACGTGATGTGTCAAAGGACATGGTGACGTGATGTGTCAACATAAATTATAAATATTTGTTTTTGTTTCATTATTCGAACGCACCGATATTAGTGGGCAAGAATATAATTAAATGAAAAGATATTAAACAGGCATGTTTGTAAACCTTATTAATTTATTTACTTCATTTTGTCATTTTATACATTTGATATTTGTAAACATGATTTTCACGCGCACCGTATATGCCAAATAACACACCATAGGCCGAAATACTTGTGTCTGTAGATCGTCTATGAAGATGAGCAACAAAGGATAGCATTGGTTGGTTTACGTTACGGGTGGCGCACACAGAAATTTATTTATGTCTTTGGGAGTAGAATGTTGGCTTCGCTTAAGTCTTGTTACTGTATTGTTTTCCTAAGCGGCAATATATTCTCGGTATTTCACTGAATTAAGGACAAAATGAAAAACGTCGAAGTGCTATCACGCACGTGCTTTCAACGCATGTAAACACTGCATGCACAATGCAGATTACAGTGTCCTGGGGTGGGAGACGTACAGGTGGACCGAGGAGTACATGGACAGGAAAGCTGGAGATAGGGGCGGGGGTGATGGTGAGGACGTGGGTGGAGATAGGGGCGGGAGTGATGGTGAGGACGTGGGTGACTTTGAGTTGACAGGGAGCGACGGGGGAACTAGGCATACATTTGTACCTTGGGCAGCTTAAGGGTCATAATGATATGATCTAAAAATACGCAACGTGGCGTGCAGAACACTAAATATCGTAACTATTCCAGACACAGGGAACATCTTTTCTCTTTATTTTTATAACGAAGCAGGTTTTTTTTTTTTTTTAAAGGGAAATTAGAGAGCTGTGTCGTTATTTTATTGACTAGTAAAATAATTGATTGTTGAATTTAATTTTTTAAAAAGTTTAAGAAATAAGAACAATTGAACCACCACGTCCTGTGTGTACCGAGTCACGCTGAGGAAAACAAAATGTTTTTACTATAGCACCAAGAACCGGCCTTGACCAAAAATCGTAATTATTATTTGACATGTAAAGGCTGAACCAGCAGGAAGCTTAACTAATTGAACAGTACTATCAGCAACTAATATATCAGCTCAGTTCATAATTAAGCACTGAAGTCTGCAACACCCGCTTTGGCGTGGCTGTGTGTGTGGTTGCCCTTATACAATCCAAGAAACATCTAAATTTTGAAGGTTTGCAATTTGTCATTTCTTAAAAGAATTTCCAGGGGATAACAGAAGGTTTTAGGAAATGATTGACGCTACCACCCGATCAGTTCTCCTCGTGCAGTGAAAATATATTTCGATTATTAGATGTTATCTCTAACTCGGATGTCAAGGCAGTTCTATTGCATCATTCTCAAACGTGGAGAACAACACAAGCGACAGTCAAGAACTTACAGACTTTCATAAATGGGTGACTCCGCATAAAATAAATAGACATTAAAATAATATGACAAGATCGCCAATATGGCACTGACGGAGATATGGCACTGACGGAGATTTAGACAAACATCAGTGGAACAAGAGGTGACTGACAGAATTAGGTGCTGTACAGGAAACACACTGAGGACATTAGCTGCGAACTTACAAGGCAGTGACTGGTCTGGAATCTTTTGGTAAGAAAAATATAAGAAGACTTAAAAACACGTTGACAAGGAAACTAAACTGGACGCTGACTTCTTCTTCTTCTTTTCATCGTTGACCCTCAGACGTCAACTTAAATATGTTCAAAGAAAGCAGTGGTCAGTTTGAGGCTGGTGATATCTCCGTAGAGCTTTTCCAGGAATGATATTGGTGATGGCAATATGCGCTTTCTCTGTTCCTCATATGTTGGGCACTTTTGATGCAGATGTTCAAGTCATTTTATCGGTGCCATAGTTACACTCATCAGTCGTTCCCATCTTTAACTTGTAGAATATAAGGTATCCCAATCTGTTGTGACATGTGCGAAATCTGAAGATGATTAATTGTTCACTTCTGCTGAGCTGGTAATATGCATCTTTTTTGTGTGTGTGTGGCCTGGATGCCCTGTTTCCCATTTGCTCGTGTATATGTGCTTGATAAAACGCTTAGCTCTTCATAAATTATGCTTGTGTCAAGTTGAGGTAGCTTTCCCTCTTTTTTTTGTCAATCTGTCAGCCTCTTTATTTCCGAGGATGCTGCAGTATTCTAGTTCTCTTCTCCATGTGTTTTTTTTGGGGGGGTCTATCTCTGCCTCTCTTTCCCTGTGGATTCCAGAACAAGGACTGCCTTGTAATGCTATCAACAGGTTTCCTCAATGTGTGTCATATCCATCGCCAGCGTCTTCTTCTCAACTCTTGTTCCACTGACACTTGTCTGGTTCTTGTCATCAATTCCACATTTGTAACTTTGTCATACCATTTCAGTCCTTCTATTTCTACGCAAGCACCCGTTTATAAATGTCTATAGCTTTTTGATTGTTGTTTTCCGTGTCTCAGAGCCATACAATAGGACTGACTTGACATCTGAGTTGAAGATTCTTATTTTCGTGTTGGACTATTTCTTTTGTTCTCCTTATGTTTCCCAATGCAATGAAAGCTTCTCTTGCTTTTTGTACTCTTATTTTGATATCACTGTCTGTCCCTCCAACTTTGTCTGTATTACTTCCAAGATATGTGTACGATTCTACATCATTTAGTGGTGTTTCTTCAAGTTCAACCTTGTTATCATTTCTTGCATTTATTCTCATAATCTTTGTCTTTTCCTTGTGTATTTTCAGGCCCACTTGTTGTGACCTCTCCGAGAATTTTCATTTTCTCTTGCATCTGATTATGGTTATGCGACAGAAGAGCCAAGTCATCAGCAAAATCCAGATCATCAAGCTGTTTAGTCAGAGTCCACTGGATTCCATTTCTGTTGTGTGATGTCGATGTTTTCATAACCGAATCTATTGCTAGTAAGAAAAGAAATGGAGACAAGAGGCATCCCTGTCTCACTCCCGATCTAATCCTAAACAGTTCTGTATGTTGTCCTTCAAGAAAAACTCTGCATGTCATGTCTTCATAGGTCTTCTTTATTAAGTTAATGATCTCCATAGGAACTCCATAATGCCTCATCAATTTCCAAAGCGATTCTCTGTCTACACTGTCAAATGCCTTTTTATAGTCCAGGAATCCGATGTACAGCTGTGAATTCCATTCCAGACTTTGTTCAACTAGTATTCTCAATGTGGCTTTCTGGTCTGTACAGGATCTGTTTTGTCGAAGACCTGCTTGTTCATTTCTCAGTTGCTTGTCTATGGACTCTTTTAATCTCTCAAGGATGATTCTGTTTAATAATTTTCCTGGCACTGATAGTAACATTATTCCTCTATAATTTGTGCACTCTTGTAAATTTCCCTTCTTAGGCAACTTGACCGGAAAACCTTCCTTCCATTCTGCTGGTATTTCCTCTCTCTCCCAGACTTTGCCAAGTAGTTTGTATAATATCTCTGTAGAGGTACCAATATCTGTTTTGATCTGTATACACATGGATCCAGGTGTTTCTTGGGTAATATTTTTCTGTGTTTTGTTGTTAGGGCTCGTCTTTCTGTTTCATTTTGGTTGTTCTGTTTCTCAATACCTGGAATATTTTCTATCACCTGAAAGAAGCGCTGTTATTTCCAAACTGGTTGCTTGTGTGTAGTTTAGATGGGCTTAGCTGTTATTTCATTGATGGGGTTGTCGTGCGTAGATAGGTTTTAAAGTTATTTAAGGTCCCGCCTGAGTATAGGAGATGGTGATGATGATGATACGTGAGAAGTAAAGGTGTAAGAAGTAGAGTTTTCACGAGTGAATAGATTAAGAAGATCTGTCTCTGGACTGAATAGTTTCTCTAGTCCAACCTATCTATACGACTGTAATTTAGTATAAGACAATCTTGCACCCCCTTATATTGAGAAATATAAGTTACACTAGAACACTCACACACAGCTATATGACAACAAGACACACACACGTGAAAAAACTATGGTAAATTTGGGTATGGGTCTGACCAACACACAAAAAGGTAGTTCTTTTGTTGTTTATCATTTAAACTTTACAACATCGAATATCTACAAGAAAGATCAAATAAAATCATAATTACATGCATAGAGAAATAACAGAATACCTGTGCCCTACCCCTTCTTGAGAAGAAAAGAACCCAACAAGTTAATAACCCCAAAGGTTAACGATTAGCAATAGGTTACATAGACAGTAAAGAAAGAACACAGTTCCCACTAAACGTTATCCAATAAAATTAAACAATAGTCAAACAGAGTGCCTGTGATACAATGTTTCCTGTACTAAAGAAAATATTTCACTGTCTCTCTGTCATACGTGGCCACCCACTCTCGCTTCTTACCACATTCTTGGTGAAAACAATCCGTTAGATGCATAAAAATCCATGAATATATATATATAAGGTCCAGAGTAATTATCGTCCGAATTTGGCCCCAGTCCCTCTTTTCAATAATTAAATTGTATAAGGGGAACGCCTAATTTGGTGACTGATTTCCTGGATACACAATGTCACCTTGGATAGTTAATGCCGAGACTCTCTGAGATCTGGTGTTCACAGTAAACAGTAGGAAACATCTGATTGCTAAAACTATTAATTATTGTTATTTGGCGATGATGGTAAATCCTTTCGGCTGGCTCTGGTGAGTGCCGATTCTGAAAGAGCGTAACTCATCTGGATAAATATCCACTTTGAAACGACTATCAAATGTCGGGAGAACTGTTATATCTGTTACACCCCAGTGGGCTGATAAAATGCAAAAAATATATATCTGGGTATTTTGTAAGTCCAGTAAAAATTTACTATTAAAATGTTCGTTAGTCTCTGTGGCCCGTCCTGTTCACAACTGAACTGCGAGACGCGTAAGACAAAAGAAGACAACTTTAATCCAATCAGTAAACATGGAGACAAGGCCCAAGATAAAGCCAAATACACAAACCGCTGGTCGCTGGTGATCAGGTCATGCCTAAAGGATATAGGAACGTTATGAAAAAATTACTGCTAATAATATCTGCATATAAGCGCACGTTGTCTCTAGCCTATTCCTATCTGGTCAGTTATCATTTAATTTATCCATACGCGCACTTTAACAAATATTGCCTGTCGCTAAGTAGCTATTAGAGGGTTGGCGTCGGTTTGTTTAGTCGCATGATATTTAAACAACAGTCACTTACTAAATTACACCAAATAAAATAAACGTGAGTTCTATTCCGTCAATTATCCGTCGACTAGTGTATTAAATTAGTCAACTAAACCGTCTCTTTCTGTGTGATAGCGGGTGATTAAATTAACATTACAACTGAAACATCTGGAATAAAAATAGCTACTCGTTATTTAGTTCACTAGTTCTAGCACCAAGAAAATCACAGTGAATTTAATATGCTAAAACTTTTAACACTTTAATACGCTTAAGCACCAATTTATATATTACCAGAAATCCAGAAAGAAAACACCACGAAACTATTAACACATCTATTCCCAATGGTTCTAGGTAACGTGTTTAGACTCTCCGAAAAAAAACTCTGAGCGACACTGATTTGAGAAATACGCAGTTTATATACGATAAGGTTATGATCTCTAAAATACGTGAATTTTCACACTCCGTTTCCCAGCAGAGAAATCTGAAACTACGTTTCCCAGATAAAAGGTTAACGGTCGCTTCTGTCGGCCGTTGTTGACTGACAACAGAGGTTTATTAACCCGTGTAGCGGGCTTCCATCCGAGATTTTCCCTGGTTATCGAGATAAAAGAGTTATCTTTTCCCTGCATGTACGAACATCACAGGATTAGCTCCCCTTATAGAGAATCTTCAAAGGCCGTTACTCTTCCACGTGTTTTCCCACTTGCGATCTGCCATTTATCGTATTATTGACAGATCGCGTGAGAAAACTTGATTTAAACGAACGTGGTTCACCTCCTGCTATGAATGACATGTTGCAAAAGTTTGTAAACATGCTCGTTTGTTATGGATGGGTGTGAAAAAAAATCGAAAAAATTTGATTCGTCTTACGAGGACAAAAGAATAAGAAAATAGCCAACGTTACGGCCACAAGGCCTTCGTCAGGGAAAGGAAAGAAAGTGAAGGTTAGATAGGACACATAAGAACCTAAAAAAATATAAAAATTAAAACTAGGTACTTCCCTGAAGGCGATAAAGTACTAACGCTCATAGGCGCGTGCCAGAAAAAGGAAATGACTGCCACCACCGGATGTACACAATACATACTTAGAGACTAAAAAACGAAACTGAGCAATAAACTAACCAAACGTAATATAAGCGGGGACTGGAAATAGAAGAGAACAGAATGAGTCGAAGATAAATAAAATAAAAAATAAAATAAAATAAAAAATCTAGACATATTAAAAACAGTGTATTATATATTCATGCGTATAAATAGAGGGCGGCAAAAAATAGAAAATTGGGATAAGAGTGGAAAGAGTCAAAGTAGAACAGGAGAGGAAAGGGTGACCTCAGACAAAGGTGTGTAGAGTGTTAAGCCCAGCTGGTTTTAGATACCCCATGCGGTGGATAAGACGGTTCTCAGGCTGTTCTCGGCTAGCAGTGTCAGATGAGCAGGATCTGATCGCCGTGACCTGGATGTCGATGGGACCCTGGTGGTCAGGGCCATTAAAGTGTATGGCAACTGGTGTGGATTTGTGCTGAGAGATGTCATTCAAGTGCTGGCTGAACCTGTCCCCAAGTCGTTTGCTTGTTTGGCCAATATAAGTTTTGCAGCAACGTTTACATATGATCGTATAAATGACGTTGCGCGACTCACATGTGAAGCTACTAGTGATGGTGTACGTAGCCTCAGGAAAAGACACCTTGTGGGTTGAGATGACATACTTGCACGTGTTGCATCGTGTCCGACCACAGGGTAATGTGCCAAAGTGAGTGACATTCTCCTTTGGGAGACGGCTGTGAACAAGAAGATCCTTCAGGTTCTTGTCACGTCTATATGCCACCAAAGGTGGTTCACCGAATACTTCTTGGGTCACAGACTCTGCTTGAAGGATAGGTAAGTGGCGGAAAAGGATCTGCTTGACTGCAGTACTGTGAGGGTGATAGGTCAAGATTAATTTGACTCTATCCGAAGTGGATTTATAATGAGGTTTGAGGGCCTCCTGACGAGAGATCGGGAGAACATGTTGGAAGGCAGAGGTGAGAACATGTTCGTTTGTTATGGTCGGTAAAAAGAGGCGTGGATTAAAAGGTGAGTCAGACAGGCAGAGAAATGCGTGACTTAGTTAGCGAATCTTAAAACTACGCCGAAGTCACAAAAGGCTGTAGGATACAGGAGGCTATATTTCCGTTATACGTCACAGGGGTCTGCTCTCATCTTTGCTTTGACTGTTTCAACAAAGTTGCTTCGCTTCAGTCTTCCAATTCCATCTATTCTCTGATACATTTGGGTGGTCTATCAGCCTTATGAATTTCTCGGTTTGTTGCTGGGCTGTGCTATCTCTTCTATCTTCCGTTGGCTGGAGATTAGTAATCTTTTCCAACTCTTCAAGGGACTTAATGGCGCCGCCCCCCCCCCCCCCCATGATTCTCATTGCTTGGTTATGGGTTCTGTTTATTGTATCAAAGTTTGACGTAGCTGCTGTTGATCATGATGCAGTGCCATATTCTAGGACTAGTCTCACTCGCCCAGTGTATAACTTCTTTAGTACTCTCTTGTCCGCTCCCCAACCCGTGCCAGCAAGTTTTTTTTCATCATAATTGCTGTCGTAAATTTTTGATAGGGGAATTAAGACTTGGGTTGGTCCCTTCTGAATAGATTAGAATGAGTGATAGCCACAGTGAGAGATGATAGTAGAAATAGATTTCCACGAGTGAGATGGTAGAAATCAATAGAGGCTGTCTCTGAAATCGAGAATCTTTTCTCTTTTAGCCAATCTTCTACAACAGATCTAGAGAGTCAGACAGTCTATTGACTACATATAATAATATATATTACCACTCACGTGCACACACACACAATTGACGACATGTAGACGCACCCACGTGGGAAAACTATAACAATGATTATATAGATATTTGGAACGAGCTGACCCGACACACTGATTAAGTTCAAGGGAATTTTTAATTATCAGAAAATTCCATCACAACACATAAAATTACATCAAAGCATATACAAATAGTCATAAAGTCAATAAAAATGCTACAAGAATGATAGACCCACAGTATGATCCTTTCCCTTGATGTTTAGCCCACAGTCCTGTTAGAAGAAAAGTTATACCCCCCCCCCCCCCCCCCAAAAAAAAAAGTCACAGATACATATGTATTAGTCTAAGTCTTCCCTTTAAAGGTATGAACAGACTTGGATACTCCGCTCTATCCTAAGGAAAAATGTTTGTTAGCAACAAAACTTTCATCAAGAAATTTAAGACAGCAAGAAAAAAATGGGTGCAAAAATACCACAATAAAAGAATCGCTCAGTCCTGCATTCACTCGATTCAGTCATAAGGGATCCCTGTCATACATTCTTACCTACAATCGTGCTGTTGTTCGCCGTCTGGCGCAAACTTTAGGACACTTCTCTACAGTGAATCTGTATTCTGTGGATAAAGAGAATCCCAGCTCTGCAGATACAGGTTTCTTCCACTGCTCCGGGGAGCATTCACTTCACCAGTTTATTTTAAGATTACTGTTAAGGTCACTTGAATCAGTTTGAGTAAGAAAGTTTAAACGGGCTCACAGTGTCAGAATTACGAGGTTTCCACTACTTAGGAAAAATGGCAGGTTTGTAACTTCGATCAAAGGTAAAATTCTGGGTCACACCACAAGGTTTCAAAATCGTCGGAATGTTAATTTCTTGTAATATTTTACTCGCCCCAAGGGCTGACATGTACTTGATGTTTTATCAGGAAGAATTTAATCTGGCTCGGTAGGCGCAGTTATTTCATTAAAATCGTAAAGTTCTTGTAAAGGTTAACACCAAGTCTTTAAGAAAAATGTTTTAGTTCTTCACAGATATTTCTCGTGTACTCAAGGCTGGCAAAGTTGGGTCACCCCCAGTTTTCACTGCATCAAGAAAAACAACATATCAACTACTATACATACTATGTACTCCGGTTATAACTTACATTATAAACTGCAAGTCTGGCGCTTTCCACACCTCAGGCCAAGCGACTGGCCTAAGGAGCGTGGTGTCAGGTGAAAATGTAAACGATATTTCTCATTTTAGAACGCTGCGTGAGTGTCATATCACACTTATCGCCGAGCGACTAGCCTGAAGAAACTTGCGTGACAGATGAAAATGTAGACAAATGTCTGTTCCTATGTCTGACCAGGGCGTCTATTCACAGTTATTCGTCTAGTGCAGTGTCTGACACATTATGTCATAAAATGCGTTCTCAGTATGAGAAAAGAAACAGGTAAACGTCAGAATGGGAAAGTAAATTTTGTCGCAAACGAACGAATGCGAAAAACATGAAAAGGATGAAAGAGCGATAATAAAGTAGAGGACACGGGTAGAAAAGAAAGAATATAGAAAATTTATTGATCATAAATGTCTATCCGACAGAACGTCCCCCCTTTAAGATATGGAAGCACTCCATGTCTACGTTATGGAAATAAATTTCCTATATACGTAGCTTCAGGGTGTCTGTCTTCTTCCCTCTCATCTTCCCCCTCCATCTCTCTCCAATTCCTACTCAAGTCTACTCCCAAAGTTTCCTTTCTCTGGAATGTCTCCCATGCGCGCTTGAAAGAGCGTCGCCGCTTTTGACATTTTTGAAAGATTCCGTGTGATTGCAGTGGAATTTCCCTGCCACTAACGTCATCTTCGTCAATTTTGGCGATCGTCAGGAGATGTTCGGAGGTCGGCACCGGTCTCTCCAAGTATCTCTTTAACAGATTTAAATGGAAAACCTTCTCCTTTCCTTCAATAGAGATCTGGTAGTTAGCCTTAGAAATCTTTTTCAGGACGGTAAACGGCCCTTCCCATCCGATCCTCAGTTGGTTGTTCCCGGTGGGGAGTAACACCAAAACTTTCTCTCCTGCTTCTAGTTCTCTCTCTTTCGCGACTTTCCTGTATCGGTTAGCGTGCTGTGTGCGTGCTCGCTTAAAGTAGGTCGTTGCTAGGTACCATCCAAGGACACAGACTTAAAAGGGATTACAAAAGATATGGAAAGACTTTGAATGGATGGAACAGGACACTACCGCCTTGTTGACTCCTGCTCCACAGGGAACTGATGGCTAATGATGATGAAGAGTCTGGGGACATGGTATAAACAACTTGCGATGTGCTAATGAGGCAGACCTCATTAGTGACAAAATGGAAGGCAGCTGTCAGGAATTGTATGTTATATGAAGTGGTATGAACGAAGTGATAAATTCCTTGGCCTAAACCCCATGAAAACAGAAGTAATGGTCATCTATAAAAGCAAAGGTAGTCACATACCAGATACTGCTGTAGAGAAGTGAAGTGTTAGAGAATTCACTATATTAGGTCAAGCTTTATTTGATGGGCTGGCGTGTTTCCTTCCTCTTTGCCTTCCCTAACTCAAGAGCAAACTCAGGTATCAATTTTTACAGCTGGGTACACTGCAGCTTAATGCTACCAGGTTTTGAACTTGATATATTTACCTCAAGAAGCAACCACTCTAAAACAAGGCCACTCGGAGCTATTATGGTCATCTATAAGAAGCTGTATTCTCCTGAATGAAGTACCAAATAAGTGTGGAACTTGACAGTGAGTGAGGCCTACCGGAAATTATTGGTACAGCAGTCAATGAAGCTTAAAAAAAATAAAGGCATCGTAAATACATTGGTGTCAGGGAGACTATGACCATCATCTTTAAGAAACAAAAATTCTCCAAACAGCGACATTTAAACTACATGAAACAAGTCCGTTGCTTTTCCCGAGCACACCAAACATCACGTCGAAGACCAGCTCGGAAGAGAAACAACTCAAGTACTAGTAAAAAAGCAGCTTTCCTGGAAATACAGTTTATAAATGCCATGCAACAGTGTTTTGTCAGTTAAATTACGATCTGAGGTTTGGAGCTGGCTGTTGTGTGTTGTAGTCATTGCCCATGACTCGCATCCATAAGTCAAGACTAGAACACAGGTGGAGCGGTATACAGCCATCTTCGTTTTCTTGCCAACTTCACTTTTACTGTGGAATTAATAAGCAGGGCCGGCCCTAGGAATTTTGCCGCCCCGTGCAATACCATACCTTGCCGCCCCAGCCCAACCTCAAATTAACGTTTGAAATTTTTAAAACCATTATGTTATTAAACAAGCTTCAACATTAATTTCATGACCATTAGCCTAGTTTTAAATAGTACCATTAATAATAATGTATTGATAAATTGATGAAAATACTGTATAGTCATAAAATAAACCATTGACTTTATTAGAGACAATTATATGAAATAAATGTAGTTACATTACTTACATATAGGGGATGCTCTTCTCATGTGGAACGATGAACTGCGGAGTCACAAACACTTAACTATAGTATGTACATGTTATAGTTTTTAGCACTATTTTTACATTATTTGAATTTATATTGTTTGAAGTATATACTGCTTAAAAAGACACTTTTCTTGCTTTCATATTTGCAAAAGCAGAAATACTTGTAAGGTCTGCGTAGTCTAATTTTTGACCGATTTCATGCTCAATTGAAATCATGGCAAGTCCTTCCAATCTAGTTTCGGCCATTGGTGAGCGTAAATAAGTTTTAATAAGCTTCAGTTTTGAAAGACTACGCTCACCACTTGCTACCGTTACCGGCAAATTTAGTAATATTCTTAAGGCTATAGCGACATTAGGAGCAATGTTATTTTCAATAATGTAACGAAGAACTTCAATTGGTGGTGTATTTTCTGGTACTAATTTGGATACTACTTTCAGTTCATCACATAGCTCAATGGCATCAATGTCTCTATTTTCTTGATGTGTTAAAACGCTTTCTAGGTTTCTTCTTCTTCTTCTTCCGTCCTTAGCCATGGACCGACAAAGCAGTTCATGGCCATTACGCCTTGCGGCGTCTTAGGGCAACAAGAAATTATCCGTTGTTCCGTTACGCCTAAAGGCGTTTATTGGTACAACAGAACATTAATTGTTGTTTCCGTAATCAATGTGTCTAGCAAGCGGATGATCAGTCCGCTGTGTTCTAGGTTTCTACATTTGTTTAATAGCTCATTTGTCGTCTCATATTTCAATTTAGGGATGTTATATAAAAAGGAAAAATGTGAACTGTGATGTTCCAATTGCTCGAACCTTTCTTCAATAGAATTAGTTGCAACATCAATAATAAAAAAGAAAAATTCAATTTTGAATTTAGTTTTGGGATCTAAAATAGGTTCATCTCTTGCTTCATAGCTGTGTTCATTTTTCTGCCGACGCACTCTAGTACATTCAAACGTTGGTATCAAATCAGGATCAGCTTCAACTTTCTCAGCTAATGGTGTAGCATCAACAAGAAAATTTTGAAATGATTCATCATTTCTGAGATTCTTAAAGCTTTGGAGAACATTTCTCAAAGTTGTTATGGCACTAGAGAATTCCATCTTTATGCTTTGCAACAGTTTACTAGCAACATTAATTTCGTTTAAAACATAGTGCCATATAACCAGACAACATAAAAATTTAAAATCTCTGAGTTTTAGGGCAAGGGTTTCAGCTTCATGTCTCGCCATTTTGTCTACTGACTCGTCATCAGCAATTTCTATCAATGCATCATAAAATTCCTCAGTATAATATCTTAAAGGACGAATGGCCTCGATTCTAAATTCCCAGCGAGTTGTACTTAGTGGCCTGGGCGTTAGAGTTGTAATATGTTTCTTAAGGATTCCCCAACGCAGTGTTGACGCTGAGAAAAACACATACAATTTCTGAACCGTTTCAAAAAATAAAACCCCTTCTCTAGATGACATCGCGGCATCATTGACCACCAAGTTGAGAGAATGAGAACAGCAAGGGATATAAAAAGCTCTCGGGTTCAAGTCCCTAATACGTTGTTGAACTCCTGAATGTTTTCCTTTCATATTTGATCCATTGTCATACCCCTGGCCACGCATGTTTGCGATTGGAATATCCATGTCTGACAATTTTCTTAGAATGCATTCGGTTAACGCTGAGCCTGTAGTGGCTTCTACAGCAATGAAACCAAGAAAATGCTCATGAATGTTGATATCATCTGGATTCGTATTAACAAATCTTACAATTAGTGTTGATTGTTCAATGTGACTTACATCGGGAGTACAGTCTGCATCTATGCTATAATATTTAGCTTTCTCCACCATAGAAATTATTTCTTTTTTTTTTTGGTTCCAGAGAGAAGAGCAATTAATTCATTTTGAATGTTTTTCCCAAGGTAATGTTGGGTCGATCCACGAGCTACTTTCATTAAATGTTAACACATAACACTATCAAATCTGGCAATCAGTTCAAGAAGCTTTAAAAATTTCCATTGTTAGGGTTATATAATTTATCAGATGTTCCACGAAATGGCAAGCATTGTTGGCCCAAGAACTGGACAATAGCAATTAGGCGTTCTATTATGCTCCTCCAGTGTCGAACTTCTGAATTTAATAACTTTTATTGCATTGAATCAATTGTCTGTGCTGATTTAAGCCTGGACGATAATTCTTCTTCTTCTTCCTTCTTCCTCGTTCGCCCTGAAAAGGACGGCGGTTGCGTTGTGTCTGTTTACGCCTAAGCTGTGATATCTGCACCTTTCGGTCGACACATCCGACTTCAGCACGGCATTTTTTAGGGACCGGGTTTGCCTTCCCATTGCGATCCGCACTCGCTCAGCCAGACTGCACTGCTGCAGACTGTTTCCAGGACCACCACGTGGAGGTGGAGTGCGGTATTGACCAGCTCTGGTTCGCTGGTCCTGATGCAAGCAGTACAGCTATGGGTCGCTGACTGCATTCACTATTGCTGCATCTTGGGGTCCCGGACGATAATTCAATCCACTTTGTATAGGACTCCAAGTGGTTTTCAGATTTTTCGTGTTCATTAAGATACACATACAATTGACCCCAATCATTATAGCCATCAGTAGTGAGTGACATTTTATTACAGGAAAACAACTAACAGCAGAAACAAAATACAGAATATTTTTCTTTTGAATACACTAACCATGATCGATTAATATGTTCTCCATTGTTTAGCTCCGTAGTGTAAAAATTTAGTGAAAATTTCCGACCATTAGAGCTGCGCGGAAAAACGAACTCACTTTTTTGGTCTCTCCGGCAGGCCTCTTTTTACGATTTCCAGTCTTTCGGTATAGCTTAAAGAAGGACTCCATCTTGCCGGATCAGTGTACCTCTTAAGTTCATCACTGAAATCTCTGGAATTGGAAACAGTCAAATCAGTCTCATTTTCGACATTGTTAGTAATATCTACGTTACTGGGGTCCGAGTTAGAAGTACTTGCCATGAGCTCAGAATAATTAGTTTCGGTACATTTGCTTATTTTCTTCTGTCCTACATCAGCTGTTTCAGTTTTTATATATTTATGTAAAGCCCCGCTATGTTTTTGAATATCGCGTTCTTTTTCCAGTTTCCGTTTCCGATATTCAGCACCTGATCGTTTTTTTTTCTTTTATCGGACATTATATCTATTTGAATATTAAAACTGTTTTAATGAACCCTACAATAAAATGTATTATTTAGTAATGAATGGAGGCTGAAGCACTGTACTAATTTCCATAAAACGTTTAAAAAACTTATTTATCACTGTAACTTCCTTGAATGCACACTCCAAAACAACTGAAACATTCGAGCCGCAAACATAAAACAGTCGATAAAAAAATAAATTCCAGATTCCTACGACAAGTTAATTAATTCCCGTCTCCCGTTCAGCCATGCCGGAAGATTTATCGTGTCGGTCTTCAGTTGACAACTGAACACGGAAATATAATCCTCTGGGAACAACTGTGGTTTCGACCAAGCGAATAAATTGTACTGACGTCTCTAAAGAAATACCTTTTACTGCCTTTGTAGGAGGAGAAGATAGCATTAGGATCGTATGGCAGAACTATTAGTGAAGACTTGAAAAATAGCTGAAGAACAGATCGCAAGTGCAAATATTTCGTAGAGAAAACAGACAAAATGTGAAGGAATAGAAAAGTAAGGAATTTTAAAATAATCTAGACGAAACCTTCGAACACTCCACGACACCATCCACAGAGGGTTTATTTCAGGGGCCATTCAGGTTATTCAGTCAAAATCCGTGTCGATGACACTCTTACAAATGCCTGGGCCCGGGCTTGAACACCTGATCGCTAGCGCAGTGTGGTAACCATTACACCAGCGCGGCTCCCAGGCGGAATATTTTGGCGGGATTGTAAAAATAAATAAAAAGATTTTTTGCCGCCCCCCCCCCGCCCCAAGCTTGCCGTCCCGTGCAAATGCACGTGTTGCGCCGTCGGTAGAGCTGGCCCTGTTAATAAGGGTGATATTTTGCTGATGACTTGGCTCTTCTGTCCCATAACCGTAATCAGATGCAGGACAAATTGAAAACACTCGATGAGAGGTCACAGCAATTGGGTCTGAAAATACACAGGGAAAAAACCAAAATAATTAGAATAAATGCAGGTAATGATAACAGGGTTGAACTTGAAGAAACACCAATACAAGATGTAGAATCGTACACATATCTTGGCAGTAATATAGACAAAGATGGAGGGACAGACAGCGATATCAAAATAAGAATACAAAAGGCAAGAGGAGCTTTCATTGCATTGGTAAATATATGGAGATCAAGAGAAATCGGATCCAACACGAAAATAAGGATCTTCAACTCAAATGTGAAGTCAGTCCTATTGTATGGCTCTGAGACATGGAGAACAACAAAGACAACAGCCAAAATGTTAGAGACTTTCATAAATGGGTGCTTGCGTAGAATAGAGGGATTAAAATGGTATGACAAGGTTACCAACGTGGAACTGATGACAAGAACTAGACAAGTGCCAGTGGAACAAGAGATGAGAAGAAGACGATGGCGATGGATAGGACACACACTGAGGAAACCTATTGATAGCATTACAAGGCAGTCCTTGGTCTGGAACCCCCAGGGCAAGAGCGGCAGAGGTAAACCAAGAAGCACATGGAGAAGAGAGCTGGAAACAGAGGTGAAAATGATGAGGAGAACGTGGAAAGAGCTTGAGATGATGGCACGTGACAGGAGGACTTGGCATGTGTTTGTTGAAGGCCTATGCTCCTTTGGGAGTGGAGGGTTTATGATGATGAATAAGGGTGATGCCTTCTAGCTGGTAAGGGAAGTAACACATAAATTAAAAAAAGAAAATGGTATGGAATCAGTTTTACAAATTGTCGGTACAATGAAAATTTGACGGGACGCCGTCAGTTTGTAAAACTTACTCCATGCCGTTTACTTTTTAAATGTAAAACTCCCCTTACCAGTTTTTCAGCAGCCACCTTAACTTTATAACTAACTCCGTATAGTTTTACAATATCATTTACTGTTTTTAAAAACACTAATGACATTCATTTACATAAGTTGAACAGTTGTAAGAATGTGTGTGTGATGTTGATTTCACGAATAAATGATCATTACGGAACGGTAAATTATCGTTATCTTTTTTTCACTCCTTAACATGCAGCAACCTCTCTAGACAACCTCACAGCAACCTCTCTAGACAATCTCACAGCAACCTCTGTAGACAATCTCACAGCAACCTCTCTAGAAATCTCACAGCAACCTCTCTAGACAATCTCACAGCAACCTCTCTAGACAATCTCACAGCAACCTCTCTAGACAATCCCACAGCAACCTCTCTAGACAATCTCACAGCAACCTCTCTAGACAATCTCACAGCAACCTCTCTAGAGAATCTCCTGGAGGAAGCATAAACTCTTGCACAAGTGGCTACTGTAGCAACTGGGTTTACATGATGAGGTTGCCAGGCTTATCAACAACCTCACATTAGCCATCTTTTATGACATGTCTTAGGATGTGGCAGTCCTATTTTTTTTTTTTTGGTCTCTTCGGTGATCCTCAGAAACAACTTGTGGCAGAATAATCAATAATCATGTTTAAGTCATTAAAGAGCACGTATCGGTGAGGATAACAAACATAAATAGAAGTGAACTAATGTATAAAGAAGAACCGGAAAAAAATTTACAAAGAGAAATAGTTCAAACAGTTACTTCGCGTGCAAGAAACTTGCGCTGTAACACTTCATGTGCACTTCCGGCATTGATTTATGTAGCAGTTTGATTCATGTGATGAGGCTGTCTGCCTAAAGCCAAGCTGACTTTTGCTGCATCTTATATCGTGCCTGGTTTAATTAGGGTTATTTTTCTTTCTTTGTTTTCTCAGAGAAACATCTTTTTTTTTTGTTAGAACTACACGAAGTATATTTTAATTTAGAATGAATTAAAAAAAAAAAAACAAAGACAACAGAAACTTTAAGGACTGGCCATCTTGGCAACAGGGTGTAAATATTTCATTCTGTCTAGAATCAATAATACATCACAAAATCCTCCATGTACAAAATAGAAATTATGAAATGCAATAATAACAAATGCCTAAATTAGCAGCCTGTGAGAAATAAAAACAAAACAATAACAAATATAATATACTTTACAGAAAATAGAGCACTATACACTTGTATACGCATAGAGAGACAATTTGCGTTCTTCACTGATGCACTGTCAGTAGTTGCAACTCTGATAAGCCACAATAATGCAGACCTGAATGGCCTAAGTGTAGTGCTCACAACCTATGTCAACGATTCAAAAGAGCTGTGATCCAATGAATCCTATCTCCTTGTAACATCACCGGCAGTGAAGAGGCTGACAGACTGGCAAAGGAAGGTGGCAAGCCTGATTCAAGAATAACTTTCAAAGAGTTTTATCAGAATCAGATACAAGAACAAGTGGGATGCAGGGCATCCAGGCCACACACAAAATGATGCATACTATCAGCTCAACAGAAGAGAACAAGTGGTAATCTTCAGACTCTCCACTGGCCACAACAGATTGAGATACCATCTATTCAACAAGCTAAAGATAGGAACTACCGATCAGTGTAACTGTGGCACTGATAAAATGACTGCTGAACGTCTGCTTCAAAAATGCTCAACACATAAGGAACAGAGAAAGTACATATGGCAGTCACCAGTATCATTCGTGCAACAGCTTTACAGAAATGCAAATAGCCTCAAGCTGCCTAATGACTTCTTTGAAAAAATTAATGTAGATATCTGAGAGTGTACGAAAAAGAAAAAGATATACCCACACTGTAACTGACACTGGGTTGAGCTGGGCATTCCATGCACGAGAAAAACATCCAACTTCTTGCACATGAGTTACAGACAAGGACAACAATAATAAAGGTAAACAAAGTAAAAGTTGCTGCAAATGTCTGTTCCAGATTTAGCAATAATATTGACCAACAACATGCAACATACAACATGCAACATGAGGGAATTGAGAAAATAATTCGAAATTTAAAAACAAGGCAAATGAGGATGTTATGTGCAGAGGAAGTTTAGTACACAATCTTTTTTTTTTTTTTAAATCTGCTATTATTGTACACGTGATAAGAGAAAGACAGTTAAAGCAATTTGTAACAATAGGCAGCCGTGAAGGACAAGCAAATACTGTAGAAATACAGGGACAGAATATATGGAAGAGTTTAACAACATTGCATGTGGGGGGAGTCAACATTATGGACCCAAGGTTATGGAGAGAAATTATCGTCTGTGCCTAAAATACACATACAGATAAACTGGCTGAGTTGTTGAGAACTTACAAACATGATGAGAAACTTTGAAGTTAATGGATGGGGAGCAAGTGTCAAGGCACTGCTCATGTTCTACAGGTCATTTGTCAGGAGCAAAATGGACTATGCAAGTATAGCATACGACTCAGCAGCTCCCAGCAACAAGAAAACTTTGGACAGAATTGAACAAACGCATTGTGTACAATTGCTGGAGCCACAAAATCAATATCACTTGAAGCAGTAGTTGTATCAAATGCTTCTAAAGTTGTACCAGAAAATAACTCAGACTAAATTAATTGACCAAAGTACTAATAGAAAAAAATCACCAAACTTAGAGATCATTTGTGAAGAATCGCCAAACAATTGGGGACACCCCACTAGACCCTACCCGACATCCAACAAGATAGAAGTGTATGATCACTTGAGACTTCCTTGGACAAAAGGCAAAATCACAAATTACACAATATTTTAATCTTCTCAACAGACATCTTTTGAGTCTAATCAACATACAACACTTGTCATCTCATAATACAATACGTGTATAGAAATGAAAGTAAAGTAAAATGGAAAATGAAAGCTTTACAGGAATACAATAGCAAAACATCCAAACGTACTGATAATTATGTCTTATTCAGCAAACAGGGATCACTCTGCAATCAAGACAACAACTCATAACCTTACTGATAAAAATAAAGCTAAGAAAACCCAGAATTTATTTGTGTACATAGCAAACATGGTTCAGTAAAAACAATACAACCTTGGCTTAACGGAACAACAATGTGTGAGGAACAAAAAAGAAATAGAAGTGAAATAATGTATACAGAAGAACCAGAAAAATTTTATTAAGAGGAATACTCAAAATATCTAGGCCAGGGGTCAGCAACCGGGTGATAGCAATCTATTTGATAGATCCCAGGGATAATTTGGTAGAGCTCTATCTGAAAGATGGGAAAAGAGAAATAACTTTGGTATTATAGAAATTTGGGACTAGCTGTCCCCTGGCAGCATTTAAAAGTGTGGTATCTCTAGGATTAAAGATATTTTTTTCAAATTCCCAGTGAAAACTTATGAGATCGTTTACAAACATTCATTTTAATTGTTAACTTTTTGAGACAGAAACATCCTTTCCTGGAAGTGACACTAACATTCAGCACAATGTCATTTATCAGTATTTTTAGCTATTCTTGATGAAGGACAACTTACCGAACCATTTGGGATAAGAACTGGAGTGTGACAGGGATACCTCTTGTCTACATTTCTTTTCTTACTAGCAATAGATTGGGTTATGAAAACATTGACATCATACAACAGAAATTGAATTCAATGGAATCTGACTAAACAGCATGGTGATCTAGATTTTGCAGAGGACTTGGCACTTCTGTCCCATAACCATAATCAGACGCAAGACAAAATCAAAATTATCAATGAGAGGTCACAACAAGTGGGTCTGGAAATAAACCAGGAAAAGACAAAAATAATGAGAATAAATGCAAGAAATGATAACAAGGTTGAGTCTGAAGAAACACCACTACAAGATGTAGAATCGTACATATCTTGGCAGCAATATAGACAAAGTTGAAGGGACAGACAATGAAATCAAAATAAGAATACAAAAAAGCAAGAGGAGCTTTCATTGCATTGGGAAATATATGATCAAGAGAAATCAAGCCTATAAGGAAGGGAAACCCGAGGCCTGTAAACGGTAAATTAATATGAAACAAAAATAAAGGTATGTTTTCAGGCACTCGTAAGAAATAAAGAAGTAGAACACTCATCATCATCATCAGTTGCCATCTCCACAACGGAGGTTGGCTGTAATGGATCTCCAACGTCTTCTGTCTCTTGTCTTGGTGGTACACTCTGATAGACTCTTTCCCGTCCATCTCTTGATGTTATCTTCCCACTTATAGCGCTGTCTTCCCCTTGCACGTTTACCTTCAACTCTCCCTTCTGTTATGGTCTTCTGCAAGGTGTTATGCCTTTTTATGTGGCCAAAGTATTTTAGCTGCCGAACTTTGACCTCTCTCATTAGTTCTCTTTTCATACCTAGATTTTCTAGGACCTCCTTATTTGTTTTCATCTCTTTCCATGAGATACGCCCCATTCTTCTATATATCCACATTTCAAGAGCCTCAATTCTTTCTTCCAAATGCTTATTCATCGTCCATGTTTCTGCACCATACAGAAATGCAGAATATATATAACACTTTATGATTCTCAGTTTTAATTTATGAGATAACTGTTTGGATGTCAGTATATGTTTCATGTTGTTGAATGTAGCTTTGGCCATTCCTATTCTCTTCTTGATTTCTGTTTCACATCTGCCATCTTCTGTTATTATATGACCAAGATATACGTAGCTCTTGACTTGTTCCAGGATTTTCCCATTTACGCTTATCTTTAATGTGGGTTTATCGTCTGTTTTGCTAATTATCATAGTTTTAGTTTTCTCAATATTAATGTCGAGTCCATATTCATGACTTATACTGTTCACTTGCTTCACTAGTTCTTGTAACTCCTGTTCGCTTTCAGCTAACAACACGGTATCATCTGCATATCTAAGGTTGTTTATTGATCTTCCACTGATGTTCAGTCCTGGTATTTCCTGTATCTGTTTGAAAATTTTTTCGGTGTATAAATTAAATAGGCAGGGGGACAGCACACAACCTTGTCTGACACCTCTTTTTATGTCTATGTATGGTGAATAATTCCTTCCCGATCTTACTGTGGCAGTTTGCTCCCAATAAAGGTTACTGAGTATTCTTATATCTTTTCCATCAATACCTATGTCTTTGAGGCATTCAATTATTTTCTCATGATGGATTCTGTCAAAAGCCTTCTTATAGTCAATGAAGCACATATACATACTTTTTTGGACCTCTGTATATTTTTCTGCTAATCTTCTTAGGCAAAATATTGCCTCTCTTGTTCCACTGTTCCGTCTAAAACCAAACTGTTCTTCTTGGATTTCGCTGTCTACTTTACTTTTTATTCTTTCCTGTATGATTTTGAGCAGTATCTTAATTGCATGACTCATCAGGCTGATTGTTCTGAAGTCTGAACATTCAGTTGCATTTGGTTTTTTGGGCAATGTTATAAAAACTGATGTCTTCATGTCGTGTGGTAAATATCCTGTATTGTATATATCATTGCATATTTCTGTGATTGTATCTATACCAAAGCTCTCCAGAGCTTCTATCATTTCAATGTTTATGTTATCCATGCCTGCTGATCTTCCTTTTTGTATCATATGAATGGCATTCTCTACTTCTGATCTGAGAATGTGTGGGCCTTCATTAGAATCTGGTGATGGTTTTTTACCTCTGTTGTCCTCGAATAGTTCTTTTACGTATTCTGCCCATCTGTTTGATATGTCTTTCTCATCAAGTAATATTACACCATTTTTGTTCTTGATACAGCTTCCTCCTTGTGCAAACCGCGACCGATTTGATAATTTCTTTATTTCTTCATGCATATCTCTTGTCATGTGCTTCGCTTCCAAGGAACACTAGACAACAGAAAAACAACAGACATGAGTGGCTTACCCAGGATTCGAACCCTGGACCTTCCGTGCGACAACCCCGCCTAGCTCTGCAAGCGAATCACACCAGGGTTCGAATCCTGGGTAAGCCACTCATGGCTGTTGTTTTTCTGTTGTCTAGTGTTCTACTTCTTTATTTCTTACGAGTGCCTGAAAACATACCTTTATTTTTGTTTCATATTAATTTACCGTTTACAGGCCTCGGGTTTAGCTTCCTTATGTGTTATAAATGTTTATACAATACCAAACCTACCCTCTGTCCTGTTCTTACTGTTCTAAGTCTACTATCATGTACTAGACACAGTATTAAGGTATCTTTGTCTTGTGTGGACTGGCCTATACTGTATGATAGGGAAACAACACAAGTGATTGCGTCATTAATAGGCTGTACTGCCCATGGTAAACTTCCGGTGTTATGTCTTTCGGTTCGCACTAATGACCTGTCATCGAAGCATCATTTTTTGGTGATGCGTAGTGTCACAGGAGCAGTGACATACGGTTCGGCATGACGTAATATAGAGAATAATAGGTCGGCTAGTTCCAAAGGTTGTTATTGCCAGGAGTTGTAGTGAGGATAAGCTCTCACTGCAGATAAAATACTTCTATGGCACGCGCCTCAAACAGCCTCTGACAACCAAGTCCAGCTCTCGGCCTTCACGTGTGGCTCAATTTGAGCCCGGCGGAACTGTTTCCACTGACGGGAGAAGGGGCAAAGGCGAGCGACTGGCGCCTTAAAACCAGCAGCTTCGGGCAGATAGGGCTCGTGATCCTTGGTTGGTAGCTTATCTAAGAGAAGGAACTCTGAATTCAAACCACCGTTGCCTTGCGGGAATATCCATTTGTGGAATTGGCTTCGGGAGTAAACCCTGAGGATAAATCCGGAGTCGGAGTCCCTAAGGCAGTCTAATGTTGATTCGACATTATTCTGGCAACTCCTGCGACATGGCTGGTACCAAACTGTATCGGCTACTGCCGTTCCTTTGGATCTACCGGCTGTGTGGAGAGGGGGAACATGCTGCATGGGCAACAGCTTGATCTCCATATAACTGTGCCCAAGCTCGCGCCCTGGAGAGGACACTCCAGCTTCACCCTATAGATTTCGGCAAAACACGGGAAGTAGCAGTTACCGGTTATAAGCCTTTTGCCCAATTGGCGTAGGGCATGGCGCCAGGGGCTACTTCCGACAGTGGGAGAGGTTCTAGGATCTCACTGGACAGCTACCGCCCGCTTCAAACTGGGCAGCCCCCAGTCAATAAGGTGTTGTCCCGCCACTGTCTGCCTTCCCCATTGGGTGCATGGGGATTAGGGTCAAACCCGAACTGCGGACAGAAAATTTTGCACCAAGCAATTATCGAAAAAATAGAAATAAGCAAACTCTCAGATTGGGATGCTGGAACGTCCGGACTATGTTGACTGGACTATCCGAAAACCTACAGGATGTAAACGATGTAAGGAAGACAGCCATAATTAATGATGAGCTTAAACGACTTCAGGTAGATATAGCTGCACTTCAGGAAACGCGCCTGGCGGGCTCTGGAACGGTGAGCGAGAAGGACTACACATTTTATTGGCAAGGGAAAGATCTTAATAAAGCTAGAGAACACGGAGTAGGTTTTGCGGTCAAAAAATCGCTAACTAACATGGTTGAACCAGGCGAGAATGGATCAGAACGCCTGTTAACGCTCCGCCTGCAAACTAGCACAGGTCCTATCACCCTTGTCAGTGTGTATGCTCCTACTCTGTACTCTGCCTCAGAAGCTAAAGATGAGTTCTACGAGAATCTAGCAGCAGTAATCAAAAGCATACCTAGGCAAGAACAGCTTGTTCTCCTTGGTGACTTTAACGCTAGAGTGGGTGCCGATAATGTTTCATGGCCTTCATGTCTGGGCAGGTTTGGTATTGGCAAGATGAATGAAAACGGACAACGGCTCTTAGAGTTGTGCGTCCACCATGATCTCTGCGTGACCAACACCTACTTTGAGACAAAACCCCAGCATAAGGTATCATGGAGACACCCACGATCCAAGCAATGGCACCAACTTGACCTGATTCTCGTCAGAAGGCCACTCCTCAGGTCTGTGCTCTCCACGCGCTCGTACCATAGTGCAGACTGTGACACAGATCACTCCTTGGTTTGCTGCAAAATCAGAGCACAACCAAGAAAACTCTATCGTGTCAGACATGAAGGGAAACCACGCATTGATACCAGCAAGATGTCAGACCCTTTCATGATCGCTCAATTCACTGCGACCTTCAAGAAAGTGCTCAGTAGCCCTCAGCATGGTGATACTATTACAGAGAACTGGGAGCATCTACGGAACACCATTCAAAGTACTGCACTTGCCACCTTTGGTAAGAAAACAGCAAAGTCAAATGACTGGTTTGACGCTTCATCAGATGTGATGGCACCTGTTATTGAAGCTAAGCGCAGTGCTATGAATGAATACAAACGTTCACCGATTGCCAGCACCCTACAGATCCTGAGGGCTACGAGAAGCAAAGTTCAACAAACTGCTCGACGCTGTGCAAATGACTATTGGCTCCAGCTCAGTGAGAGCATCCAGATCGCAGCGCAAACAGGCAACATTAGACAAATGTATGACGGTATAAAGAAAGCACTTGGCCCCCATAAAAGTAAGACGGCACCGCTAAAAACCATCAGCGGAGAGAAGCTAACCGATAAGGGTAAGCAGATGGAGAGGTGGGTCGAGCACTACTCTGAGCTTTACGCTAGAGACAATACCGTTACGCCTGCAGCCCTTGATGCTGTCAATAGTCTGCCAACTATGGAGGAGCTGGATGCCGAACCAACATTAGAGGAACTCAGTAAGGCCATTGATAGCTTGGCCTCTGGCAAAGCACCAGGCAGTGATGGGATTCCTCCTGATTTAATCAAATGCTGTAAGAGCACGCTATTACATCCCCTGCATAGGATGCTGTGCCAGTGCATTCCTCAAGACATGCGAGATGCCAAGATTGTAACACTGTATAAAAATAAAGGAGACAGAAGTGATTGCAATAACTACAGAGGCATCTCTCTTCTTAGTATTGTTGGTAAGGTTTTTGCCAAAGTCATCTTAATGCGACTACACAAGTTAGCTGAGCGCATATATCCAGAGACACAGTGTGGATTCCGAGCTGGCAGATCAACAACAGACATGATCTTCTCTCTCCGCCAGCTTCAGGAAAAAATCAAGAGAGCAGAAAAGACCACTATATATCGCCTTTATAGACCTCACAAAAGCATTCGACCTGGTTAGTAGGGATGGACTCTTTAAAATCCTCCTGAAAATAGGCTGCCCTTCTAAAATGCTGGAAATGATAAAGTCATTCCATGACGACATGAAGGGAACAGTCCAATATGCTGGAAGCACGTCACAGCCCTTTGATATACGAAGTGGCGTTAAACAAGGCTGTGTTCTGGCTCCGACCCTCTTCGGAATCTTCTTTGCCTTACTCTTGAAACATGCATTCAGAGATGCAACTGAAGGAATATGCCTTCACACTAGGTCAGATGGCCGTCTGTTTAATCTTTCAAGGCTGAAGGCAAAAACAAAAATCAGAAGGGTCACTATAAGGACTTGTTGTTCGCTGATGATGCTGCAGTCGTCACTCAAAGCCAACAGGAGCTTCAGAGCTTGATGAATCGCTTCACTAAAGCATGCAAGGACTTTGACCTCACAATAAGTCTAAAGAAAACGAATGTGCCGAGTCAGGATGTGGGTGCTGCACCAGTTATCACTATCGATAACTATGAATTGGCAGTGGTGCACCACTTCACATACCTAGGGTCTACCATCAATGACAAACTCTCACTGGATACAGAAATCGACAGCCGCAGTGGCAAAGCTGCAGCTACCTTTGCCCGCCTCACATCGCGTGTTTGGGGAAACTCTAAACTCACAATGAAGACCAAAGCTGCGGTATATAATGCCTGCGTCACCAGCACACTCCTATATGGCAGCGAGACCTGGACGACCTATGCTAAGCAAGAAAGAAGGCTCAATACCTTCCATTTGCGGTGTCTACGCCGCATCCTCGGCATCTCGTGGAAAGATAAAGTGACAAATGTCGAGGTGTTGTCACGTGCTGGCCTTCAAAGTATGTATACGCTGCTTAGACAGCGCAGACTTCGCTGGCTTGGCCATGTTCGCCGCATGGAAGATGGTCGCATCCCAAAAGATATCTTCTACGGACAATTAGCAGATGGCAAGAGAACAGTTGGGCGACCACAGCTGAGGTTCAAAGATGTGTGCAAGAGAGATATGAGGGCACTGGACATGGATCCAGCAACATGGGAGGATGAAGCTGCCGATCGCACAAAGTGGCGATGCTATTTACGGCACCACCTCAGATTGGGCGAAGAGAGGCTCACACAAGAAGCAGAGGTGAGGAGAAAACGGGAGTCCAGGAAAATAAGCAGTTGAGGGCTGTCACCTCAGGGGCGCATTCCCATAGTCAGTTATGACTGAAGGGGCTATTATTATTATTAGGTCGGCTATGAGAAGGAAAGTATACTCTCTATGCTGATTACGGGGGAAAAAAACTAAAACATAGAGTACAACGTCAGAGAACAACGATGACGACACAAGACACAGACAGAGAACATCGAGATGCAACGAAGAAGGAAGAATTTAACCTACAGAGCTGACAATTAAAATTCTAGTCCAGAGAATGACAAACGGTCGAAGAGAAGATGATATCTTCCAACAATAATAAAGGGGATCCTGAAAATTGAGTACCTAAGGGATACGCCCGAGTATTCAGCAAGTCGACATAGTAGAAATCAAAAGCTATCTAAGTGATTGCGGTCGTCAGGGTCGAAGCCCTACTGGTCGAGGTTCAACAAAGAGAGAAAATTCAGAGAATGACATGCTAATCCTCTAAGGTTGGTAGAGTTGATAGACTTCTATAATCATCTCTTCATAGGAAAGAAAGGGAGCTGTTAAGAGATTCAGTTAAGAGAATGAATCGCGAGGTTAAAAGAGAAATTGATGCAGGATATTTCGTAAATCGGGTGGAATTGAAGGTTGAGGTCACAAGGCATCCTATAAACTATAAATTATTCTCTAGCCGATTGGTGTAGGCTGTTCACTGAAGTTGTCGTGCATACTTGTGTTAGGTACAAGCTTGTTTCCTTCGTTTATTTTCTAGTGTAACACTAACATCTGAAGTTGTAAACTGAGGGGAACCAAAAAAGGAAGATAAGAGAAAAAAAAAGAAGCAACCGAAATGATATGGGGAGAAAGACTATGTCCAAGTTACTAAGGAAATCAATTAAATTATTTCAGACTATATTGGTGTAAGACTTATAATTATGATAGTTGAGAAGGAGTGCAGGGTTCATTGATTTACATTGGTTCCAGTTATTGAATTGAGTGATTCCGTTACTATGTAATGGATTCCTTATGGATTGTTGCTTAATTCCAAGAAAGAATTATATAGGAGAAGATTGTCCGGTTAGCAATGAAGTTAACCTTAACGAAAAGAGATTGAAAAAGACATAATCGGAGAACATTTAATATTAAAACAGAGACGTTGTCACGTTGTGGGGTTCTGCTATCGTCCATTAAGATATAAACCCACGTCATCGACACAGGGGAATGCTCACCACTATACGATCAATAAAATAAAATAGAATACACATGAGGGGAATTGAAAAAAAAAGAAAAATTAACATTCTCCTTGAACGGACTACAAAACATAACGCGAAGAACACAAATAGAGATACCATCACGAGCAAAGAAAAGAGTAAAACCCGCTGTGACAGTAGATGGCAGGGAGGATAGTGTGATTCGCTTGCATAGCTAGGCGTGGTCGTCGCACAGAAGGTACAGGGTTCGAATCCTGGGTAAGCCACTCATGTCTGTTGTTTAATGTTCTACTTTATTTCTTACGAGTGCCTGAAAACATACCTTTATGTTTGTTTCATATAAGAAATCAAGCCTAACATGAAAAAAAGAATCTTCAACTCAAATGTCAAGTCAGTCCTATTGTATGGCTCTGAGACATGGAGAGCAACAACCAAAAAGCTACACACCTTCACAAACGGGTGCTTGCGTAGCATAGAGGGATTAAAACGGTATGACAAAGTCACAAATGTGGAACTGATGACAAGAACCAGACAAGTGCCAGTGGAACAAGAGTTGAGAAGGAGACGCTGGCGAAGAATTGGACACACATTGAGGAAACCTTTTGATAGCATTACAAGGCAGTCCTTGTTCTGGAATTCACAGGGAAAGAGGAAGCCGCGCTAGCGACCGGGTGATGCAGGATCAAACCCGGGCGACGGCATTTGAGGATTTTTCGTCGGCCGGGATTTGGACTGGATTACTCGAGACCTGGCGAGAATATGTGAAGGAGTGTCGTCGACCAGGGATTGGCGGCTCCTGAGCCGACCCAGCTCTAATGGGTACCTCCGAAATCGGCGAGTATCTGCCTGAATGGCGAGGGACACCTGTCTCTGTACAAGAAAAAAAGGGATACTCACGTAAAATCAATGTCAGGCTAGACATTAATAATAACCTGAGATTTCGCCTCGAGTATTAGCGGGCGTACGAAAAAAAAAAAAAAAAAAAACAGGGAAAGAGAGGCAGAAGTAAACCAAAAAACACATGGAGAAGAGAACTTGGATACAGAGGTGAAAGTGACGAGGAAAACATGGAAAGAACTTGAGCAGATGGCATGTGACAGGAAGACTTGGCATGTGTTTGTTGAAGGTCTATGCTCCCAGGGAAGCTAAAGGGTATTGATTGATTGACTGTTGATGGAATTGCAGAAAGAAGATCATCGGGCACAGACATATAAGTTACATATGGGTTGCACATATTCCAAATATTTTGAAACCTGAAAATAGAGAAGATTTTAATCAGGGTATATCTTTAGATAATCACCAAGAGCTAAGTGATGGTGGATCAAAGACAAGGCACGACAAGACTTTAGAGAGCTCAGTGTTTTTAAAGTGCATCCTTATAGCTCCAGGGTTGCCTACTGCGAATTTAGACTGTAGGAAAATAAGCCATGATGGACAGCTCAAACAGTTGTACCTGGGTGTAAGATAATATATTTAATGTGGGACAACAGAAAACTATGCCAGGTATTGTGAGTGAGATGGTGGAAACTAATTAGAATCCGTCCCTGAAATAGAGAATTCTTCTCCCTTTTTAGCCTATCTCTACAGCAGAACTAGTTTAGTCAGACAGTCTATTAGAACCTATATAGTAATATATACCACTCACATACACACACACATAAGTGACGACAGCTAGACGCACAGACGTGAAAAACTATAACAATGGAATATAGATATTTTGGAGCGAGCTGACTGTCGCAGAGAGATTTATGATTAATAAATTTCTATATCTTTCCTTTATTCTACCCGTGCCTTCTACTTTATTATCGCTCTTTTATCCTTTTTTTTCGCATTCGTCTGATTGTGAAAAATATAACTCTCCCATTCATACCTTCGCCTGTCTCTTTTCTTATTTAGCAACGCCTTTTTTATTGCTGTTAAGCTAGGTTCGTGAGGTGACCGAACAGTGTGAATTTCGTCTCGACAGACATAGGATGGCAGACAAATCGTCTAACATTTTCATTTGACACGGCGCTCTTGGTTAAGTTTCTCGGTGATGGGTGTAAAAGGCGCCAACATGCATAGCTCGGGAATGACCAGAGGTAGCTGTAGGTGTTAGAACGAGCACGGGCAGTTTTATTAACATGAGTTAATGTGAAGTGTTAAGACGGGACGCTATTTCGGGTTTGCAAGAATGGCGTGCATCCTTTGTCCGTATTCATATATTATACCAGAGTAGGTTAGACTAAAATCATTCAGAGCTCCTAAGTTGCAGTAGACGGATCGCTCGTGCTAGAGTATAAGCTTGCATAGCGAAGTTCTGAGTTTTCTCGTCAAAATTTTTGCCGAGCTTCTAGAATACCTATCTAATGAATAAATTCTAGTTTCGTGGTGATTGCCGTAGTTCTGTTTGGAGGTAATATTTTTTATCTAGTATTTTGTGAGTGATTTAAGTGGTAAATTGCCTATTTTATTTTCACTAGTTAGATTTCTGTGCAGAGGCATTAAATTATAAGTCTGTTATATTCTCTAGTTATTGCGCTACAGTGAAAAGCAGAATAAATTATTATTTCTAGCTTAAACTCATGCAGCTGTAAATACATTTAATTAAATTGCTAGTAATCAGTCGAGAATATTTTAAACTAACTTATAACTGCACCGATTCATCATTGAGTATTGACGAAATACGTATGTATTTCTAATTCATGATGATTGATTTTTTTAAAATGTAATATTATATTTTACGCAAGGATAGGAGGTGTGTATAATATTGTGGTTAAGTATTTTTTACTTTTCTCTTCCTTATACAGTTTTGGGTCAGCCCAACTTTTTACCAGCGGTTTTAGTACAACTGAGAGAAGAAACATTTTTTTTTCTTTAACCACGTAGGTTTACAAGTTAACACCTGTCTGGCAGTGTGTGTGCCTCCAGAAATAGACAGAGTACAAATCTCACTAACGGTTTTTAAAGACTAAATGCCTATACTGGGCCTTTGAGCCAGATTATATTTCTTCACAAACTCTCAGGTACACGCAGCCCTGTGGCGAGAAAAAATTACAAAAACATTAACATTCCGACATTTTGACTAATTGTGGTGTGACCAAAATTAAATATTCTATACTGAGAGGAGGCATCGACCTGATATTCCTAGGTACTGGAAAACCTAAGCTAATGACACTGTGCTCGCTGTTAACTTTCGTGCCTGCACAATTTTAATGTGACTTAAACAGATATCCTAAATAATAATAACCAAGGAAACGTTCCCTGAAGTAGTGAATTCAACCTGTCTTTGCGGAGCTGGGGTTCCCTTGGCCAAGAATAACACTGGAGATTCTGTATGTGTATGTCCTAAAAATTGTTTTTCCAGAAGTTGCTACCAAAGCAGTAAGTACGAATGCAAGCGCGTGGCCACGGCTGACATGAATAGAGTGAATGCAAGACTGAGTGATTCCTTTATTGTTGTATTTTTGGCACCCATTTTGCTGTCTTAAAACCCTTTATGCAGGTTTTTTTTTTGTTGCTAATGATATTTTCCTTAGGATAGAGTAGAGTATCAGTTCTGTTCATACCTTTAAAGGGAAATCATAGAACATAGCGTATATATCCGTGACTCTTTGGGGCTATCACTTTTCTTCTAACAGGATCGTGGGCTAAACATCGAGGGAAAAGATTACACCTATGGGTCTATTATACTGGTAGTAATTCATTACCTTATATGTATTTTCTATGCTTGATATTAACATTTATGTGTTGTGGTAAAATTTTCCTTATGTTAATAAATTTACATAAACTTTATTCAAGCGTGTCGGTCAGCTCGTTCCAGAATATCTATATAATGATTGTTATGGTCTTTCCACGTCTGTGCGTCTAACTGTCGTCACTTATGTGTGTGTGTGTACGTGAGTGGTGTATGTATGTATATATATATATATATATATATATATATATATATATAATATATATATATATTTTTAGACTGTCTGACTCTTCTAGATCTGTTGTAGAAGATAGGCTGAAAGAGAGAAATTCTCGATTTCAGGGACAGACTCTATTAATTTCTACCATCTCACTCGTGGAAATCTATTTCTATTATTATCTCTCACTGTTTCTATCGCTTATTCAAATCTACTAACAAGGGACCAACCCGAGTCTTAATTCCCCTATCAAAAATCTACGACACTGACCGACACACTTGAATAAAGTTTATGTAAATTTTATTAACATAAAGAAAATTTTCCACAACAAATAAGTTTGCTTATCAAGCACATATAAATACACATAGGTTAATGAATTACTAAAAGAATAATAGACCCATAGGTGTAATCCTTTCCCCCTCTGTTTAGCCCACGATCCCGTTAGAAGAAAAGTGATAGCCCCAAAGAGTCACAGATTTATACACTATGGTCTAGGATTTCCCTCCATAGTTAAGAACAGAGTTGATATATTAATCTATCCTAAGAGGAAATCAGCATTTGCAACAAAAATTGCATAAAGAAATTTCAAAGTGGGTGCATGAATATACAAAATGAAAGAATCACTCGTTCTGCTTTCTCTCTGTTCATTCAGCAGGGGCCCCTGACATACTTTCTTACCTACACACGTGGTGTTTCTCGCCGTCAGGCGCAAACTTCAGGACACTTCTCTACAGTGAATCTGTATTCTTTTGATAAAGAGAATCCCAGCTCTGCAGGTACAGGTTTCTTCCATTGTTCCGGGGAGCATTCACTTCACAATTATATTTTTTAAGGATTGAACTGTTTTAAACGGACTCAAGTGTCAGAATCACGAGGTTTCCATTGTTGGGAAGAATTATAATCTGGCTCGATAGGCCCAGTTATTGCATTTAGTATTAAAGTTCGTGAGATGAGTACTCTGTCTTTTTCTGGATGCAAACACAATGCCAGACAGGTTATAACTTGGAAACTCATTTATTTAAACTACAAAAATGTTTCTTCTAGGTTCTTCTCATATATCCTATCCTACCCTCGCGTAAAACATAATATTCACTTCGGTTATTAACTTTAAGTTAAAGACTATAAGCTTAGCGCTTGTCTCATCGTTTAAACTTCCGTGAAATAAATTCTAGTCATTACAAAAATCAATCATCATGAATTAGAAATACATATGTATTTCGTCAATACTCAGTGATGAATCAGTGCATTAAATTTAGATGGTAAAACTATTCTCGGACTGGTTACTAGCAATTAAATTTAATTTATTTATAGCCGAAAGAGTTTAGATAGAAATATAATTTATTTGTTATCCACTGTAACACAGTAAACTTTAGAGAATTATCATTTAATCACTCTGCACATAAATTAAACTATGTAAAATGAATAGGCGATCTACCACTAAAATCACTAAACACTACTATATATATATATATATATATATATATATACACACATATATATACCATTAACGCAGAAGTAAAACGATCTCCAATCGACCAACTAAATGATGCTTCTATTAACAGAGATCTTAGGAATCGAAAGTTAGATGGTTCTAGTCCTTCTGGCTGTACTGGATGAATTAAGTTAGAATTCTGGAGTATATATCTCTCCGAAATCAGGGGAAGGTTACGTCTATAACCCGACCCGACTCATTTGCCAGATGTTCGCACCTACGTCCAGATTTACATATTTCCTTGCTCAATCTACGAATGAAACGAATTCTACACACCCTTACCGAAACCAGACTTAACACCTACAGTACATTCTCTCGATCTGATCAGACCTCGGCAATAAAACTCACAGCGTGCGTTTTACACGTTCTGCTTCATATGGCCGTTCTCAGCGATGAATGTGTTTCATCTCAAATCTCTCACCAAGAATAATTAACTATAGGCGGACAGATCAGAGAAAAATACTAGACGATAGTCTTACTTCTTATCCCTGTCGAGAACGAATTAACACGATTTGGTCTCATCAAAGAACTTAGCTTAACAGCAATAAAATGCGTTGCTAAATTAGAAAGTTAAAGACAAAGGTATGAATGGGAGAGTATATCTTAACAATCGAGGGTATGCGAAAAAAAAGAAAGGTAAAAAGAGCGAAAGAAAGGTAAAAGACAAGTGCAGAATAAAGAATAAATATCTGAAATTTATTAATCATAATATCTCTGCCACAGACGTCCCCCCTTTAAGATATGGAACCATTCCATGTCTACTTTATGGAAATAAATTTCCGATATCAGTAGCTTATGGGTGCCTGTTATGTACACTCTCTTCTCCCCCCTCCGTCTCTGTCCAATTCTTGTGATCTGCTCCCAAAGTTTTTCTTCCTCTGGAATGTCTTCCGTGCGCGCTTAACAGAGTGTCGCCGCTTTTGACATTTTTGAAAGATTCCGTGTGTTTGCAGTGGAATTAACATGCCACTATCGTCATCTTCGTCAGTTTTGGCGAACGCCAGGAGATGTTCGGAGGACGGCAATGGTCTTTCTAAGTATTTCTTAAACAGATTTACATGAAAGACCTTCTCCTTTCTTTTAATTGAGATCTGGTAGTTAGCCTTATAAATCTTTTTAAGGACGGTAAACGGCCCTTGCCATCCGATACGTAGTTTGTTGTTCCAGGTAGGGAGTAACAACAAGACTTTCTCTCCTGCTTGCAATTCTCTTTCTTTCGCGACTTTCCTGTATCGGTTAGCGTGCTTTGCGCGTGCTCGCTTAAAGTTGTTCGTTGCTAGGTCCCATCCTAGCTTTAACCTTTCCTTTAAATCGGACACATATTTACTGGCTGAGGCAACTGCCTCATCAGCCTTCTGGTCTGTCAGCGACTGAAGTAAGGCTTCAAGCGGCCCCTTAATAGGTCTGCCGAATAAAAGCGTAGCTGGGGGGAAATCCTGTGGAAGTATGAGGGGATTCTCTGTAGCCAAATAAAGCTGCAGGAATACAAAGATCCCAATCTTTAGGTTTCCCTTGTCCCAGTTTACTTAACATCATGTTGAGGTTTCCGTTGACACGTTCTACTAACCCACTTCCGGCCGGATTATAAGGCTTTATGTAGATGTGCTCGTTCCTCAAGATCTTAACGATCTCATCCATTAACAGGTTACGGTATGGGGATCCGTTATCTGTCAACATTTGTTGAGGGAATCCCAACCGAGTAAAAATCTGCACGAGGGCTTCTGCGACATGCTTGGCATCTGCGCATGTAAGCGGTATAGCTTCTGCCCATAAAGTGCATGTGTCAACTAAGGTCAGGATAAACCTGTTCCTTCTTTTAGTCCTTTCTAAGGGTCCTAAAATGTCGATCACTACCCGTTCAAATGGTGTTCCCATTTTTGGCATTTCACCCAGAGAAACTGGGGGTGTCCGTTGCTTGGGTGGCACACGTTGGCACTGGGCACAGGATTTCACATATCTGATAATATCAGTATTCATTCCTGGCCACCAATAATGAGTAGTTATCCGTTGGTTTGTAGCGTTCTGTCCCATATATCCGCTGAAGGGAAGAGAGTGCCCCATTTCTAGGATTTGGCTTCTGTACTGTTTCGGTACTAGGAGCTGATTGTAACCTTGGTCAGGCTTGCCCGTTCTGCGATAAAGTACGCCATCCTTAGAAAAAATGTCCCCGTGCTGTCTAGGGTCCTTAGCCATGGGCAGTTTCCTAAAGAAGGGCTCCAAAGTAGGGTCCTTTTGTTGCGCCTCTTTAAGTTCCATAGGTAACAAATTTGGCGCAGGCTCCCGTTCCTTCTTGGTTTGCCCTCTTGTGGTTACTGTCGCCCCAATTGGCTCTTCCGGTTTCCCAATAAACACATATCTACAGCCAAGTATAACTGGGTAGATCGGGTCATCCATAACAGTCGCTTTGATCACACCTCTGACAAAATCAGAGTGGATCTCAACCAATGCAATGGGAAGCGTTGTTGGTGCATCACTCTTAAAAACTCCACAAAGTTTAACGGTTTCTTCTGTCTCTTGACCGGGTTTGACCAGGTGCCTGCATCTTTCAAAAAAGAAGCTTCTTTTTGAAGGCCGAAACTTTGTCAAAAAGTTGAGTGTCACTTCCTTGCAGAGACTTATTCAATGAGTTCAACTTTTCGAAAAGATCACAGAGGTATGCAACTTTTAACAGGAAGTCAGTGTCCAGAAAGCACTTAGCACTGACATGGTGAATGCGCGGAAAGTTGATATACGGGTCGGGGGAGCGGGACTTCAAAGGCTGGCCAACATCAAAAGTGAAATGTCTCAGGGGTCACGCAGGTTGACAAACACCAAAAATGAAATTTCCCACAGCTCTGTGTTTTCTTTACAGCTAAATACGAAAAACATCCACGCCCACCCACGGCGCCCCTGTCCGTCAGTCATGGCGCCCCAGGGCGCCACGGCGCACAGGTTGAAAACCGCTGATCTATGGCAATGTTGTTCTCTAACAGGCGATCATTAAATGTTCTCAGTATCTCTCCCTTATCCATATCCAGTGTCCCCACTGTAGGTGCTCTTGATACTAGTCCGTCAGCTGTCTCATTATCGCGACCCCTGCATGACCAGATTATTGTTACACAATAGATTTTTGTCTATTTAATTAATTAATTTATGACCAGGACAGTAGATCCTCACCTGCTCCTGCAGAATCAAGGCTTCTATAAATGTTAATAGATAGATGACGGAGGTAGACTGATAAACAGACTGATGAAAAGCTCTTTGTCTACCTGCAGTGGGCAGACAGAAAGCTACAGATAGGTTGATGTCTGAACAGACAGAAAGGTTGATGTGTGGACAGACAGAAAGGTTAATGTGTGGACAGACAGAAAGGTTGATGTTTGGACAGACAGAAAGGTTGATGTCTGGACAGAAACGCAGGTAGACATCATAGCATTTAGCCACCTTTGTGAGAGGTCTATGCTAAAGCAGTCAGTGTGCTACTGCAGTTGTCAGACAGACAGAATGATTGTTACAAGGAAGGGTAGACAGATATGTAGAGATAGATGAATATATAAATTAAAAAATAAAATGGTATGAAATCAGTTTTACAAGTTAACGGTACACTGGAAACAAGCAACGTTTTGGGTTTTACCCTTCGTCAGCCACAGTTACGAACAGGTGACAAGGACAAGAATTACATATAGGTACTACAAAAATATATGATGATGAGGAACACACCAAATGAGCGATACAAGCAGATGGAACAACGGTGCTGAGCGAAACGAGAACAATAATAATGCAAGAAAATCGTAAAACCAGAAAGACATATCGAAACAAGAAAGTAAATAATCAACGAAACGAAGACAGGAGTGAATAACACTATTAAAACAAGTAAAAAGTCACTGAGATAGATAAACCATCTCCTTGTCTGCTAATTCTGTATTATCTCATAACACAACTTTTGTGCCGGCTCACACCATAAATTACATGTACAGTTGTTTCATTACATATGAAACAACATATCCAGATTTTTGATAGTCGACAAACACAATATAACGCAGAAGAATAAGAAGTGCAAAATAATTTATTATGCCAAACCCAAAAACTGCATTAAAACAGTCAAACAACGCCAATCTGAATAACACAAAGAAATAATTTTGCAAACAGCACTTTTTCAGTTAAAACATTTACTCTTGCTCAAACTTTTCAAATGTACATATTACTACATTTAAACCTGTTTATTCTGACCAATCACAAAACATCTGTAGACATAAATGGAAACCAGTACAATTAAATTACAAATAAAAGAATTATGAGCAAACATAAAAGTAAACATTATGTGTACAAAAAAACAGATGACCTTGATCTGTAAGGGCATAATTAAGAATAGCTACTAGAAAATTAGAAACTACCGTACTAAACAGATACAAGCAGCAGTCGGATGTCAGGACAAATGATTTGTCATAATTTCACATAACAACTATCTGATAGAAATATGTATGGATATGATTAATGAGTATATACAGTCTATTAATTAAATATAAAAAATGTGACATTTATTGACATACAAGATAATATTAATACCTTGGTATCTGCTTGTCAGACATCTTGTCTGCTTTCATTATTATTGTTATTGCCTACTTGTGCAGCTAAAGTCACGGGAAGAAGCTTGTTCAATTCTTGTTTGAATTATGTTGTTTTGGCTGGTGTCAGACCAAGCTTCTCTAGATGTCAGACCAAGGTGTCAGACCAAGTTTCTCCAGGGTTTCTTTTAACAGCATCTATGCCCCTTCCTCTCAAGCATGTCCATGTCCTGTAGTGAGATCTTCTACTGATTTCTGCAGGGAGCTGATTTAGCTACATCATGACAAGATGTCCAATTTATTTTCGGTCTCTTTATGTCGCAGATACAGCATCTAATGTTTTCCATTCTCATTCTCTCTCTTGTGGCCTTTATTCCTCATTCTCTCTCTCTTGTGGCCTTTATTCCTCATTCTCTCTCTTGTGGCCTTTATTCCTCATTCTATATGTTATGGCCTCACTGTCACCTTCTGCCTCTTATGGCTGTCGCTTCTCATTCTGTCTCTCATGGCCTTTGTTTCTCGTTCTATCAGTTATGACCTTAACTTCTCATTGTCTCTTATGGCCTTCGTTTCTCTTTCTCTAATGGTATTCATTTATCTTTCTATCTCTTATGGCATTCATTACTAATTTATTTCTTTAATGGTTTTCATTTCTTTCTCAATGCGTTCATTTCTCATTCTTCCTCTCATTGTCTTATTTTCTCGATTCATGTTTTTTGGCCTTCATTTCTCATGTTTTTTCTGATGGCCTTTGGTTCTCATTTTTCTTCTTCTGGTGGCCTTTATTTCCCAATTTATTTTCAATAGTGACATTTGCACTGTTTCAGAAGTCTGAAAACACTACAATTACATTCAAGTTGATTCCAACTACTGAAGGATGTTATTATCATCATTTTCTTTTCTGCTCTTCTGTAGCACTTTGTGTCACATGACGGGGTTGCCAGTCCGATGCACAACCTCACATCACCCACCTCTTAATGTACGCTTGAGGAAGCTGAAGTACTATTCCTTGTTCATGTCAACAGAAAGTGTCAGGAACTACATGGCTCAGGATGATGTTGGAGCAGGGATAATATGTGCAGATATACTCAGTGTATTCTCTCAATGCTTCCCCCCTCCCATGAACCTGGACTGACATTGAATAACACTCCGTTCCATTTTACATACTGTCCCATTTCCTTTCTCGCAATCCTACAAGTGTCTCAATAAATACCCTTGGATATTTTGTGATACTTCATGCTGATCAAACCAATATAATATAATATAACATCTCTGAAATGATAGAGACTAACGCAGCAAAATTTTATTTTTTTTCTTTCAGGACACACAAAATATAACAACACTGAAGATAACAACTTCATTATCCAAACAAACCAAATATATTTTCAACACGTACATGCAAGAAACACATGAATACAATATTTTTACATCTTATATACATTACTGATCAAATGCTGCCTTTGTCAATCATACATCTCTCCAACATTAGGATATATATCATAGGATACTCTGAAACAGTTTTTCCCTGTATCAGTTTGTGATCCATCTCGTCCAAGTTTGTATTTATGGAAGCTTCCATCGAGGCAAACAGCTGAAAGAAAGAACAAACAGGAAACTTGAACCAATCACTAGCTAAACATCCGCCCGACATTGTTTAATATTTGTTCCAGGTAGTTCCCAGGGGTCACTGATGACATGATGAAAGAAAAGGACTATGAGGCATGTTGTTGACAGCGACTAAATACGACATTGTTCCTGGGGCTAGCAACCTCATGATGTCAAACAAATTGCTATGTAAACCATACGGCATGAACACATACATGTTTTGGTATAAGCTTCCAGCTAGGAAACCTGCTGTAGTTGTGGCTGTATGTTCCATAAGGTGAAAAATTAATTGATGATTCTTCCCCTTATACAGTTATTGTTCTTGTGTCATTATTACTGGCCTTGTTTGTCAGATGTTACACGATGGTTGTTTCCCTTACACAGTTGTTGTTCTTGTGTCATCATTCATGGATTGTCTGTCAGATGTTACATGGTGACCCAGTCGCTGAGGACAATTTTAAACTTAAATTCTATCCCTATTCTAATGGAGCTTGTTAATCCATAAACTGACCTTGTCTCTCTTAAGCAGTGCATTCATCCACATTGAGCCTCTGCCCTGGAATGCACTGCCTTAATCTAGAACAGGGGTGTACAACATATGGCCCTTGGGCCGGATTCCGGGCTCAACCCAAGGGGCTCACTCTGGCTGACTTCGTGTTTTAAAGTATCACATCAGAGGTTAGAAGTGGCAACTAAGTTAAGTTTTTTAACAGCTGAAGAAATAGCAAGACGAGGCAAATCATTTACTGATGGGAAATTTGTGAAATCTTGCTTGACCTTTTTTTTTACAAGCATTGTATGTTCAGATAAGAACTGCATGGTTGAGAATATCAGCCTTTCACAAGACACTTTTGCAAGAAGGATAGATGACTTGTCATCCGATATTCAAAACACTCTGATTTACAGAATTAATGCCTGTCAAGCTTACAGCTTAGCTATTGATGAGAGTGCTGACACTAGTGACTCAGCTCAGTTGGCAATATTCATAAGAGGAGTTACAGAAATATTTTTGATTGTTGAAGAGTTGCTTGACTTATGTACAATGAAGGACACAACAAGTCAAAAGATTTATGATCAGGTGAAGAGTGTGTTATAAAAATTCAATCTCTCATAGGACAAACTTTTGTGCTTTAACTACTGATAGCACCTGCCATGAAGGACAAGTATAATGGTTTTGTTAGCTTGATGCAGAAATCTTTGCCTCATGATATTATCTCATATCATCACAAGAGCAGCTGTGTGCGAAGGTTATGGATGTGAAACATGTGACGGAACATGTTGTTGCTACATGATGATAGCTAAGCTGATAGATGAATTCAATGCAAGGTTTGCAGATTTAAAAAAGCTCAATAAGATATGCAATTGTTTGATGATCCATGTGGAGTTGACCCAGTTAAAGTTTCTGACTTGGTTCACATGGAACTTATTGTTATCAAAATAACAGTGACCTTAAGAAAGTATTTAATCAGCTTGATCTTCAGATATGTTACAGCAAATGTATTTCTCTGGAAACATATCCCAATCTTTCTAGACACGCCTACCAATATATTTCACTTTTTGGGAGCACTTAATCTTGTGAACAACTTTTCTCAAGAATGAAAAACATCAAATCAAAATCAAGATCAGCTCTGACAGATGAACATCTATCTAAAATTCTTTGAGTCGCCACATCAACTGTTCATGCTGACACTGACAACTTGTGCAAGAAAAGACAGTACCAGATGTCTCATTAAATACATCATGTCTAGTCAGAGAGACTGTTTTATCAGATTTAATATTAGTAAGTGAATTTTTAATGCAGACATTATGTAGTTAAATTAAAATAATTGGTGTTTTAATTTATTAATGTGTTAAAGTATACAAATAAATACTTCTTTGGTTCACTGTTCAAATGTTTACGAGTTATATCTTACAGTTTTAAATGGCCATGTGAGTGTATCAACATTTTTATTTAAAGTCTGGCCCCCTAGGGACTACCAGAACTGGCAATGTGGCCCACTACTTTAAACCATTGGACACTCCTGATCTATCTAGACTGTCTCACAACTATCACCATCTTTTCTCAATACCCTTCAGATCACCTGGGGAGCATAGTCCTTCAGTGACAGGTGACAGGTGCCATCCATTCAAGTTCTTTATAGGTCTTCGGTACCCCTTTTAAAATCTGTCTCCAGTTCTCTTCTACATGTATTTTTGGGCCTCACTCTATTTCTTTAAACTTGTGAGTTTCTAATGTACATTTTGTTTTTAAAATGTCAAACTTCATAAATCATATTAGGTTTTTTTTATATCAAGACTGTTTACTGCATATTACAATATTGTCTTTACTTACAAGATTAACTGATTCCAGAAGTACATCTCCCAACAAAAAAAAAAAAAATCTCTTAAGTTGAGCAGCTGAGGGTCCTATTATCAGCTGAGAGACATGGGAGCTCAGAAATAAAAAAACTAAAAAAAGGTTTTTGGAGGTTAAAAAAAAGTGGCTACAATATTTTAAATGCTATGTTTAGAAAATAATTAAGTCAGTTCTGGTACAGAAGACTAAGGTTGTTGCTCCTCTGTGCCGCAAATGGTTGTTTTTTTTTTAGAAACAGGGCCAAAGTCTACTTGAGTTTTGCAAGTTCAAGGAAAATGTCAGCATTTTTATGAATTACTTCGTCTCTTGAAAATCAACTTTGGCCATATCTTTAAAATAAAAAACAATATTTAATAACAGCTTTCTTATGATTAAAATTCATAACGATTATGTCGGTATAATAGTTGGCTGGACAGGGCTCCTTTTCTGATAATTTTATACAGACTTACTTATTAATAAAGGAAGTGACGTCATGCCAATATGGTGTACGGGCAGACGCGAACTTCGAAGCAGAAGTGAGGTGATCGTCTGCAAGAGAGATGCGGCCTGTGTTTGAATGTGAGCGGACGTATATGTATTGAGCTCCTGCAGTACACTGTGTTTTTCCTGCATCATTCCATCACCAGGACATCAATATACTTAGTTGAGGTGTCCCTGGTTTACTAGATGCAAGAAATGTATGCCTATTCATAAAGATGTCCAGTGGACTATGAATAATAAAGTTTGTATGATTGCCATTGACCAGCGTTTGATAGTGAACGGACTGGACTACTACTAATTACTGCATTTGCCTTTTGGCGAGAACTGATTTCATGGAGCTTTTTGTGAAGTATAATAAACTGCATATTTATGAAAGTGTGAAGGAGGTGTGTAACTGTCTTTTTCTCTTGTTGAGGTGATCACTGGCCCAAGACAGTATACATGTTGTTAGATGTGTAGTGCTGGCGTATAATGAACTGAGTGTGGGTGCGAATGAAGGCGCGAATGTGTTTAGGCTCGTATATATGTAGACACTGCAACCCCTACACTCACATGCAGTAGTCAAGGATGCTTGAACACTGCAGGCACGTTTCAAAACATTTATTGACGATAACACACATAGTAGCATCAACAGGAACAGTCATTGTAAACAAGGTCATGCTGACCGGAAATCGATAATAATACATCAGGCGTTCAAAGGGCTGGTAAACATTCCAATATTCGTGCATGGTCAATAATAATGTTATTCAATGACAGTTCAAAATGCCGCCTGATCTCTCTGACTAAACGCGTCAGATACCTTAATCACCTTGACACATAGGTACAACTTGGCATTCCCCGCCAATTGCACATTATCAGGCGGTAGTATAATAGTATAATAGCCGAAAACACAGGCCTCGTTCTGACGTTGGCTGTGTACTGCTGATAAGCAGGTTACCATCAACCCTGCAGTAATGCGTATGTGGACATAAATATGCCGCCAATCTGCGGCTCCCACAATATATCTTCGTCACTGGATTTCTGGATGGTATGAAGACTAATAGTCTTGGATGGCTACCTTGAGCACAACATATATGTTCTGTAATGGAGGACCGGTGAGTTGCAGTTCACAGACTAGGTAATCTTCTAACATGTTCTGCCACCGAAAGCGTAATAATGGAAAAAGTCGGTATTACCTGTAACCGAGTCCACAGAACCTAACAAGGAACTCTGCTGTCATTCCAACGCACAGAGATTCACTGGGGAAAACTGCCATCGCAGTCACTTCGAAGATTCTCCCCGAAAAACACAATGGACCCTTGGTCCCTTCAGAAATTCCAGGACACTTCACGGCTTGCCGGAAGTCTAACCCAACTCCCGCTTAAAAAACCCTGCCTATGGGCATACGCCAGAACTGTCTACCTTTGACCCTAAAGGTCAAACACAATGAATGAATAAACAAGGGAAGACAACCCCTAATCAACCTGACTACCCCTACAACATCGCAGGTAAAGACACAATTATTCTCTTATGATAAAAAAACATAATAAACAAATGACACGATCTACATAGACAGCCAACTTCAGGCCTCACTGCAACTTTGGACACACCCGCACATTAAACCCTGCATTTGTTAGCAATATCAGCTTCAAAAGAATCCGCAGCTTGATTCTGCAAGATCCAATTTTGAATTGGGGGTTGGAGTGGCTAAGAGGTATGGCATTTACCTCTAATTCTAAAGGTACTAAGTTTGGTTCCCAGTACAGGGAATATATTTGATGGAAATTTTTTTCAGAACCAGTGGGGTCCTAATAATGTCATATTCCCCCCTGATCTCCTGGGTAGTAAGATCAGATGCCTAGCCTTCTCAGATACGGGCGAAAAAAAAGGAGGTCCCGTGTGCAATTTGCGCACGTAAAAAATCCCTGGGCAGTTGGAAATCGTAAAGAGTAGGCCATACGGCCGCTGCCCTGGCAAAATAAAAAAAAATTAGGAAACCTACCCACTACAAAAATATTTATAGAATGTGTGATTCCTGTTTACACACTGGGATTCTCGCTGGTGCTATGGAGTACATGCACTGTGCTGTGATCCTCCCTGTGTGATCTAAGGGAGGAGATAGCAGCACTGATGGAGTTGTCTGTGTGCAATGAAGTTAGTCCTAAAATACAAAAAAAAAACCAATTGCTCAGAATAACTTTAATTTACTTTTAAAATTAGCCACTTTTTAATGCCTTTACCTTTTTTCATTATGGTACTGATGATTTTTCTTCAACATTATAATGCTCAACTAAAGTGAAATTAGCAAGTAGACGAAGATGGCAGTATACTGCCTCACCCGCGTCCCAGTCTTCATCTATGGATATGAGTCATGGCCCATGATGGGCAATGACTACAACCCACATAAACCAGATACCAACCTCAGAAGTGAGGTATCTGAGGAAGGTAGTCCAGGTAACAAGAAGGGACATGGTCCGCAACCAGATATCATGACCTCAAAATCCAGCCACTGCAGAGCCAAGTGGAACAGTCTCAGTTGCAATGGTTTGGCCATGTCTGCAGAATGAGAAAATCGGCTACCATGACAAACATGGGAAACTAAGTGCCATGGATCCAGACCTCCAGGATGACCGAGAGTTCACTGGATGAACAACATCAGACAATCTCAGAAGGACTGAGGACCGAGCTGGTATCAGGCCAAAATGAAGACAGCTGATAGGATAGCATGGCGCTCTCTCTGGCTAATCTCTACACCCCAAGGTAGAAGAGAAATGAATAATTGAAGTGTGAAAACATAAATCTATTTAAAGTTTGTTTTCATATTATTTATATAAAAGCCATTCAGTTTTAAAACCCTTACCATACATGGCATCTCCTGTCCCAAAAGAACACAAGCAGGCACACTCGGCAGTGACGGTGAAAGATGCATACGACTTGATTTCGCTGGGTAGTCCGACTAGAGGTTTTAATCTGAAAAACATAAATTTCTCTGTATTGTCAGGCGTCCTGAAAACAAAGTGACAGGACCAACAAGTGGCAAATAATAATGTGCCTTCACCTGAAATCATGACTCCTCAGAGCAGATCTGGTCCAGCCTGTTTTTTTTAAAAATCTGCTGCTGATTTCTGATCTAGTGCATATACTGTGGTCTGGAGTACTGTCACTTTGTTTTTTCTTTAACATATTCACCACCCCTTCAATCAATCTTCTCCTGGGTCATCTTCTGGATATTTTCACTTTGAAATTATATATATTTGCTGCTTGTTGATTGGGATACATCCATGATGTCCATACCACCAGATTATTTCTCACTACCTGATATGAGAGCGTCCGATTGACAGAGTGGTTAGAGCGCTGGTCTCTAGCGGCTAAGGTGCCAGGTTCGATTCATGGTATCATCACGTTCCAGTCTACCCAGCTGTAAATGGGTACCTGACTTTACTCTTGTGTTAGGGAAGGAAAAGACAGCGAGGAAGGGAACTGGTCATCCCACCTCTTACATAAGGGTATTTTTAGATAATGAGCTATTGGCGTCAGAAGAAATTTAAATAAATTTGTACAGGCTACTGGTCAAGACAAAATATAACAAATTAAACATGTAGTGATGTAATGAGTTTTTGAATGTGATATATGTTACAAGTGAAACTCTGAAAAAAAACTGAATTTAACATTTAGTGTCATATTAATGTTGCTGGATATGTTAGTGCTATAGAAGTTTAATTGAAGGTCACTACTGAGACAGTTGGGCGACCACAGCTGAGGTTCAAAGATGTGGGCAAGAGAGACACGAGGGCACTGGACATAAATCCAGCAACCTAGGAGGATGAAGCCGCCGATCACACAAAGTGGCGACGCGCTCTATGGCGCCACCTCAGATTGGGCGAAAAGAAGCTCTCTCATAGAAGAAAGGAGAAAACATCGAAAGGAACACCAGGAAAATAAGCAGCTGAGGGCTGTCACCTCAGGGGAGCTTTCCCATAGTCAGTTGTGACTGAAAGGGCTTATTATTATTATTGAGACAACACCAATAGCTCAAATTTCACAAATGAAGAAAAGCTAAATTGCTTGAACATGATAATTGTAGCCATATTCGAGTAACCAATATTCTCATATTTTTCACTAAATCCAGTGAGCAAACCAACATACACATTTTGTCAGAGCACCCCACATATATTCCTTTACCTGTGTTACTTCAGCACTGATTTTGATGTCTTTATTTCTCATTAGTGGGTTGAAGGAGTCTGACATGATCACTAAGGTAAAACAAATAACAAGAACCAAGAGATGGAACAAGAGATGGAACAAGAGATGAGAAGAAGATACTAGCGGACACACACTGAGGAAACCTGGTGATAGCAATACATGGCAGTCCTTGTTTTCAAATCCCCAGAGGAAAAGCAGCAGCAGCAGCAGACCAAAATGGAAAAGAAAACTAGAGATAGAAATGAGAATGATGAGAAAGACGGAAAGACCTGGAGCTGATGGCACGGGGTCAGGATGACTTAAAATAAGTTTGTTGAAGGCTTAAGCTTCTTGGACAGTTGAAGAGTGGTGATGATGATGAAATAGGCAATTTAGAAATTGCAACAAAGGTGGTGTGAGTTCACAACTCTGCAGTCAAAACAAAAAAAGTACTGATCAACAGAACGATAATAGCTGGGTTTCATGACCTAACCGAGCCTGCTTCTCTAGAGTCTCAAAGAGATAACAATCAAAGCCCTTGTCTGATCGGGGTGATATCTGTATGATCAATTACCTCCAGTTGTAATACTGCGTATAGTGTTTCTATAACTAAAGTATGAATTATATAACCAGAATGTGACAACTCTTACGTAGAAACAGGGTTCATTTCTGGAACCTTCAACGACCATACATGAACTGTGCCCTTGTCACTTGAACAAGATAGGAAGCTGCTGTCTTTGCTGAAATTTAAACTGGCAGAAAGAAAGACAAATATTTTTTTAATGGGGTAAAGAAAAAACCCATACAATTTACATAGGCATTTGCATAAACCAGACTAGTACATCACTTACTTACTTACTTAGTCATTCCCCTTCTGCCGTGAGGTGTAGAGGTTTGGAAGAGAGAGCGCCAGACTCTCCTATTGGCTGTCTTCCTCCTGGCCTGGTTCCATTCTAGTCCTCGGCCCTTCAAAGATTGTCTAATGTTGTCCTCCCAGCGGACTCTGGGTCGTCCTGGGGTCTGGATCCCTGGCTCTTTGTTTCCCATGCTTGTCGTGGTAGCCAATCTTCTCCCATTCTGCAGACATGGCCAAACCATCTTAATTGGGAATGTTCTACTTGGGTCTGCAGGGGTGGGATTTAAGGCCTTGACGCATCGTCTGGTTGCGGACCATGTCTCTTCTTGTTACTTCAACCACCTTCTTAAGATACCTCATTTCTGAGGTTTGGATCTGGCTTTTGTGGGTTGTAGTCATTGCCCATGACTCACATCCATATGTCAAGACTGGGACATAGGTGGAGCGGTATACAACCATCTTCGTTTTCTTACCAACCTCTCTCTTGCTGAGGAATCCTCGATTTATGGCCTGAAAAAGTCTCCCAGCGGCTGCTTTTCGAGTTGCCAACTCTTCTTTGATGCCTCCCTTTCGGTCTATAATAGCTCCGAAGTATTTAAAGTGGTCGACTTGCTCCAGGACCTGTTCTCCCAGCTTAATCTGATGTCTTCTTTCTTCTCATGATATCACCATGGATTTTGTTTTAGAGCTGCTTATGACCATCCCTCTCTTTTCCAGCTCTTCCTTCCAGACTTGCAGGTTGGATTGGAGATGTGCCTCTGATTTAGCAATCAGGGCAACATCATCAGCAAATGCCAGCTCTGAAATACAGACCTGTATCATCTTCCAGTACCCCACTGAATACTTTCTTGTTCTCTCCTTACATGCCTTGATGACATCGTCCATGAGGAGTATGAAAAGATAAGGTGACAGGATATCACCTTGTCTTACACCAGTGGTGGTCCTGAACTCTTCTGACTTATGGTTTTCTGTCCTCACATAATTTCTGCAAGACTTGTACTGTAGAAGCTCTGTATAGCATGAATCAGAGGTGCTGGAATGTTCTTCCTTGCCAAACAGTCCCAAAGTTTGCTCCAGGGGACCCTGTCAAATGCCTTTTCCAGATCTATGAAACAAAGATGCATCTCACTCTTATACTCAAGGGCTTTTTCACTCAGCTGTCTGAGTGTGAAGATTAGGTCTTGAGTACTTCGTTTTGCTCAGAATCCGCACTGGACCTCATCCAATTGTGGCTCAGCTGGGCGTCAGAGTCTCTGCTCTAGGATTCTAGAGTAGATTTTACCAGGGACACTGAGAAGGGATATGCCTCTATGGTTTCCACACTATCGATTGTCACTCTTTTTGAAAATTGGTGTTATGATGGCAATCTCCCAATCCTTTGGTATGGTCTTGTTGCACCACGCTGCCTGTAGGACCCTTAAGAGTAATAGGTCCCACGTACTTAACCATTTCTAGTGTTATACCATCATGCCCTGCTGCTTTGCCCATCTTGATTTTCTCCAGTGCTGCCTTCAGTTCTTCCATCTTTATGTCATCTTCACCATCATTGGTTTTCTCTTCTGTGCTAGTGGTTATCATTTCTGATGCTTCACCATGCTCACCATCCAGGAGTTTTGAGAAATATTCTTTCCATTACTTCCTTCAGGGCAGTAAGCAATTTGCCTTGCTTGTCCTTTATAAATTTCAGAGGGCATTGTTTTTCCTTCCTCATGTTCTTTAGGGTCTTATAGAACAATTTCTAGTTTTCTTGCGCATCTTTTTCTAGCTTTTCTCCAAATTCTTCCCAGGACTTCTGTTTTGCTGCTAGTACCTTGTTCTTTGCTTCTGTTCTGAGTGTCACATATTCTCTATATTTGTCCTGTTGTGTTTTTAGCTCCTAAGTATTGTTTCCATGCCTTCTTCTCTCTTATTTTCTCTTTGACTTCCTCTGTCCACCAAGGTGTCCTATTTATCTTGTTCCCAAGTCAGACTTCACCACATGCTTCTGCAGCAACTGTCTTTATGATGTCCTTGAATTTAATCCAGAGGGTTTCCAAGTCATCAGGTTGTTCTTCTGTGTTGCTCACCACTGCAGCAATAAGCCCCTGATATCTGGTCTTAATTTCTGGCTCTCAGCTCTCTTAATGCTCATTTCTCCCATTCGTTTACTTAGTTTCTTGCGTGATGTTGGGCAGTTCCTAGGCTGAGCAACTCTTTTAGTTGTTCTTTTGATTGTAAGCAGGTAGTGATCACTTCCAATCTCTGGCCCCCTCCAGACTCTAGCATCCTGGACATATTTTAATGAGCTTCTCCTAACAATGGCATAGTTGATCACTGACTTCTCATTCTTTGTTGGTTCACATCTAGTGTATGCATGTATGCATTTATGGGGGAACTTTGTGTTTGTAATGATCAGATTCTGCTCACTGCAGAATCTAAGGAGTCGCTTTCCATTGTCATTGAGAGTATCTTCTCCATATCTTCCGATAACTCCACCCCATCTAGCATGGTCATTTCCAACTCTGGCATTGAAATCTCCGAGCATGATAGTTTCATCTATGCAGTCATCCACTGTCCCTTGAAGCAGCTTGAAAAATTCCTCCTTGACCTCCGCTCTATCATCTTCATTTGGCCCATACACTATGACCAGGTTGACTATGGTTTCTCCTTCTTTTAGTTTTACAACCATAATGCGCTCCGAGACAAAGCTCCATCCCTTGATACTATCTTTTTGGTTTTTGGCCACAATGCAACCCACGTCCCCTTTAGCTCTTTCAGATGTGGGTACACCACTGTAGAGCAGCATGTTGCCATCGAGATCCATGACTCCTTGTCCTTTTTTCTTTGTTTCCATTATTTCTTTTCTTTTCTTTTCCTAACCAGTGGCACTTGGGCTTTCAGCCCTTCGGCCCAATGACATGTCATTGCGAGGCTGGGGAACCTGAGGACTTTCCTTCCAAACCGGTCAGGAGCTTCGCTCCTTCCCATCCACAGAGGGTTTATCTCAGGAGCCGTTCAGATTATTCAGTCAAAATCCCAGTTGTTTACACTCCTTCAAGCGCCGACGCCCGGGCTTGAACCTTGAAAACCTGGTCACCAGTACAACGTTGTAACCATTACACCAGCGCGGCTCCCTTGTTTCCATTATAGCCAGGATTTCGAGTTTTGCTTTCCTCATCTCTTCCACCAGCTCCTCTTCTTTCCCATTTATACTTCTTGTGTTCCAGGTTCCATAAGTCGTAGTCCGTTCCAGTTCATCGCCTTTAGAATCAGTCCGGTTTTCTCTCTTGTAGTTCTCATAATCAAAACGTTTAAAGCAAACAGGTGATTGGCCTGTTGTGCCTTTGCATGGTGGAGGGGCTGCCTCCTTACGGCCTCCATGCAGGCCGCCCTCCTCCTTTTTCAGCCGGGCTTGGGACCGGCTTAGGCGGAGTTCTAGTACATCACAAAACTATTAAATAATTTATTTACCTTTTACAGCAAATAAGCAGGTACAAACTTGTATGCACATAATGGCACAGACTTACTGTAATGTTAATGATTTCATATGACAAAACAGCAAGAAAATGTCGTGTGAATGTTCTTATGCAGCACAATAACAATGGTAACAAAGAGGTTCCAGATGTTCATAAATTATTGTTTGGACATAAAAGAAAAATTACATTTGTATGATAGAATGACCAATGTGAAAATGACAGAAAGATCCAGATAACTGCCAGTGGAAAAAGAGACAAAGAAGAGATATTGAAGGAAACACAGTGATGTATTTGTTTGTATTAGCATTACAGTTGCCAAGTCAGCTACTCTGTAGCTAGATTTGGTGACTTTCCACTCATTAAGCTAAAAATAAGAAAATAAAAACACTGATCAGGGTTGAAGATGTAACAGCGCCTCGGCTGTGTGTAAATAAGCTTGTTGAAATGTCAAGTTCATCTATTCAACAATGTTTATCTCTGGTTGCACTAAACAGTCATTAAGTGACAAGGCACAGGTTACATTGTCATATAAGTGTTCATGCATGTAAGTGTTCATGTAATCCGAAAGGCTATATGCCCTAGACGTTGATTTCCACTAGTCTCTAAACAATTATGTGCAATCTTGTTCAACCCAGGTAAGTTCTTTTGGATGAGAATGCAGCTATGTGTTGGTGTTTCTTGGCTCATGAAGTTGCTTATAATGTAATGCTATTTCTCCCCTTAGTTTGTTGACACAGTTCATCTTTCAGTCACACACACCAAGTCATTAAAAACACTTAAAAAAGTCACCACGATAATTAACTGTTTTACTGAACAAAATTTTCTACACCACTAACAATAACTAGTTTAATCACTGACGTCAATCCAATAAATGATATAATGTTTATTAAGATTATATGTTGTATATAATGATATTAAAGCATGTGCTGTACACAAAATCATCATTATTATTTATGTTTTCATTTCTTTCTAACACTAGTATTTATCTAACCCTATCCTACACAAACGTGAGAATCCTTGTTCTCAATTATCTCTATTTATATATTCTTGACTACATCATGACAAACACTTGAGAATCATTGTTCTCATAATTACATATAAAATGTATCAACTCAAAAGTTACACTGATTCTTGAAACCTCATCCAGAGTAACAATATCTGAGTCAGTGGTTCTTATGATGTCTGCACACAAGCGGCATCAAAGGCTAAGCACCAGGAATAAATTCACCACTATTTATTTATCTATTACCTGCTAGTCCGCAGGATCACATATTACATCTTTCTGTATATTGCTTCACTACAACCACTATTCATTTCTTATTCTATAGCGTCAATACGCAGAATAATATTATCATTCTTTTGACTTAAAAGCCGCTTGGGAATCACTATTCATCTTAGCGTAATAAGATCATTGTTCAACAACTTGAGAACCACTATCTCTCTTTCCTACTTCACTGCGATCCTCTGAGTTATTCTGAATATTCAGAGCCATCTTCAAACTCTACTACTCAACAAACAATCCATCTTGCTAATGCAAACCCCAAAGTATATCGGAGTCATTCAGAGCCGTTCCCAAAACTCTATGCTCGACGAAATACTCTCTCCAGTTATCTGTACCTATAAAAACAGGTTATTCTAACACTAGCTGAGATTACCTGGAAATGCTCTTCTTAATATTTATGTTTACAACTATTCTCTAAAAATACTTTCTATAAAAATCTACAAATTTTTCCTACTTTATCATTTGTCCATGTGCTGACTAATACAGCACACAGACCTATAACACCCTTACTACATGTTAAAGTCTCCCTAAGAATTATAAAGTTGTCTGTATAAAATCTCAAAGCTCTCCTCAGTTGTCTGTACAAGCTAGGGTATTTATCTGCCAACTATTTGGCACCCAATACCAGTTTCCTTGCTGTTCTGTGGGAAAGTGTCAGGAATTCATAATCCTGTCATCACTGACGACAGAGCAAATGCATATCTCGACTCTTCTCACATCCCAGTTCAGCAACCTAACTGTACTTTTGCGAGTATTCTGGCGGACAGATGTCCACTGTTTATAGTTACAATTAAATTCCTTCTCTTTTGAATGTAATAAAACGTCACTCAAAATTATATTACTTTACTTCAGTTTTTAGAATTATTTTTCAGTGCTCTCAAAAGTGTAGGAACCACTGTATAAGACTTCAAATAACTGTCACTCTAAGTTGCCATGAGTATTCAATACACAGATGTGCAGCACTGAATGATCTGTATATCATTCTTCCAAACTACAAGAGTGATACATTTGTTGTCTACCGCTTGCAGTTAGATTGGCATCTTCTGACCTCAGGGTTATCAAAAGTGAACTGTTTTAGTTTTGTAAAAATAAATGTGAGAAATAATGTTGCACGTTTTCATTGTGCGTTATGAGTTAGCTTTTAAGCTTATAACATATTCATTAAACTCTCTATCCTACAAGAATAATGCTCCAGGTGGAGAATTCGCAACGCATACAGACTGATGGTGCAAAAGGAGCATGGTGTACATTGTCACAAAGAAACAGAGAGAGCCCCAAAGAAAAGAACAGATGACAAACATAACAAGGAGGCAGAAGTAATGGTAACAATTTGTACAAGAACTGTAACTAACTATGAGGCTTCAGTAGACAATAAAAAGTGACAAGTTAAATATAACAGTGTACTTACCAGTAAATATTTGCCTTGTCCAATCCACGGCGAAGTCTGATCTTTTCCTTAGTTGTAAGATTTACTAGGTGGATGTTTGTACCCTAAATTTGAGGAGAGAGGGAAATTAAATAGAAGCATTATAAACCAAGACCATTCTGAGAATACAATTAATACGCACTAATAATCATAAATACGCATCCCATATTTTGTTTACTTTACAGGCAAATTGAATCAATAAAGCAGCAAAACTTTAATTTTCCATCTGTGCTAAATGAAACTGCATAAATTTGAATTCCAAGTTAGCAGTAAAAAATAATGAACGTACTCTCGTATATCTCAATGTCTATTTAGCTAGAGGTTGTACAGTTTATTTAGTTAAACCAAATGTCTGCCAATAAAAATTGTGAATTACACGTGTGTGTGCAGATGTAGCAATACTACATACACCAGATGTCATCTGTAACTAAATCATTCTTACTGTCTAGATCAAATTTTGACATGAAATGTCAACATGTCAATGTTACTATTTTACTAAATCATTTTTAGTGTCTAAATTTAATTTTGACACTAAATGTGTGTGTCAATGTTACTGTAATACTAAATTATTGTGGTGAGAAGCAATGCAAAAAGCTAAATCTGACATAAAAAATCTTCATGTAAACTGGCTGGATCTAGCTAACATTGATGGATCATTCCAACACCAGATGCTGTGGCAGGCCCTTGAAATGTACCATGTGCCCAAGAAATTGCAGCAATATTGAAGATGTATTTCTCAGGGTTCGCTGTCAGATTTTCAACCAGAGAGTACACAACAAAGTGGATTGACCAACAAATTTGAATTGTAATGTAATGTATCATTTTGCCTATACTATTCGCAATGGCTATGCAAATAATCCTCAAAGCGGCTGAAGGATTTGCAAGAGGTCCAAAGCTCGACTGAGGGTTTCATTTGCTTCTGCTTAAAGCACTGTATGCACCATGCCACACAACAATTCTGACATCAGATGAACACCAAGCCCCGAGAATGTTAGCATGCCTGGAAAAATCAATCAGCTGGTACAGAATGAGCTTCAAACGTACAAAATCTGGAAGCCTATAAGTCAGGAAAGGAAAAACACCTGAGGTCACATTCATGGTTTTAATCCAAAGAATCTCTACTGTCATTGAGGAATCTGTTAAAAGGGCAGGGTGTATGATGCCTCATTAAAAGACAAAGGGCCATTCAACAGAAAAGAGAAATGGCAGACAGAGGACTGCAGATCATAGATCAAAGCAGACTGATAAGAAAGTTCAAAATGTGGTGCTTCCAGTTCATGGTGATCCCGACTCTATGGCCACTGCTTATGTATGAAATAAGTACAAGTTCAGTGGACGCTATAGAGAGAAAGATTACTAAGTTCATAAGGAAAGGTTAGGGGGTACTACCAAGTCTGTCAGAAGATATGCATTTGGAACTCTTCATCACTGTTACTTTCACTGAACTGTACGTTATTAATTTCCACTTTTACTGTATGGAGCATTGAGCCACAACTGCAGCTAGCACTCACAGGTGCCTGCACTGACGCATTCATGTACTGCTGAAATGATAGTTTCTGTAGCAACTCTTGTTACATGATGAGACTGTGAGCACCATGCAAAACCTAATATTAAGTAAAATGTCTAAACAATTTGAAGTGTCTAAACAACTTGAAGTAAAATGTCTAAATCACAAGTACATTTAAATAATTAATTTTTAATACAAACTGAGCTGTTGCCATTTTTTGTTACATACTCGCATTTTAAGACAATGGTATTACAATAAAGCACTTGCAACAAAAATTCATTTAGTAGGTGAAAATAAAATATAAATACCAAAATAAAAATTTCTAGTGAAAGTTAGGAATGCTCAAGACTGTATTACTGAGACATTAATTGTGAGAAAAATCCAATCATGTTTTAGATTCAACATTATATTCTTATTTAAACAACATATAATGACATTGTAATGCCTTTATTTGTATTTAAGAACATCCGTGACTTGTCATAAATACCAAGTGATAGCAGACAAGCTGATGTTTCATAAAATATAAATCTGTCAAAACTGATGTAAGTTTTGGGATGTAATGGTTCTTACAATTTTATTTTATAAATCAGATATGCTAAATATGTTACAGATGTCATCACATCAAAAAAATGAAAATGTCCAGACACATTTCAGTGTACACACACACACACACGTTTTCAACAAGAAGAACAAATATAAACAAAAAAAATGGTCCTTCTTCACTTGATTCATCTGCTTGTTTTAACTCTTTGACTCCAGACCAACGCTCTGAGCGTTGTAAAATTCAACGCGCCGTGCCAGCGCAACGCTCAGAGCGTTGTTTTTAGTTTATCATGAATTAACGCCAAAAATCGTCTGTTTAATGCAGTTCATATTTTAAAACTCATAGAATGACTTCCGCTACTATTTAAACAACTAATTTGACTGTAGTTAAGCAGCACATTTGCATGTTTTGATGTTATTATCACAATTTGTGTGACAATTCCCGTGTGTGTTTTTCGTTGTTATTGCTAGAGAAATATGTCACGCTTTATATTTACATTTTCTAAGTCTTATAAGCAAATAATTGTGTCAAACTACTTTGGAACATTACTGACATTGATGATGTTTGTTTGGTAGTCACAGTTTGTTGTCAAAATATGGAATCGGTGCAGAAAAGCTAGACACATTAGATTTAGTTGATGAGTGGGCGTAGTCATATTTTGGCTGATCAAAAAGCAAAAAACTAGACCTACTGTAACATCTAATCACTAATCCTAGGTAGAAGATGAAGCTTGGGATACTATTAAAACATTAAACAAGTGTAAAAAAGTTTTTATATGACATTATTCTTCTTTATTTGTTTGAAAATTACGTAATGCACAATTGCATAATTTATTTTTTTCCTACAATGGACCACAGTAAAAACTAATGCGAATGACACTAAATGTACTAATTGTGGCCATAAATAATAATAATAATAAATTCTTTAAGCTTCAAACACGGCGCATAAGGCAGAAACCAGTGCTCTCCAGGTTGTTCGTTGTGACGCCACTCCTCTTAGCTCTTGCACATTGTTTAATCCCAACGTTCTTCCTTCTCTTATTATTGTTCTTCTGAGTGTTTCTTTTGGTCTTCCTTTTTTCCTCTTACCCTCAGGAACCCAAGTGAGTGCCTGCAATGGTATTCTGTTGTTTTGCATTCGTAGGACATGACCGATATATGACCATCGTCTTTTCCTTATATAGTTGGAGACATATTTCTGCCTAGAGTCTTCTCTTATTTGTCGATTAGTCTTGAATTCTTTCCAACTGATGTTCATGATGTGGCCATAAGCAATGTTTTTTTTACTTTGTACATGGATTAACTTGATGTTTGAAGACTAAAAAGAAAGTTGTATTGTCTACAACAGTAATTTGTCTTTGGTAAGATCATATTCTACAGTTAACTTTTTAGTGTTTTTCAATTTTACATGCAAAATGTTTTAAGTATACCGAACACACTTGTGTTAATACTACCAAAGACCATATATATTACAATTCTCTATCCATTTCCCTACAGTTTGGTATATAATAAGTACATGTTAAAAAAAAAAAATTTACACTCAAAGACAGTACACTTCACCGTTTAGAATTCTTCAAAAAATAATGATGGCACAGGGTGGAAAATAATTATGGAGTCAAAGAGTTAAGGTAAATATGGATGTATTCACAGCAAAGTGCATGGTGAAAGGAGACAACAACACTGGACAAAGAACAGTATTCCTTATTGGACAGACATGACTAATAGTTCAAAGGTTAAAACCTGTGTACTGGCTGTTGCTACCCATTCCCCATCGAGGCTGATTGCGGCGCAGACGATGTCGTTACCATGAGCCTGCATGATCATCTGTGGCTTGCTCTCTTGTGCAGCATCAACTTTGGCCAAATCCTGGCAAATAATTTATTCAAATATCAAAACACAGCAGATCTATGTACTTGCTCAGTAGTATAGACCCTATGTGATTTCAGAAGGGGGGCAAGGACAGGAGAGAGATGTTGCACTCCCACTAGGTAAGTAGTAAAAGGTGACTTGGGTGAGTGTTGCGTGATAAATTCTCGCGCGAAAGAGATGCCTCGTTGAAGAGGGGATCTCCGCTATTTTTTGTTCTGTCAGGAATGTGAGAGTCCTCTTATGGATATTTCGTTTATTCGAGATAATACCTCTAGTGTATTTGCACATGCCGGGAGGCATAATATTTCTGTGTATTTCCGGAAGGCAAGGTAAATTAACATTTTCATTAACTCTATCGATTTTTGGTCGTGAACGATTTCTGGTTCATAGCCTGTCTTCGAAAGTCGTCGTCACGAGATGTTTTCCTAGCTCACATGTCGCTGTATTGTACTGCATCGGTTGATGCAGGTACCAAGGACCATTACTTGCTACTTTGTTAAATGAACTAGGTTTGAAAAACCTTTATTATCTAGAGGATATTTTTGAGGACATTATTTATACTTCGGCAGACGTGTCTGTCTTGCTGAAGTCAGACTAAGGAGAGTGAACTGATCTCATATATCTGGTTATCTCCTGGCTGTTATAGAAAAGGATGGAGTTTTTCACCTGACTACATTTACAGCACTATGAAATATAACATGCATCTGACTCATCATTGTAATGCTGTCTACCGTCTATTGCTGTATTGAATGTTGCTGTGATAATGACTGTTTGATGTGTCTACATATTCGCGTAACCATTTTGTCACTGTGGCGTCCACAATAAATAATGAAGAAAAACGTCAACGGCTGTTTCAAGAATCATTGACTTTATACGTCGTGAGTTTACTGACGTCCTATGTGGATTGCCCTGTTATTTTTGTATGAACATTGTTTTGACTGAACACATCTGCACACTACACAAAACCAGACATGCGGATACCATCCATCATCATATGGCATCACGCATCATTTGGTGGCCATAAGCTGGTTTGATTCTGGTACCAGCAAACACGGGGTCCCTTACCCACTTCATTTTCAACAAGAATTCATCAGCATCCTTCAAGAAATTAACATTCTTCAATACAGTCAACATCTTCAAAATTTTCAAAGTACTCGGCGTTGCCCGGTAAAAGTCAAAATTTCAACTTTTTGACGGAAACAAGAATTTGACAGTACCCGGCGTTGTTACATGTTGCCGGATAACTCGGACTGCTGTTATCTTTTACGCAAGTCAAGCAAGTTGCTGCTGTCAAGGTTCCAGTGCTGTCGTTTTTGTGAAGGTCAAGTGCCGGTTGAAACGGGTTGTTTTCTGAAGAAGGCCAAGTACCGATTTCCATCAACTTACTTTTGGATTAGAAGGTCAAGTGCCGAAACAACTCAACACACAGTATTTCAGAAGCTCTTGTACCATCGTGTTAGCAGTGGAAGCAGTTCAGATGTGCCATCATCGTTGGAGCTTCGCTCTTTAGGACGTTGATTGACATCCGTTTTTTCTGCTGTTCTACGATTGGAAGCCTATAAGTTAAGTGGCCTGTTTGTATGTAAACTGTGCCCTTATACTTCTGCTGAGTCTTCTGTGTATCATCTCATTCTATATGTTATATGTTTATATGTTATTCGTATATTTATATGTTTATATTTCAGCGGGTTCTCGGTTGGGTGGTGTCTCCGTTAGATTATGCCACGTCATAGAGGTCGTCTATTGTGAGCGTTTTCTGTAAGGTTTGCAAATTTCCAATACTGGAATTTGCTAAGCGACTTCTGTTGCTATTTATGTTAGCTGTGATGACATGTTTTAATATTGTTTTCGTTATTATTTCGCATTCTTTAGTTTTGTTTTGATTTGTTTGTATTTGTTAGCCTACTCTTGTCTATAATTTAGTTTCATACAACATTTTTGTTTATACACTGTGGTGTCATGTATTTTGTTTAATTCTATCGCAGATATCGTCACATTTTTTGTGATATTTCATTAATTTCTGCTTTATTTTTAGTTGATTTCTGCGAAAGTTTTTGTATTGTTGCTGATCTTTGTTATTGTTTACATTGTTATTGTTTACATTGTTTGTATTGTTTACATTTTCAATGTTTACATTCTGCATGTGTTTACATAGTCATTGTTTACAGTTATAGTAATTAGTTAATGGGCTATGCTAATGCACTGTTACTACTACACTGATGATAAATGAATGATGAATAGTGTCGTGCACTATTGAATGAGAAGTGCACTTATGATCAAGAATTGATTGTTGATATTTCATATACAAGTTCTTTGATTGGAGACTTGTTTCCCACAGAGACTGGGATAATATAATGTGATGTGAATATACAAGTGCTTAATTAAGACTTGTTACACTTAGGTTTGAAATAAATTAGTTAATTATTTCAGGTTTTGGACTCATATGTTAGACAACATGTCTACATTTGAGCACTTTATTGAGCAGGGTAAATTGCTTGGGAAGACTGGTGATAAGTTAGAAGAATTTGCAACTGCTCGATATGATAAAGCAATGGAAGCTGAACAAAAGAAACTGCATATGGAAGCTGAACAAAAGAAACTGCAGATGCAGGTGGATGAAAAAAGATTCCAAATGGAAATGGAAAAACAAAAAAGGGAATCAGAAGCTGAGGAAAGAAAACTCCAGCTACAGCTAGAAGCTGAAAGACTTCAAAAAGAGGCAGAGAATAAAAGACTTGAAAAAGAGGCTGAAAATAAAAGACTTGAAAAAGAAGCTGAAAATAAAAGACTTGAAAAAGAGGCTGAAAATAAAAGACTTGAAAAAGAAGCTGAAAATGAAAGACTTCAAAAAGAGGCTCAGGCTGAGGAAAGAAGATTACAGAGAGAGTCTGATGAGAGGAAAGAGAAAGCAAAAATGGAACATGAAGAAAAGGTCTTAGCTTTAGAGTTGGAAAAATTGAAATTGACAAGCATGAGTAATGGTAATGATTCAAACAAGGGTTCATCTTCTGGTAAGGCTAATAATGATACTTTTAAGATTAAGTTACCAACATTTAGTCCTTCCAGCGATGACATAATGTTCTATCTGGACAGATTTGAACAAGCATGTACAGCTCATAACATAGACAAAGCAAAATATGTTTATCAGTTATCAGGGATACTGACAGGTAAAGCTCTAAGTATATTAAATATGGTGGATGAACCTGACAAGAACAATTATGAGGTTGTCAGGGCCGCTTTGTTAAAGAAATATCAGCTTAACGAAGACGGCTATCGTCTACAATTTAAAAACATGTTACCTGAAAATGGAGTTGAATTCTCCGAGTTTATTGCAAGAATACGCATTACTTTCTCACGATGGGTTGAACTATCTAAGACGGAAAAAACTTATGAAGGACTTATGGACTTAATACTTAGAGACAAAGTCATGTCGTCTGTCAATGAGTCTTTCCTTGCTTTCCTTCATGAACGTAAACCTAAAACAATAAAAGAAATGGAAGATTTCTGTTGCCAATACGTAACTGCGCACCCACACATAACCATGGGTAACTCTAAGGTGAAAGAAGGTTTACCAGTTGCTTCGGCAGCTCCGTATGGCCAAAACTTTGCTCGTAGATTCCAACAAAATTTTGATAGAAAGAGTAGCGGTAATTTCTGTCAAAATCATGGAAATCAATTTCATGGTGATTCTTCTTCGAAGAATTGGAGACAACCTGATANTGGTACTCGTTACTATCACCCTAATAATTATAGGCATTTCAAAAGAGGATATGGTAATAGAGGTTATTCCTGCCGAAGACCTCAGAACCAAACAAATAGATGTTCGCATCAATGTGAACATGATAGTAATCGTGGAAACTGGAATTCGAACCAGGATAACAATTACAATAGAGACAATAATAACTGCAGAGATAATAATAACTTTGATAACTTCAGAGGTAATAATAGTCGGGGTAGATCTCAACACAAAAAAAAAAGAGATATCAGCAGGCTAATGCTGTACAACAGGAAACTGAGGGAGCCTGTAATCATGTTGTTGATAGTAAAAACTTTGACGCTGTCACTGGTTCTGCTTTTGACTTTGAGAGAGCAAACAAATGCCCCCAATGCAGTACTTTATTCGAACCGGGTACCATAACTACTTTGAGTTGTGGTCACCCACTTCCCGCTCTTCCTGCTGCTGTTGCGCATGACGGGAGGGGTTCTTTAATCCTACATAAGGGTCTTGTTAATGATACTCCGGTCTCACTACTTTTCGATTCCGGATGCACCACTATTGGTGTTAGACAATCGCTTGTAGATCCATCTTGTGCTACAGGAAGGGTTATTAAATGTGTCACATTGGCGGCACTCTAGAAAAATATCCTACTGCTGTAATTCGCATTGCCACTCCTTTCTTTACTGGAGATGTGCATGCTTGTCTCTTACCTAATCCTATTGCGGACCTTATTATTGGTCGTATTCACGGAGTTAGGGAGTGTACCCCACAGCAGATTGCTGCTTGGGAAGATAATAACATGCAAGCTACAAATGCAGTAGTTACAAGAGCACAAGCTCTACAAACACCCGAAACTTCACTGAATAGTGATAATGAAGTTGATAGCCAAGATAGTCACTTAGTAATCACTCGTGACTCTTTCATAAAATTGCAAGAAGAAGATCCTTCTTTAAAAAAATTCTTCGTTCTTGCGAAGAAAGGTGATCCGAATCAGGATACAAATAGAAAATCTTGGATTGCAATGAGAAACGGCGTACTTGTACGTATGGTACAAGATTCGACTACGTCGGCACATTCGCAAATTCTTGTTCCCAAGAGCATGAGAGTCCAAATATTACAACATGCTCATGACTCGCAATGTGCTGGACATATGGGTTTTGCCCGTACGAAGTCGAGAGTCCTTGCGGCTTTCTTTTGGCCTTTTGTCAATAAGGACATTCGTATTTACTGCCGATCATGCAAGGTATGTCAGGAGGTCAAATCTAGAGGACCACGACATGCTGCGCCTATCCAGGCTGCTGACATTCCTATTCGGCCGTTTCAGAAAATGGCCATAGATATTATTGGCCCTTTTAAGGTCAAGTCGGCCAGAGGACATCAGTTTATCCTTACATGTGTCGATATGTGCACACGTTGGCCAGAGGCTATTCCTCTTAAGAGCATATCTACTACAGATATCGCAGATGCTCTTTGGTTGATATTTTCTCGCTTGGGGTTCCCCAGAGAAATATTGTCAGACCATGGCACTCAACTCATATCTGACACTATGTCACAGGTAATGTCTACCTTACATATTGAACGATCTCTCAGTAGTATCTACCATCCTATGTCTAATGGGTTAGTTAAGCGTCTGAATAGAACGCTCAAGACTTTGCTTGGTAAGATAACTGAAGATCATCCTCAAGATTGGGACAGGGTTTTTACCCGCGGCTCTCTTTGCCTATAGAGAAGTCCCTAATGAACACACAGGATTTTCTCCCTTCGAACTTGTCTTTGGCGCGCGTCCACGCGGCCCTATGTCTTTATTACACGATCTCATCACTGCCGATGATATTAGCGATGAAACTCAATCCTCATATGAGTATGTCATTGCTCTTAGACAAAAGATCATTGAGGCATGTAAGCTAGCAACTGCTTCATCAGAAATTGCTAAAGAGAAGGCAAGGCAGTTTGCTAACAAGAATAGATGTCTACGACAACTTTGTCCAGGTGACAAAGCATTCGTCCTACTCCCCAGTAGGGAAAATAGACTTCTTATTGCATGGAAAGGTCCGTATGCAATAGTCTCTCGGATTTCCGATGTTGACTATGTGGTCGATATTGATGGAAAGCATAAAACTTTCCACATAAACATGCTTTCGGAATTTCACGAACGTCCGGACTATTTGCTGCCTATTTTCCAGGCAACGGATGATGCTCCTGCACCTCACGGTCATTATTCATCCCTGTCTGTCATTCAGGATGAGGAAGCTACCTTCTCTGATGTCAACCTTCCCCTTCCAGTGGTTCCATTACATTCCACGGAATCTTGGAAAAACGTTTCTGTTTCTCCTAATCTTTCTGGTGACGAACATCGACAAGTCTCGTCGATGTTACAAACATTTCAGGATGTTCTCACTGACATTCCTGGACACACAGATGTCATAGAACATGACATAATTCTTACCGACAATAATCCAATTAGGGTTAGGCCGTATCCTATTCCTATACACTTTCAGTCGCAAGTGGAAAAGGAATTGGATGAAATGATTCAATTAAATATAATTGAACCATCGACTTCACCATATTCTTCTTCCATGGTTATTGTCCGGAAGAAGGATAAGAACATACGAATTTGCGTTGATTATCGCAAATTGAATCAGGTCACAAAGTTCGACGCTGAACCGATGCCTTTGTTAGAAGATCTACTGATTAGACTTTCTAATTCTAGATTCTTCACTAAACTTGACTTGTCTAAAGGTTATTGGCAAGTGCCTTTAGCAGAGCATGCCAAACCTCTTACTGCTTTTTCTACACCTAGGGGTCTATTTCAATGGAATGTTATGCCTTTTGGTCTCATGAACGCCCCTGCCACTTTCGTTCGCATGATGCGTCGAATTCTGTCACATCGTTCGGATGTCATCGCATACTTAGATGACATCTGTCTCTTCAGTGATACCTGGGAAGATCACTATTTAGGGTTATATGACTTACTGTCCACTCTACGTGAGAATAATTTGACAGCAAAACCTTCTAAAGCTTTTGTTGGTTTTGGTGAAATCTCTTTCCTGGGTCATCGTGTTGGTCATGGTCTCTTGAAGACAGAAGACCACAATACTTCCAAAATACTGAACATCTCTGTTCCTAAAACGAAGAAACAAGTTAGGAGTCTCTTAGGTTTAATTCAATTTTTATGGGAGATTTATTCCAAATTTATCTTCGATCATGGCACCTCTATCAACATTGTTGAAGAAAGGTTCGCCTAATCTGGTCCGTTGGTCTGAAGAATGCCAATCTTCACTAGACCAAATCAAGAATATATTTTCTTCTCCTCCCATCTTAAGATTACCTACTCTTGATAGGACTTTTGTTCTTCGGAGTGATGCTTCATCCACTGGGATTGGAGCAGCACTGATGCAAGAATATGCAAATACTCTGCATCCTGTTATGTACATTTCTAGAAAACTAAATGCGGCAGAGAGGAACTACTCGGTTTTAGACCGTGAGTTGTTAGCGATGGTTTGGTCAATTCTAAAACTACAAAGATTCCTCCTGGGCGCACATTTCATTCTAGAGACTGATCAGAAAGCTCTTACAGCTATTCAGACTAAGAATTTGAAGAGTTCGAGATCCACTCGATATGCTATAGCTCTTCAACCTTTTCACTTCACGGTACGAGCTATCCGTGGTGCGGATAATGTGATGGCTGACATTTTGTCTAGATGCCCACATGACTCCAACTAATACTTCTGTCCTATATTTCCATATATTACAGAGTCATAACACACCTATATTTCTACAATAGATTAGCACATCTGTACTTACTTTATATGTACACACTATCGTGCTTTGTTGTCATCTTCTTCTGTTCGTTTTTAAGATGATAGAGGAGGACTGAGTAGTTAATATAAGGGCCGTTAGTTTACTAAACAGCCACAATTATTAATAATGTATTGTACCTTATGAAGCATATTAGTTATTAATTAGCATTATATTGCTTGTACTTTCTCAGAATGTCATTGTTGAGCTGAGGACTTACCTTACTAGTATCAAGCATGACGAGTCTAGATTGTGTACTTACCCTCGGAATACCAGAGCATATGTCCTGGATCGTCATGTAGTTTAACTTTACTATGTACTTATGTCATTACATGTCAAAGAATGTACTATTTAAATTTTCCTATCAGATTTGTACATCCATTTTTAAAGACAATATTAGAGTATGCTGTTTAATGATGATTATAGTAACTTGCATACGTATATTGTGTTTACATGCTAACGTGATGTGTGTTGGTGACACCTCCCCGATGTGAATATTTTTTGAGACATATTTATTTTTCTGTTGAGGTATATCCTCACCAGACACTCTATAATTAGCCTATTGTTTGGCAATTTAGTTAATTATCAGCGCATAATTCGTGCGTTTTGAGCCGCTTATCGCATGCTCTTTGATATTGAAAAAAAAAAAAATATGTTCCACATTTTTTTTTTTATCGGGAGGAGGTGGTGATATGTTGCGAGATAAATTCTCGCAACATCGTTTTGTTTCAATATCTTTTTATAACGCAAGGGCAACAACTGCTTGAAATTTATAGTCACTTTTCTCGGTAAGCATTTGTCTTCTCGCGTTGGTATCGAATGCAGTTAAGTTTGAGCTGTGGTCATTTTGCGCTGGACTGCGCATGACTTGTCTTGCTTCTTGGTCGATCGGTTTCCGCCCACCACTAGTGGAGTGAGCGATTTGGAATGGCGAAAGAGATGCCTCGTTGAAGAGGGGATCTCCGCTATTTTTTTTGTTCTGTCAGGAATGTGAGAGTCCTCTTATGGATATTTCGTTTATTCGAGATAATACCTCTAGTGTATTTGCACATGCCGGGAGGCATAATATTTCTGTGTATTTCCGGAAGGCAAGGTTCCAAGGACCATTACTTGCTACTTTGTTAAATGAACTAGGTTTGAAAAACCTTTATTATCTAGAGGATATTTTTGAGGACATTATTTATACTTCGGCAGACGTGTCTGTCTTGCTGAAGTCAGACTAAGGAGAGTGAACTGATCTCATATATCTGGTTATCTCCTGGCTGTTATAGAAAAGGATGGAGTTTTTCACCTGACTACATTTACAGCACTATGAAATATAACATGCATCTGACTCATCATTGTAATGCTGTCTACCGTCCATTGCTGTATTCACATCTGCACACTACACAAAACCAGACATGCGGATACCATCCATCATCATATGGCATCACGCATCAGTGAGACTATGCATGGGGCTACCAATCAAATCCTATACAACAAACTGCTACAGAAACCACTACAACACAAGCAAATGAAGTCCATTGCTACAGGCTGCCTGTTGAGGAAGCAACTCTAGTGGTGTTTCCTGTTCCTTCAGAGGAGATTCATGGGGCATCCACTAATTTATATCTTATAAATATGGCTCAGATGGGGTATCCACTAATTTATATCATATAAATATGGCTCGGATGACTAAATATGGGGCATCCACTAATTTATATCATATAAATATGGCTCAGATGACTAAAAATGGCGCATCCACTAATTTATATCATATAAATATGGCTCAGATGACTAAAGATGGGGCATCCACTAATTTATATAAATATGGCTCAGATGACTAAAATTGGGACATCCAGTAATTTATATCATATAAATATGGCTCAGATTTATAAACAAAAATGTTGCCAAATTTCATGAAACAGCAGTTAGATTTGCTTGATCAACAAAATGATAATTATACATCAGACACAAGCAGGGGGCATAATCACAAGTCTGCTGGTAAAAAATATGAAATATCATGTTAACTAAAACTTTCTCCTTGTCTTTCAGTTTCCTGCACTTGTATTATTGGCTTTGGGGCAGAAGAACAGGGTCATTACACAATAATAAAAAAATAGCTTAAAAAATTGGCGTAGAGAACACTCAATGACATCTATAACAGAAGCACGCGGCTGTATACAAAAAGGAGATCAAGTGATAATTTTCACAGAGAAAATCAGCCAATGCAGACTTAAACACATTTATTTAACAAATTAAAAATTGGACAGACATCTCCATATGAGGAAGGCAAGCAAATAGTAGAACATGCCCTTCAAGAATGTCCTCTCCATGAGAGGAGCCTGCCATCAATGGTACCTACACTGTGTAGCAGTTTGGCAGCTTGTGTACCCTGACAATTCCCAGATCTATGCCAGTGGGTGTTTTACTCCTGGTAGGTTCAACCAAGCTGGACTGGTATGCGTGGGAAGGGGTCAGACAAAAGCTGGTACTCTGGTCCTCCAGGTTGGGGGTTTTAGCACAGGGCTGACACCCCTGTCTATGTAAAAAAAATCGCATATGTTACGGAAATGGCAACAAATGGAAAAACTTTGATGCGGGACAGACATCCGGAGTCTCAGGCTCGTATGACTGCCAGTGGTGAAAGCCGAAAGGAAGCCATTGGCATGAAAACGGATGCCCTGACCGCAAACACGAAACCAGAATTGGATTTTGGAACGTGAGAACAATGAATGAGGCAGGAAAGCTGAGACAAATCACAGCAGAGATGAGGAACTACATATCCTGGGAATAAGCAAGAGCATATGGACAGGGACAATGAGAATAAAAACAGCTACAGGGGACCAGTACTTTATTCTGGTAGAGAGGATGGTCAGCACAACGAAGGTGTAGCCATTATCCTGAAGAAAGGAATGGAAAGGTCTTTACTGGAATGGAAACCCATCAACAACAGACTGATAAGAACATGACTGAGAGGGAGATTCACCAACACCACAATTATACAATGCTATGCACCAACAAACGACAGCGATGAAGAGATCAAGGACGAGTTCTATCAACAGGTACAAAAGGAAATGGAAACTGCACCCAGGTACGATCTTATTATAGTAATGGGAGACCTCAATGCAAAAGTTGGAACACACAATAATTATAACGAAAGAGTAATGGGGAAATGCGGCAGTGGAACAAAATGAGAATGGGGACAAATTAATAAGCTTCTGCAGTATTAACAACCTGGTCATTGGAAGAACACTTTTTCCACACAAAGAAGTGCATAAGTTAACGAGGGAATCACCAAACGGACGGGACAGAAACCAGATAGATCACATAATGATCAATGGCAGATGGAGACATGCATTACAAGACGTGAAAGTAAGAAGAGGCGCAGATGTGGGAAGTGATCATCACCTAGTAGTAGCAAGACTGAAGGTGAAACTCAGAGCTGCTGGACCAGTTGCAGTCAAACAGAAAAGATTTAACATCATGAAACTTAAGGACCCCCTCACCAGAAAAGCTTTCGTGGTCGATGTAAAGAGATGGTATCAGATTACCAAAAGCCAGGAAAGAACAGAGACCGATGATGTCGACCAGAAATTCAAAGCCATCTCAACAATATACAAGGAAAGCAGCAAGTCATGCTTGGGATTCCAGGAAAGAAAGAGCCAAGACTGGATAACACCAGAAACTCTAAACACCATAGCGAAGAGAAAGGAAATGAAAAGAAAGAAAACAGAAGCTAAGTCTCCCAGGTTAAAGGCAATATATAGTGAACAGTACAGACAGCTGGACAAGGAAGTTAAACGTCAAAGCCGTGCTAACAAAAGGATGTTTCTGGATGACCTTGCAAGACAGGCAGAAGAGGCAGCACTGAGAAATGAACAAAGCACAGTTTATAAAATAACTAAAACTATCAGTGGAAAACAAGGTGCAAACAACATAACGTTAGTTAGAGACAAGCAAGGTAATCTCATCACTACAGCACAGGGGCAGGAAACAAGATGGGCAGAGCACTTCAGAGAAATACTGAATAAGGAACCACCAGAGACTCAGCTGAATGTTCCTGAGGCTGAAAGTGACTTAGACGTAAATACAGACATTCCACGAAAACAAGGAATCATCACAACTATCAAAGGGTTAAAAAATGGAAAAGCGCCTCGTCATGACAATTTAAATGCTCAGTTATTCAAGGCAGACCCTGAACTAGCAGCAGAACTATTAGAACCACTATTTGCACAAGTCTGGGAAACAGACAACACCAACAGAGTGGAGTAAAGGAATAATTGTCAAATTGCCCAAGAAGGGCGACCATGCAGACTGCAACAACTGGAGAGGAATTACTCTCCTCTCAGTTCCCAGCAAAATACTAGGCAGGATAATCATCCTGAGAATTTCAAAAGCAGTTGACCATAAACTGAGGAAAGAACAAGCGGGTTTTAGAAAGAACAGAAGATGTGCAGATCATATATTCACTCCCAGGAACATTATAGAGCAGTGCTCAAAATGGCAGAGACAGCTATACATTAACTTTGTTGATTTTGAAAAGGCTTTCGACAGCATACACAGGGACAGCCTATGGAAAATACTGAGGGCTTATGGAATTCCCAGCTGCATTGTTTCCATCATAAAAAGCCTCTATTCTAACTTTACATGCAGTGTTGGATTGAGTAATGTAACTTTCAATGTGAAAACAGGAGTATGACAGGGATGCCCCTTATCAACAACATTATTTTTGACAGCCATAGATTAGGTGATGCGCCAGACAACAGAAGGCAGTCCAAGAGGAATTAGAAGGCGACGTTTTCCACACTGGAAGACCTGGAATATGCAGATGACACTGCACTACTCTTGCATTCACATCAACACATCCAAGAAAATACCGATAGACTGAATAAGTATGGCCAGCAGGTTGAAGTATGACCAGCAGGTTGGCCTGAACATCAATCTGAAGAAGACAGAGGACACTAAATGTGGGCAATCCTGAGCCAATAACAGTAAGGAACCAGAAGTTTGAACTGACAGACACATTTACTTACCTAGGATGCATAGTAACACCTGACGGCGGAACAAGCAAGGACATTAACAACAGAATGAATAAAGCGAGAACAGCCTTTGCTAGTCTCAACAACATTTGGAAGTCTTCCGGTACAGCACAAACACCAAATTAAAACTGTATGAGAGCTGTGTACTTTCTGTGCTTCTCTATGGTGCAGAATGCTGGAGAGTAACAGAGAAGGAAATGTCGAAACTGTCCTCCTTCCACACAATCTGCCTAAGGAAAATTCTCCAAATCTTTTGGCCAAACACCATCAGTAACCAAGAACTATTTATTCGGAGTAACCAGGAGGACATGCACACCATCATAGCTGGCAGACGCTGGAGTTGGGTTGGCCACGTCCTCAGAAGGGACTCTGATACCATCACAAGAACATCTATGCTATGGACCCCTGAGGGAAAGCGAAAGAGAGGCCGACCAAAAACAACTTGGTGGAGAACTGTGGAAGCCGAGATGCAAAGAATGAACCAGAGTTGGGGCACTGTATGAAGGATGGCCACCGACTGAGCAAAGTGGAATCAATTTGTTGCTGCCCTACAAGACGCCACCAGGCGTGATGGCCACTGACTGCTTTAACGGTTGGCGGTTATGGATCAAAGAAGAAGATGAGAGGAGCAGAAAGACAGAATGGCCTTGACAAAACTCTTTTGCAGGAGAAACTATGACAATGACAGATACCTGGGACAGACCACCAACTTTATGAGAAGTGGATTTAGTTGTATGAGGATGATGACAGAATCCTGAGACACACCACAAACTTTATGAAATAGATCGGAATCCTGAGATTGACCATAAACGTAATGAAATAAATATTGTTTTAGGAGGGTGATAACTGAATCCTGAGACAGACCACAAACTTTATGAAACAGATGTGGTTGTAGAAAAGTGTTGAGGAAAGCCTGAGACAGCTTGATGTGAGAAACAGATGTGGCTATATGAGAGAACTGAGAGATGCCGGTGACAAAATACCATCTAGTTATTTAAAAGCCAGAGAAACATCAGCCACACCCACAAACTTTACAACAGAATCAGATGTGGTTAAACAAGAGTGAATGACAATGAAGAACATTAGAAAAGTTCAGATCATCAAGCTGCTTTTTTTTAAATTCTATAAATTCTGTATAGTGGTTGATGTTGTTCTTTTCAGACTTGAATCTATAGTCAGAAAGAAAAAGAGTGTAAAAACAGGTATCTACACTTTAGCCTCTATCTCAATAAGTTCTGTAGCAATTCTCTGTGTGTGTGTGTAACTTGTCAGCCTCATTATATTGATGTGCTCGTGCTGTGGTAGTTTCTGTAGCAATTCTGTGTGTGTGTGTTGAAGTTGTCAGCCTCATTATGAGTTGTCTCATATGACAGCTGCTCTATTCTTTCTTTGTCTCCTCAGACAACACCAGACACCACACAGTGGCACCAAAGTATTTTCATTCATTACTTACCCTTCGACCCCCCCCCCCCACCCCACAGGAGTCCTCCTGTCGTCTGCCATCAGCTCAAGGTCTTTCCATGTCTTCCTAATCATTTTCATTTCTGCCTCCAGTTCTATTCTCTATCTGCCTCTTACCCAGGGCATTCCAGAGCAAGGACTGCCTTGTAATGCTATCAATAGGTTTCCTCAACATGTGACCTATGACCTATCTCATCTCCTGTACTACTGGCACTTGTTTGGTTAATACAGCATATAAGGTAAGGTCGTCCCATATAAGGTAAGGTCGTCCCATATAAGGTAATCTGCTCTAGGGAAGTGAAATATTAGAGACTTTAATATACTATGTCCAGCTTCATGACGTGGGGTGACCAATTCCCTTCCCTGCTGTCTTTGCCTTCTCTAACTAAAGCATAAATCTCAACAACAACAAACAACAAATAATTCCAGTTTAATTGTATGTGTAAATATCCACCACACATAAGACAATGATCATCAGCTCAGCAACGTGGACACTTACTTCAATCTGAATACTGCCTCTGCTTTTCTTGGCGGGTAGAATGATTTTACCAGCAAGATGAGAAACTGCACAAACAGCTGTAGGAAGACAGAAGATATTCATCTAAATCAACTCTGAGCATTAAAGAAATATGCACACAAAACGTTCAGTCCTGTAACTGTTGTTGCCAAAATGAAACAATCATTTCTCTGAACAAATGTCTGAACCACATATCAAACAAAACAAAGACTCATGTGAACCAATTAGAGGGATGAAAAATGTCACATAAAATGGTAATCAAACTAACATTTAAAATTACAATGGAAAAAGTAAAGACATCAGTAACCAGATGAATAAAGCCAGAATAGAATTTGCCAGTGTAAATAAAATCTAGAAATCTTCCAGTAAGTATACATAAATTTAAAATGTGTGAGACCTGCGTAATTTCTGTACACAACCTGCCTAAGGAAAATTCTTCAAATTTTCTGGCCGAACACCATCACCAACCAAGAACTGTTAACATGGAGTGACCAAGAAGACATGCCACTAAAACAGAGTTGACCATAGCCACTGGAACAGAGTTGACCGTAGCCACTGGAACAAAGTTGACTGTAGCCACTGGAACTGTGTTGACTGTAGCCAATGGAACAGAGTTGACTGTAGCCACTGGAACAGAGTTGACCATAGCCACTGGAACACAATTGACTGTAGCCACTAGAACAGAGTTGACCATAGCCACTAGAACAGAGTTGACTGTAGCCACTGAAACAGAGTTGACTGTAGCCACTGGAACAGAGTTGACCGTAGCCACTGGAACAGAGTTGACCGTAGCCACTGGAACAGAATTGACCATATCCTCAGTAAAGACCCTGTCATCATCACCCAAACTGCCATGCTATGGACTCTAGAAGGAAAGTGAAAGCGGGGCCGACCAAAAGCAACCGGCAAAGAACAGTGGAGGCTGAGATGTAAAGCATGAATCAGAGCTGAGGAACCAAATGAAGGATGATGCCGACCGAGCAAGGTGGAGACTGTTTGTTGCTGACCTGCAACACGCTACCAGGAGTGATGGAAAATAGTCAGCATAAAGAAATATCTATCGAATACTGAGAACATTTTTGAATCCTTAAGGATTGAGAAACATCTGAAATTCCTGTAGGACTGAGAAATATAACTTGCAGTATCTTTACACTTGCTTCCATGCCTTCCTCTAGTCATGGGTCTATGATGCTGTCCAGGGATCTGAATGCACCCACTTCATCCAATGGGGTGCCTCTTAACAAAATCAAGTTGTTATTTGTACCGTTAATTTTTAATCAACTTTTTATCAAATATGGAAACTAAAAGGAAACAGATAAATAGCATATTCTTACAACTCTTTGTTACCAGTGTCAAACATGGCCCGTGATCATGGACCAGGAGAGAGATTCACATGCCTGAGAAGATTCATTTTTGTTACTAAGAGAGTCAGAATGAGGAATGATATCAAGAATATAGAGAGATAGAAAATAAAGTGGTTTGGCCATCTCATGAGAATGGAGCCTGATCAGTTACCACTGCTCACCAACAACACCACAAGATCTAGTTTTAGGTCACAAGGAAGACCAGGAGGCACAAGGTCAGACTATAACATAGAAATCCTAAAACAACACAGACTCACAACAACACGGACTCACAACAACATGGACTCACAACAACAACATGGACTCACAACAACACGGACTCACAACAACATGGACTCACAACAACACAGACTCACAACAACATGGACTCACAACAACATGGACTCACAACAACACGGACTCACAACAACACGGACTCACAACAACACAGACTCACAACAACCAAAGCAACACAGCTGGCTCAAGAACAAAAATTTAAGCTTCCCAAGATGCCTCACAGCAAAAGTGATCAAGACAAGGCAATGCTATTTTAAGTGTGACACATGATAATGGTAATGTTTGTTATTTTACTGTAGTAAGGGTTCATCACTATAAGAAGAGTGAAGATGCTCAAATGTGTACTTCACCTGTAACTTCGTAAAATGACAAGCAATCTGCAGACCAAACATGCAATTTATTAAGTTTGACAGATGACTACTAGGACGCCAAAAGATATTGTGCCTGACCAAAATATGTGCAAAGATGGCCATGGCAATAAGCACAGTTTGACCTAACTACCAAAAAAAGTAAAAAAAAATAAAACGACCACTTTTTCATTGCCAACCCATCAAACAACATGTGTTAATATTCTTCTGTGTGTTACATGTGTTAGTATTCTTCTATATGTTACATGTGTTAGTATTCTTCTGTGTGTTACATGTGTTAGTATTCTTCTGTAATAATTCTCATTTGTAACTTCTTGTTTCAAGATATAACATAAATTACGACATATAAGTCGACCTAACATATAAGTTGACCTAACACATAAGTCCATCTAGCACATAAGTCGACCTAGTACATAAGTCAAACTAGCACATAAGTTGATGTTAAGAGCTCATGATTCTGGATTAGGCTTATTCTCACCATTTAATTTAATTAACCCCCCCCCCCCCCCCCCATACATACATGCTAGAAGTGAAATATGAATAGGTTACACAATGGCCACACAAGGACAATGTTTGTTTGGAGTGGAATAAACATATGCATATGAGCAGAAGTTATACCTATCTGACGTAACTTTGACATCTAGAACTGGTTCTCTCAAGATGATTCTGGATACAGCCATTTCTTTGTGTAAATCCCACAGAATAACTGGTCAAAAATTTTTAAAAAAGTAAATGAGACAAAATTTCACAAAACTGGTCACATGTTGACATTCTGAGGTATTGAAATATAACACCACCAAAAAAAAAAACCAAAACAAATTTCTTTCGAAGACATTTAAAATGGTGACAATAATAATGAAATCAGAAAATTTAGTGAACAATTCATCATCATCAGCAGCCATCTCCACAACAAAAGTTGAATGAACTGCATCTCCAACATCTTGTCTCTTGTCGTGATGGTGTACTCTGATAGACTTTTTCTTGCCCATCTCCCCACTTATATCAGCCCATCTCCCCACTTATATCAGCCCATCTCCCCACTTATATCAGCTCATCTCCCCACTTATATCAGCTCATCTCCCCACTTATATCATTGTCTTCCTTTTGTACATTTTACTTCAACTCTTCCGTCCATTATGGTCTTCAGCAAGGTGCAGTCTGGGACTATGACTAGAACATTCAAACTTAGCTGCCTAGCTTTGATCTTTCATTAACTCTCTATTCAGTCCTAGATTGTCCAGCATCTCTTTATTTGTTCTCTTCCCGCAGGATGCACCCCATTTTTCTACATATCCACATCTCAAGAGCTTCAATTTTGTCTTCCAAATGCAGCAGAATCTGACTAAACAGCTTGATGATCTAGATTTTGCCGACAACTTATTTCTTCTGCTCCATAACCATAATCAGATGCAAGACAAATTGAAGAAACTCAGTGAGAAGACAGCAAGTGGGTCTCAATATACGCTTCACTGTATATGTTTCTACATCATAGAGTAATGAAGAGTACACGTAACACTTGATAACTGTCACTTTTACTTTATGAGTAATTTGTTTAGATGTTAGTATCTGTCTCATGTTTTTAAATCTAGCTTTGGCCGTTCCTAGTCTTTTCTTGATTTCTTTTTTCACATCGGTCATTTTCTAGTGAAAAGCTGTGCACATTTAAAACAGTACACCTGAATGAATATTAAATGTATGTAAGATTACTGCTCGACCTATTACTCTTAAGGGTTTTACAGGCAGCGTGGTACAACAAGACCATACCAAAGGATTGGGAGATTGCCATCATAACACCAATTTTCAAAAAGGGTGACAATCAACAGTGTGGAAACCATAGAGGCATATCCCTTCTTAGTGTCCCTGGTAAAATCTGCTCTAGAATCCTAGAGCAGAGACTCCGACGCCTAGCTGAGCCACAACTGGATGAGGTCCAGTGCGGATTCCGAGCAAACCGAAGTACTCAAGACCTAATCTTCACACTCAGACAGCTGAGTGAAAAGGCCCTTGAGTATAAGAGTGAGATCCATCTTTGTTTCATAGATTTGGAAAAGACATTTGACAGGGTCCCCTGGAGCAAACTTTGGGACTGTTTGGCAAGGAAGAATATTCCAGCACCTCTGATTCATGCTATACAGAGCTTCTACAAGTCTTGCAGAAATTATGTGAGGACAGCAAACCATAAGTCAGAAGAGTTCAGGACCACCACTGGTGTAAGACAAGGTGATATCCTATCACCTTACCTCTTCATACTCCTTATGGACGATGTCATCAAGGCATGTAAGGAGAGAACAAGAAAGTATCCAGTGGGGTACTGGAAGATGAGACAGGTCTATATTTCGGAGCTGGCATTTGCTGATGATGTTGCCCTGATTGCTAAATCAGAGGCACATCTCCAATCCAACCTGCAAGTCTGGAAGGAAGAGCTGGAGAAGAGAGGGATGGTCATAAGCAGCTCTAAAACAAAACCCATGGTGATATCACGAGAAGAAAGAAGACATCAGATTAAGCTGGGAGAACAGGTCCTGGAGCAGGTCGACCACTTTAAATACCTCGGAGCTATTATAGACCAAAAGGGAGGCATCAAAGAAGAGTTGGCCACTCAAAAAGCAGCAGCTGGGAGACTTTTTTCAGGCCATAAATCGAGGATTCCTCAGCAAGAGAGAGGTTGGTAAGAAAACGAAGATGGCTGTATACCGCTCCACCTATGTCCCAGTCTTGACATATGGATGCGAGTCATGGGCAATGACTACAACCCATAAAAGCCAGATCCAAACCTCAGAAATGAGGTATCTGAGGAAGGTGGTTGAAGTAACAAGAAGAGACATGGTACGCAACCAGACGATACGTCAAGGCCTTAAATCCTACCCCCTGCAGACCCAAGTAGAACAGTCCCAATTAAGATGGTTTGGCCATGTCTGCAGAATGGGAGAAGATCGGATACCACGACAAGCATGGGAAACAAAGAGCCAAGGATCCAGACCCCGAGGACGACCCAGAGTCCGCTGGGAGGACAACATTAGACAATCTTTGAAGGACCGAGGACTAGAATGGAACCAGGCCAGGAGGAAGACAGCCGATAGGATAGTCTGGCGCTCTCTCTTCCAAACCTCTACACCTCACGGTAGAAGGGGAACGACTAAGTAAGTAAGTAAGTAAGTAAGATTACTGCTGACAGATGTGACCTATACAATCTGAAGTTAGAGAATTTGAAGTTTCATAAAATATTTAAAAAATATCATGAATAAAGTTAATCCCATAGAAGATACTGCTGATAGGGAGTGAATTGTTAGAGACTTCACCATGCTAGGTTCAACTTTATGAGGTAGGGTCACCAGTTCCCTTCCTTGCTGCCTTTGCCTTCCCTAACTCAAGAGTAGAGTCAAGTACCCATTTACAGCTGGGTAGACTGGAGTACAATGCTACGAGATTTCAATCCTGGTAATTATACCTCAAGAGAGGCAAATGTACTAACAGCTTAGCCAATCAGAGACTAAAACAGACAACTTAAAGTTAATATATATATATAAACAAATAAAACGGTTTTGAATCAGTTTTACAAATTAACAGTTCACAGGAAACAAGGTAATATTTTAAACAAAGTTGATGGCTATTTTAGCATATTTCTTGAAATTCTATTTGCCAGACAAGTAATTAATTTTGCCTGTAGATGCCAAAAACTAAAGTATTATTCTTTTTTGTTAGCACTGCTGCATTAAATCTTAATATCTGAGTGGCCTTTCTAATAGGTCGAAGGTCGGTCGCCGTTTTACAGCTGGCCTATTAGGTAGATGATTCGGGTACCATTTCAATAACTGTGGTTTTAACATTATTTACATACTTTTCTTCCCATAAATGAGTTCTAATGCTTTTTCCGGTAAACCTCGTGTTTGAAAATACTGTAATAGTCATGTTTGTGTGAAATATTGTTCGATTTTTATTAAATATGAGTAAAGTAGGCCTGATTAGTGAAAAAAAAAAAATTTTCTGTCTGAGAATGGCTTCGTGTCCAAATGGTCGTTCGAAAAGATTATTGGCTGAACATGCATTGCAGCTTATTCAGTCATGGATTGCTAATGACAGTGATGAGTTTTTGAGCATTGATAGTTCCGATGAAGGTGAATTTAGCGATAAATTAACAGATTCTGAGGACAAGGGGGCATGTCCCTTGGATGGATCTAGTTATAGAACTGGTAGGGGATTGCTAAAAGGGAAAGGTAAATGCCATAAAAAGGACAGAGAAGATAGATCTAGATCACAGCTGAGATAGGTAATCACTGAATCTGATAATTCTGAGCTTCAGGACAACAATATTATTGAACAGGAGGTTAGATGGAATGAAGTTGATAAGGGTTCAACTCAGAATGCATTTCGCTTTGTTCCACCTCAGGGCAGGACTCCTGGTGTGAATCCAGATATTGTCCTAGAAGACTCATCAACACTTTTTTGTCTCAAAGCCCTTTTAACAGAGGAAATATTGGAAGAACTTGTTGCGTCAGTCAATGATTATGCTGATCAAAGCTGTCAATCAAAAGCTGCAACAGCGAGCACAAGGTCTGTTTATCTCAGATGGCATCCAATAACACTACATGAGCTTTACAAGTTTTTTCCTGTTATCATAGCCATGGGTACTGTCAAAAAACAAAAAGTGAGTGATTACTGGTCACAGGAGCCTTAAATACAGACTCCCTGGTTCAGGCAGATATTTACAAGAGACAGGTTCCAAGCATTGTATCACAATGTTCCATGTAAGTGATGTTGACGCGCAGGGAAAAGCAAAAATTGAGCCGTTTCTGCAGAAACTCCTAACACGATTTCAGGAGGCATTTTACCCGTACAAAGAGCTGTCTTTAGATGAAAAGGTGATAGGGTGGAATGGCAGGTGGGCACATAAAATGTTCAATGCCTCAAAGCCTAAGAAATATCATGTCAAGACCTTCGGCCTTTGTGACAGTAGTACTGGTTACGTTGTCAATTTGTTGATTTACTTTGGTGCCAATACATCATACAGTCCTGAGCTAGATGTAAAGAGCCAACAAGCCATCAAAGTATTTGATACACAGCTAAAACCATGTGGAACAGGTCATTATATTTATGCAGATTGTTACGACACAAATTTTGCATTGCTGAGGTATCTTACCGACAACAATCAGTATTTTATTGGAACTGTAAATATAAAGTGTTAAAATGTTCAAAAGGAACTGAAGACTACACAATTGATGCATCTCCAGATGAAATGGTTTCTGGATCTAGAAAGTAAATTTCTTTGTGCAATGTTTAGAGATAAAAAGGCAAAAAAGTCATGCATTCTAGTGTCAAGTTCTGCAACTGTGGAAACAAAGAAATCACAAATTGTTTCGGCAAAAGAAAGCACAAACCTGCTATGACTGATGACTACAACCAATGAATGAATGGATGTGACAAGGTTGACCAGTGTGTAACAACCTATGGAACATTCAACAGAAGAAATAGAAAGTGGTGGAAGAAAATTTTCTTTTGGATCTTTGAAATTTCCCAGTTGAATGCTTTTGTGTTGTTTGCACTCACAAGACCAGATAATTCAAAGAAGCAGACCCTACTGCAGTTCAAGAATCAATTAATTACAGAACTTTGGCTTGTTGCTTCTGATACTATCCAAAATATCCTTCAAAGAGTAACCCATGCAAATCAACACAACAGTCCGTTGAACCGTCTGTGTGGAACCAGTCATACTTGTATTGTTAAAAAATCCAAATTTCAGCACAAGTGCGTCATTTGTAGCACCCCTGAAGTTAGAGTGAGAACAACGTTTTATTGTGAAGGGTGCACAGATCATCCACACCTACACCCAAATGACTGCTTTGCCAAATACCATGAGGCAAAACAGTTTAATTTTAAGAATGAAGGGAATATTTACATTGCATATAGTTTAATTTCAGTTTTTGAGTATGTCTTCAAAATGTGCCAATTGTAACAAAAACTGTATTTATGATAAGAAGCAAATGAAACTTGTCTACATTATGTGAATATGGATGTACTTTGAAATGGAAGTGGTTTTAAGAGTTCCAGGCTTCAAATTGGATTATGTTTGTGGGTAAGAACAACTTTTTTTTCAAAATTTTTAAAATGTTTCAACTTTTCTGCACTCAGTACTGTATAGGCTGCATGCATGTTGAAAACCAATGACCAATTCAGTTAGGTGATGTCAAAGTGGTTTAATTTCTTCACATTTTGATATATAACACTTTATGTTTTAAGCATAAATAAATTATTTAATGTAAAATCAGTAACAGTAGTTATGTCTGTAAATATAGGCTTAAAATATCTGTACGCTTTGTCTAAATATACCAAAAACATTTCAAATTGTGATAAAAACTTTATGTGTGTTCAGAAACAACTGCAACTTTCCTACATTATGTGAAAATGGAATTACTTTAAAATGAAAGTAGTTTTAGGGGTTGAAGTTCACCAGAATTAATTACACATATTGATAAGTACAATTTGTTTTTCAATTTTTTAAATTTTAAAATATTTCTGCACTCATTACTGTATATGTTGCATGCATGTTTAAAACCACTGAACAATTTAGTTAAGTGCATGACATAGGGGTTTCATTTCTCTGCATTTTGATATATAACACTTTATGTTATCAATATAAATAAATTATTTAATGCAAAATCAGTAAAGGTAGTCATGTCTAAAAATGTACTCTCTTAAATTAGCTCGTAAAAATGCAGTTTTTGAGCTCGTATACTAAGAGTTAAGTAACATTTTTATTGTTTGAAATAGGTCACCAAGAGCTGATGCTCAATGACAGTGAATCAAAGTCATTGATGAAATTTGTATATATAAAAAAAATTCTTAAAAATCAAATGTAGTTTTATGATTCTTTGATTTTACATTCAAAGCTGCATTTCAAAAAATAAAAAGGCACATTTTAAATGATCAAAGAAATCTAAAATGGCTGCTATACCTGTCCTGTCATCATAAATAGGTCGTGTTCCTCCACTGACTAACGCCACAATGTTGGACCTGAACCTCATCTCAGCACAACGTATGCTTCCTATTTTCATAGCATCTGTTCAGAAAAAATAAACATCAAATATCTGCATTAAAAAAAAACCACAAAGCAACTCTGAATATTAGAAAGAGCTCTGGCAAAATAATCTCCTAGTGTACGTCTGCTATACAGACCAAGACAAATCAGCTGAAAATAATGACCACAGAATGGTAGTGGAAGCTATGCTGTAGCATGGTTTTATTTTATTTTTTTCTGTACCTCTTTTATTATTAATTCCTTTTGGGGCATGGTGTCACCATTGCAGTTGGACCACCCCCCCAAAGCACTTCATGTACTTCTGAAGTTGTGTTTTTCTAACAACTTGTCTTACATAATACAGCTGGCAGCCACATGTCCCTTTGGTATCATACAGGGATATGAATTTCAGAGATGTGGATGTCACTCTTGTCCATTTATGTTGCAAACATTAACTGTATCATTTATAAAATGAATCTTTATTATTAAGGAGGCATTTAATTGTGAATCCAGGAATGTCATATATGCTACTGTTTGTAAAAGATATGGCATTACTTTTATTGAGGAAACAAGCAGGTATTTATCTGGTAAACTAAGAACATTTGGCAGACATTTCTCACATGAACCTAATCACTCTGGTTCTTGCAACAGTCAAGTTACTCCTATCAGTTTATGTAATATAAATGATTGAACTTGCTTTTCTTTGCAGCACTGCCTGTTATTTTTTAATATGTTGCCTTTGTCCTCACAGACTGAATGTCCAGAACCATTTCATTTAATGTCTGCCATTAGATAACTGGGTTATGAAGACATCGACAACACACAACAGAAATGGAATCCAGTGGACTCTGACAAAGCTGTTGGATGATCTGGATTTTGCTGATGACTTGGCTCTTCTGCCCCATAACCGTAAATAGATGCAGGACAAATTGAAAATACTCGATGAGAGGTCACAGCTATTGGGTCTGAAAATACACAGGGAAAAGACAAAAATACTGAGAATAAATGCAGGTAATGATAACAGGGTCGAACTTGAAGAAACACCAATACAAGATGTAGAATTGTACACATATCTTGGCAGCAATATAGACAAAGTTGAAGGGACAGACAGTGATATCAAAATAAGAATACACAAAGCAAGAGAATTGCATTGGGAATATATGGAGATCAAGAGAAATCGGATCCAACATGAAAATAAGAATCTTCAACTCAAATGTGAAGTCAGTCCTATTGTATGGCTCTGAGACATGGAGAACAACAAAGACAACTACCAAAAAGCTACAGACTTTCATAAATGGGTGCTTGAGTAGAATAGAAGGATTAAAATGGTATGATAAGGTTATCAACGTGGAACTGATGACAAGAACTAGACAAGTGCCAGTGGAACAAGAGATGAGAAGAGGACAATGGCGATGGATAAAACACACACTGAGGAAACCTGTTGATAGCATTTCAAGGCAGTCCTTGTTCTGGAACCCCCAGGGCAAGAGAGGCAGAGGTAGACCAAGAAGCACATGGAGCTTGAAACAGAGGTGAAAATGATGAGGAGAACGTGGAAAGAACTTGAGACGATGGCACGCGACAAGAGGACTTGGCATGTGTTTGTTGAAGGCCTATGCTCCTTTGGGAGTGGAGGGTTATGATGATTAGATGACTATTTACTTCATCAGTGACTTCCTTCTTTCCTTCATACATTATTCTTCCTTGATTTTTCTCCATCTTCTTGTTTTTTGTCCTGTTTCTGATTTTATATCTTCGTTCTGCAATGTTCCTTTCTTCTATTGCCTTTCATCACCCACGGGTTTCATTTCCCATCTTTGGAACAGTCATTGTTGTTGATACTGTTCACAGCTGGATTATACTTTTCTATTTTGCTATTTTGTTGCAATTTTTGTTTGGCACCTTGTAGTTTTGTTTCTTTGTGATGATGTTCTTTCTTGTTTAGTATTTTAATGTGTTTATTCATAATTATTTTTGCCATTTTCTTTGCCACTGTCTTTTTCATCTAACTTTAGTATTTTTATCAGTTTATTTATTATTATTTCTTCCCTGTGTTTGACATGTCATTTTCTCACAGCTGTTCTAATTCCTCTACAAAAGTGAAAGCTGGGCAATTACAAAAGGACAAAAGAAGCACTTTAATTTTGGTGCTCCAGAAGATTTCTGAAATAGCATGAGCAGGCAAAATAACAATAAGAAACGACATAGAAATAAATACAAAACAAAAATACGCCAATTAAACAAATTTTTTTTTCTAACAACTGTATTTGTCTGTCCTTTCTGATGCTCTAAAATACTTTATCTGGTCTTATTTATTATACCAGCTTTAAAATAAAGTGTAAAATGTTATAGTGGTACATTTAAATATTTTATTCTTCATCTGATAAAGTGCCAAAACAAATTATCACAAAAAATGCTTACCGACATAGTGGGTCTGCATTAATGGATCCATGTGAAATATGCGGAGTCCATCATCTGTGGCACATGCAAAGTATTCTTTGGAAAGGAAACAAAAGAAGCAGTAAGATTATAATTAAACCCCTGAGAAAACAATTAAAAAAATTATCAGTAGAAAAGGGAGCCGCGGTAGCATAGTTGTTAGTGCACTGGCTTCCTAGCTCAGTGGTCTATGGTTCAATCCCCAGATGAGGTACGATTTTTTTAGGCCGCAAATGGCTCCTGGGTCGACCCAGCCCCAATTGGGTACCAGAGCAACTCTGGGAAGGTTAAGGTGGCCGGCATGATGCTGACCACATCACCCCTAGTGTGCCGATGGTCAAGAAAATATGGGCCTAACACCATATTCCCAATATGCATCAATGGGTGTGTAACGGGATCCCCCTCCTATCAGTAGAAAAGTACAAAACACTTCTTGTTCTCAATATTGCTGTTTTTTGTAGTACCACATAAAGTTACACTGGATTTTTTTTGTTCAAACCATGCAGCATGTACCTTGTATGATGGTGCATCTGTTCCTACTGGTAATTTCAGCCTCTTCCTCAATCTAGTTCTACCTGATCATTCTCATGCCCTACTTTCCTACACAGGTCCCAAACCATTTCACTCATTCTCATGCCCTACTTTCCTACACAGGTCCCAAACCATTTCACTCATTCTCATGCCCTACTTTCCTACACAGGTCCCAAACCATTTCACTCATTCTCATGCCCTACTTTCCTACACAGGTCCCAAACCATTTCACTCATTCTTGTGCCCTACTTTCCTACACAAGTCCCGAACCATTTCACTCATTCTGTTCTAGACCAGAGTTTCTCTACCGTAGGCTTCCATGAGAGGTCTCTAGGGGTTCAGTGAGAGATCATGATTGAAACAAAATAAATGTAGTTTATTTAACTTTGACCTCTACTGGGCGATGTTAGCACTCGCAGTGGTGGGCAGTAATGAAGCAGCCTTGGATGTCTGTGCGCAACAGGACAGTGTTCCCTTGGTTGATTCCATTTTTGACATGAGACATGGGAGAAAGCCTGATAATTGGTGAGCACTGTATTGCACGAAGGGGAAGACAGAAGGCTTATTACTTCAGCATCTCCATCCTGAATTACATATTTCATTAGCATCTCGTACAGTAGAAATTTGTGATAAGACTTTTAGGCCTACGTGGATAAGGTTAAAAACATCAAGTACAAAATTTAAAAAAGTAAAATAACTGAAGATTCTTCTACCTACACTAGTGACTTGCATTAGAGTTGATATTCCTTATGAGGAGGGGGGGAGACCACACAAACAGAATAGCTTAATAAATTGGACAAAATAAACAAATCCAAAGAAAATAATAATTCTCTACTCAAAGAAGCATTGTTTATTATTAATGGATTATTATATTTACAACTTACTGATCACTCTAACGCACCATGAGCTGTAGATATAACAACTTACTGATCACGCTAATGCACCATGAGCTGTAGATATAACAACTTACTGATCACGCTAACATACCATGAGCTGTAGATATAACAACTTACTGATCACGCTAATGCACTATGAGCTGTAGATATAACAACTTACTGATCATGCTAACGCACCATGAGCTGTAGATATAACAACTTACTGATCACGCTAACGCACCATGAGCTGTAGATATAACAACTTACTGATCACACTAATACACAATGAGCTGTAGATATAACAACTTACTGATCACGCTAACGCACCATGAGCTGTAGATATAACAACTTACTGATCACGCTAATGCACTATGAGCTGTAGATATAACAACTTACTGATCATGCTAACGCACCATGAGCTGTAGATATAACAACTTACTGATCACGCTAACGCACCATGAGCTGTAGATATAACAACTTACTGATCACGCTAATACACAATGAGCTGTAGATATAACAACTTACTGATCACACTAACGCACCATGAGCTGTAGATATAACAACTTACTGACCACGCTAACACACCATGAGCTGTAGATATAACAACTTACTGATCATGCTAACGTACCATGAGCTGTAGATATAACAACTTACTGATCACACTAACGTACCATGAGCTGTAGATATGATCATTTTTATGCAGGGGTTCCTTGAGATATTAAAATTATTTCAAGGGTTCCTCCAGGATAAAAAGTTTGAGAAAAGCTGGTCTAGATGTTCCAAGCAAGACAAAATGACAATATTTGCTGATCATGTTATTTCCTATTTTATATCTTCTTGTACTCTTGATAGCTGTTCTCAAGCAGCATATTTCTTAGCTAAAATTCTCAGTTTCTGTGTTTTGTTTCATGTCAATGTCTGGCTCTGTAGTGGGTTTGATGGTATATGATGGTGATAGTACTACGTGTGATGCATGAGGTCAGCTGTGAAGGCTCCTGAGATAATATGTAACTGTGAATTGTCAGAAGGCCCTTCTCGCTACCACTACGACCTCACACTTATCTTTTTTTTTTTTCTAATGAATGTGGCTACGTTAAATGTCTAGGGTAATGATATGTAATGTGGTGTGATAGTTTATAGACACACACACAGATATTTAAGAAGTCTAATAATATTAACAAATGTTATAATACACTGAACTAACTCAAGTGTGTAAAAATTTTGATAGAAATTTTCTTACATTTATTTTGTTCTGGACCAAGTTTTATTTTGACCAGAACTTATGAAAGATTTAGAAATTTTGAAAGAAATGCATGGAATATTACATAATAAATGCAAGGGTGTACATATGTATGTTACTAGACTATTTAGTTTTATTAATGTTTATAGCAGTCATCTAATTGGGAGGATAGTTAATGGTTGTGCTGTTGGGGTGGCCTCATCACTCCCGATCTATAGTGACTACACATTGTCCAGTAATGGCAGGAATTTTATGGGATTGTTAGTAACTAAATGGAGTTGGTGAATTTCCAGCAGACCAGAGGCTCACTCAACTTTGAATAGGTAGCTCTGGTGCTGAGATCTGGTGGCCCCACCTCTCCGTGCTTGGGGGCAATATAAGACTTATGGTGGCCCCACCTCTCCGTGCTTGGGGGCAATAAGAAAATGCTCTGACACAACGTTACTGCACGGATCCACTCGTGTAAAATCACCAACTCATTCGACACCGCTTGGGTGCCAACTGAAACTCACAGCTCTGCAATCAAAGTATTATTTATGTGTCAAATTCCATTCTCTAACCATGACTGGACACACACTACACAACAACAACATATAGACGGGTCAGATCTCTCTGACCATACAGCACATTTTACCATGTTGGTTTCACATCGGATAAGTCCTCCCAGACTACAGATTCTGAAATAGGTTCATTAGTTTCCTGCCCTAAAATAGGATAGGTAATATGTTTCATTGTTCTCAACACTTGATCTGTCCTTCCTAACCCTTGCTGGAGTTTATGTATATTGTTTGTCCCTAGACCCTGAACTAGGGCGGGGGGTCTAGAGCAAATCCTTACTTGTTTGTAAGGCTAGATTTCGATATGGCAGTATCAAATCACTCGAAACATTAAACAATATTCAAAATATACAAAGAAATAATTTCAATCTTACCAGATTATGAATAAAGAACACAGAAATGCTAGCAAAACTCAGCTGAGCTGCTGGCTATAGTATGGCGTCCCTGAACTTATTTCAATTTATTTCATTTGGAAATCACCACACTTGAAATTTACTGTGTCTATCACTGGACAACTTATTCTGAATGACCCCAAATGCGCGTCTGAGCGCCGATAATATGATTGTCTGTGGCCAATCACTGCCTTGTGTTTTTCAATTCAAATTTCCTACACTAAAGTCATTTCAGTCATGCTTCAGTCAAGTATGGATTTTTATCTGTTAGTCCGTCCGTCTCTACTTGCGTTTTCACAAAAACGTACTTGGTTTTTGAACCAACCTATTCATCCCCTCTACAATTTTGCCTGAAAAGTTATTTTTAGCCACAGCTTCCACCAATTCCCCTTCTCTTTCATTCTAACTAGATTTGGACACTTGAGTCTTCAAGGTCGCGATTTTTGTGCAAATAGTGACATGTTTGATTCAATGCAGTCTTTCGCTGATGTGAACAACACAGTCTTTTGTCAATGTCTTCATTATTATCTATCCGTCTGTATAATTAAAAGCATATTATTTCACTGCTCAGAATGGGCCATCCGGCCAGCTAATTTTTATATTCCTAACATTAATATTAAGAAAAAGTTACTTTTTAAATTTTGTAATATTTCAAGCATCTGCGTTTAGCCGCTGAATTCAAATCAAAGGCTTGGTATCGCAAAAGCGTCCCTTTCCGTACCTCGTGTCAATTTGGGGACGTGAATTTTTCCTTTCCCCCCCCCCAATTGCGTCTCCTTAGCCTTGCTAGTCTCACGCAATTTTTCAGTCATATTTTTTTCCTTTTGATCCGCCGTTCTCATCCCGTTCAAATGGTAACCGTTTTGACTTCCCGTCTAGCAAGTCAATTTTTATGGAGGGTGATGACCCGCGGTCAGGGCGATCATGTACTATCAGCAGCCTACGCATTATGTTTTTATCCTTACATGTTATCTTTGGAGGTATTTTAACGTTGTATCTCTGTTAATTTTACGACACATCTCCCCACTTGAAAACATGCCTATGGCAAGTTCCAAAACCAGCGATACACATAGGTAAAATTACTCCTCACGTCTGCCACTACTCTAATTTTGATCACAGGGGTGCCGACTGAGGAAATCTGCACCGACATTCAATTTGCCTGGGATATATTGGATACTAAACTGATAAGGTTGAAGCAATAAAGACCACCTCAGCAATCTTGCGTTTTCATGCTTAGCCTGAGATAAGAATACGAGAGGCTGATGGTCCGTCTCGACCACAAAAGTCCTACCATACAGATAGATTTGAAACTTCTTTATTGCCCAGATTAACGCTAAACATTCTTTTTCGCTTGTGGAGTATCCTTGTTCCGCCTTATTCAATTTGCGGCTTGCATAAGCGACTGGTTTCAGTTCCCCATCAGGTGAAGATGATCTTTGCAACAAAGCCCCTCCGAGTCCTACATTACTTGCATCGGTTCTTAAGACAAAGTCCTGTGTCAAATCAGGCAGTTTGAGAATAGGCTTGCTAGTGAGTTTTTCCTTTAACTCTTGGAACGCTAGTTCACATTGTGCAGTCCAAATAATTTTATCTGGAAGTCCCTTGCGAGTCAGATCAGTCAGAGGAGCACAAATAGCGTTAAAATTTTTGATGTATTTCTGATAAAATCCGCATAACGACACGAATGATCGCACGTCCTTTTTTGTTTGTGGCCTAGGTGCTCTCTGCAGTTTTTCCAAATTCTTAGGATCAGGGGTCATATTACCCTGATATACAGTGTGCCCCAAGAATTCCAACTCTTTGCATCCAATACAACATTTTGTTGGCCTAGCAGTTAAGTTCGCCTCCCGAAGCCTATTAAATAACATTTCTAGAGCTTCAATGTGTTCTTCAAATGTCTCTGTGGCGACGAGAATATCATCCATGAAATTCGTGATACATGGGTTATTCAGGGGATCCAACAATTTGCGCATCATCCTTGAAAACACACTCGGAGCATTTTTCAGTCCGAATGGTAGCATATTGAATTCATAATGTCCATCCGAAGTGCTAAAAGCCAAATAAGGTCTCACTTCAGGCTTCACTGGGATCTGGTAATAGCCTTTACTAAGATCCACCTTTGAAAAGTATTTTGCCTTGTTCAGTCTGGCAAATAACTGTTTTGTGTCTGGTAATGGATCCACTTGTCCTTCTGTGACAGCATTCAGTTTCCTGTAATCTATGCACAGTCTGTGTTCCCCAGACGGTTTTCTCAACAAAACGACACTAGAACTAAAAGATGATTCACTGTGCGAAATAATCCCCTCCTTCAACAAATAATCTATTTCTTCCTTCAATGCCTTCTCCTTCGCGAACGGAATAGAATAGGCTCTCATACAGATTGGGTTTGAGTCTACCAGTTTCATGTCATACTGTAGCAAATTTGTATGGCCTGGTTTATCTGTTAATACATCTGTATGTTCCTCCAGAACCTGTTGAACTCTCTCCCTCTGATTTTTAGTCAGGTGCTTACTGACTTTTACCTGTGCTGCTGTTTCACAAGGATGTAATGGGTATTCATGTGAGGTGAGTGGTTCCTTTTGCATTTGAGTTGCGATAGCTAAGGTCAGTAAGGGGGTGCTTTCCTGGAGTGGTCTGTCCAGATACTTCTTTAACAGGTTTACATGATAAACTTTCTCCTTCCCCTTTTTGTCAATTTTATAGTTTGTTCTAGACACCTTCTCTAGAACCGTCTATGGACCTTGCCATCCAATTTGTAATTTATTCTGGCTTCCGGGTAGTAGAAGCAGCACCTTCTCTCCGACTGCCAGTTCCCTGTCCTTTGCCTTCCTATTAAAATATGCTGCATGTTTCTTCCTGGCTTGTTTCAAATTATCATTTGCCAGTTTCCATCCAGCTTTCAAACGAGTGGTCAGTTCGTTCACGTATTGATAAGATGAGGTAACAGTCTCTTCCGCCTTCTCATCTGTCCAGGTCCTTAATAGGGCTTCTAAGGACCTTTTATTGGCCTCCCAAATAGCAGAGTTGCGGGAGCCATCCCGGTTGAACTATGTGGTACCTCCCGGTACGCAAACAATGCGGCGGGCAGGAATTGATCCCACAGATCCGGTTTTTCGTGTGCCAGCTTTCTCAGGATAGAAATGAGAGTCCCGTTGAACCTCTCTACCTGGCCGTTCCCTTGCGGATGGTACGGACTACAATGAAAGTGTCTGGCTTGAAATAGCTTAAAAACTTCTTCCGTTAGTTTCCCCTTGAACTGAGAACCATTATCCGTCAAGATTTGATGCGGGAATCCTAATCGGGTAAATATTGTAAGTAGTGCCTCTGCTACATGTTTTGAATCAATTGATGGCAGGGCTACCGCCTCTCCCCACATAGAACAAGTGTCCACCAGAGTAAGGATGTAACTGTTCCTCCTCTTGGTCCGAGTGAGAGGTCCTACAATATCCACTGCAACCCTCTCAAAAGGTGTTCCCACTATGGGCATTTCCCCTAGAGTTGCAGGAGCAGTCCAGTGCTTTGGAGCTACCCTTTGACATTCTGGGCAGGATTTGACATATCTTTTTTATATCCTCCGTTATCCCTGGCCAGAAGTAATGACAAGCTATACGCTGTCCTGTGGCGCTGATCCCCATGTGACCACTGAAGGGAATCGCATGCCCGAGTTCCATCACTTTATCTCTATATGAAGTGGGAAGAACCAGCTGGTTGTGACCATTTGTTCCAGTTCCGGCCTTCCTGTATAAGAGTTTGTGCTTCATGAAATATTCCCCCTTGCTCGGAGGTGTGTGGCATTTGGGCAATTTTTTTAAAACATGGCTTGAGTGTCCTATCCTCAGCCTGCGCCTTCCTCATCTCCTCTGGATGAGCATTTATAGGTTCACCTTCTTCCTCCTTCTTCTGTGACCTGGTCTGCACTGTCGCCATGATCACAGGTCTCTCGGGATTCCCCAAGAAGACGTATCTACACCCCAATATCAGAGGGTAGATTGGTTCATCTATCACTGCTGCTCTGATTTCTCCTTCCACATAGCGAGTTTTCACCGTTATCCTTGCGATGGGAAGTGTCATGAGTGGTATGTCCTTAGTTGCCCCTTGTATTTCCACTGTTTCTGTGGTATACTGACTTGGGTCCACTAGGCTAGACTTCACAACTGAATCATAATCCAAACCTGTATCATAAAGGCACCTTATGGTGACCCCATTACAAATAACATCCTCACAAACTGGGGGGTGATAAGGTTCCTGTTGTCCATTAGGATTAACCTTTAATCTTTGCGTCCCCGACTTCATTGCAGCAATGTTTGAAGGTTTCCTTCTACAAAATTCGGTGTTATGGTTATCCTTCTTGCACCATTTACACCATCTTTTTCCTTGGTTCAACGGTTTTCTTTCATTGAACTTTTGGTCATTGAACTGTGAGTTTCTGTCTCGGTAGTCATTTCTTGGCCGTTCAAAATTTGTCCTACCTTTATTTCCCTGCTCTCTATTATCAAATTTATTAAATTGCTGTGGAGCTTTAAAATTATCTATGTGCTTCTTTTTAGCACCACTTACCTCTGCCTGGGCTGCCTGATACCTCTCAGCGACATTTAAAACCTCCCCCAACTTCTCTGCACCTTGTTCCATGAGAAATTTTCTCATGTCTGGAGCCATGGACTCTCTCAATTGCTCAATCATGATCATTTCTTTAAGATCTTGGGTCTTCCCCAGAGCAGTCCATTTCTCCAAATAGGTTTCTAGTCTGGCAGAGAATTGGTGGTATGTCTCCCCAGACAACAGTTTGGCATTTCTAAATTTCTTACGATAAAATTCCCCATTTTTTTCGTACCTCAATAACAAAGCCTGCTTTAACATGTCATAATTGTCTTGGTCTTCCCTGTTCATTTTAGCAAATACTTCATAAGAAGTACCTCTCAGTCCCTGTGATAGCTTTAAACTCCACCTCTCTCTCTCTAACCCATATGTAGTAGCTAATAACTCAAAACGTCCTAGGTACCCCTCTATGTCATCGTCTTTTTCAACAAAATGGTCTAAATGAAACCCCATAGCTGAGTTTGAGGCTCCCAGACTAGGCGTAGCATCTGAGGCAAAAGGGCTGGCACCATTTTCAGGAGCCTGGCCTTGTAATTCCAGCTCCCTTAGTCGTAATTCGTGCTCCCTTTGCAACCTTCTATCTTCTGCCTCCCTTTCGGCCTTTTTATCTTCTGCCTCCCTTTGCTGTCGTTTGTCTTCTGCCTCAATCTGCAGCCTCTTAGTCTCAGCCTCTAACCTCTTCTCTTCAGCCAACCTTTCAGACTCTAATTTTCTTTCAGCCTCTTTTCTAATCTCCTTTCTTCCCGTTCAATATATTTATCACATTCAGCCGTTACGTATTGAATTAAAATCTGACCATCCATTCCCATCTCCTTTGCGGTCAGCACAGCAGCTGATCGGAATTTTGCTAGCTCCGCCATACTTTTTAGACAATATAATAATATACAAGATAAATCTCTAACCACTAAATTACTTCTAATTACTATAGTCTAAATAATTCTAATTAATTAATTAACTAATTACTTATTACTGGCTGTGAAGATTCACCAACTTTTATCTGCAGGGACACTTTTAATTTTAAAGGGAATTTTACAATTTTGTTCCCCTAATTTTATTTCTCCCACCAGGAGATCCTAATATTACTGTTGGGCTAATGATCCCGGGACAAAGAGACCCCAATATATGTAGTGGGTTTGATGGTATTATATGATGGTGATAGTACTACGTGTGATGCATGAGGTCAGCTGTGAAGGCTCCTGAGATAATATGTAACTGTGAATTGTCAGAAGGCCCTTCTCGCTACCACTACGACCTCACACTTATCTTTTTTTTTTTCTAATGAATGTGGCTACGTTAAATGTCTAGGGTAATGATATGTAATGTGGTGTGATAGTTTATAGACACACACACAGATATTTAAGAAGTCTAATAATATTAACAAATGTTATAATACACTGAACTAACTCAAGTGTGTAAAAATTTTGATAGAAATTTTCTTACATTTATTTTGTTCTGGACCAAGTTTTATTTTGACCAGAACTTATGAAAGATTTAGAAATTTTGAAAGAAATGCATGGAATATTACATAATAAATGCAAGGGTGTACATATGTATGTTACTAGACTATTTAGTTTTATTAATGTTTATAGCAGTCATCTAATTGGGAGGATAGTTAATGGTTGTGCTGTTGGGGTGGCCTCATCACTCCCGATCTATAGTGACTACACATTGTCCAGTAATGGCAGGAATTTTATGGGATTGTTAGTAACTAAATGGAGTTGGTGAATTTCCAGCAGACCAGAGGCTCACTCAACTTTGAATAGGTAGCTCTGGTGCTGAGATCTGGTGGCCCCACCTCTCCGTGCTTGGGGGCAATATAAGACTTATGGTGGCCCCACCTCTCCGTGCTTGGGGGCAATAAGAAAATGCTCTGACACAACGTTACTGCACGGATCCACTCGTGTAAAATCACCAACTCATTCGACACCGCTTGGGTGCCAACTGAAACTCACAGCTCTGCAATCAAAGTATTATTTATGTGTCAAATTCCATTCTCTAACCATGACTGGACACACACACACTACACAACAACAACATATAGACGGGTCAGATCTCTCTGACCATACAGCACATTTTACCATGTTGGTTTCACATCGGATAAGTCCTCCCAGACTACAGATTCTGAAATAGGTTCATTAGTTTCCTGCCCTAAAATAGGATAGGTAATATGTTTCATTGTTCTCAACACTTGATCTGTCCTTCCTAACCCTTGCTGGAGTTTATGTATATTGTTTGTCCCTAGACCCTGAACTAGGGCGGGGGGTCTAGAGCAAATCCTTACTTGTTTGTAAGGCTAGATTTCGATATGGCAGTATCAAATCACTCGAAACATTAAACAATATTCAAAATATACAAAGAAATAATTTCAATCTTACCAGATTATGAATAAAGAACACAGAAATGCTAGCAAAACTCAGCTGAGCTGCTGGCTATAGTATGGCGTCCCTGAACTTATTTCAATTTATTTCATTTGGAAATCACCACACTTGAAATTTACTGTGTCTATCACTGGACAACTTATTCTGAATGACCCCAAATGCGCGTCTGAGCGCCGATAATATGATTGTCTGTGGCCAATCACTGCCTTGTGTTTTTCAATTCAAATTTCCTACACTAAAGTCATTTCAGTCATGCTTCAGTCAAGTATGGATTTTTATCTGTTAGTCCGTCCGTCTCTACTTGCGTTTTCACAAAAACGTACTTGGTTTTTGAACCAACCTATTCATCCCCTCTACAATTTTTGTCTGTAAAGTTATTTTTAGCCACAGCTTCCACCAATTCCCCTTCTCTTTCATTCTAACTAGATTTGGACACTTGAGTCTTCAAGGTCGCGATTTTTGTGCAAATAGTGACATGTTTGATTCAATGCAGTCTTTCGCTGATGTGAACAACACAGTCTTTTGTCAATGTCTTCATTATTATCTATCCGTCTGTATAATTAAAAGCATATTATTTCACTGCTCAGAATGGGCCATCCGGCCAGCTAATTTTTATATTCCTAACATTAATATTAAGAAAAAGTTACTTTTTAAATTTTGTAATATTTCAAGCATCTGCGTTTAGCCGCTGAATTCAAATCAAAGGCTTGGTATCGCAAAAGCGTCCCTTTCCGTACCTCGTGTCAATTTGGGGACGTGAATTTTTCCTTTCCCCCCCCAATTGCGTCTCCTTAGCCTTGCTAGTCTCACGCAATTTTTCAGTCATATTTTTTTCCTTTTGATCCGCCGTTCTCATCCCGTTCAAATGGTAACCGTTTTGACTTCCCGTCTAGCAAGTCAATTTTTATGGAGGGTGATGACCCGCGGTCAGGGCGATCATGTACTATCAGCAGCCTACGCATTATGTTTTTATCCTTACATGTTATCTTTGGAGGTATTTTAACGTTGTATCTCTGTTAATTTTACGACACATCTCCCCACTTGAAAACATGCCTACGGCAAGTTCCAAAACCAGCGATACACATAGGTAAAATTACTCCTCACGTCTGCCACTACTCTAATTTTGATCACAGGGGTGCCGACTGAGGAAATCTGCACCGACATTCAATTTGCCTGGGATATATTGGATACTAAACTGATAAGGTTGAAGCAATAAAGACCACCTCAGCAATCTTGCGTTTTCATGCTTAGCCTGAGATAAGAATACGAGAGGCTGATGGTCCGTCTCGACCACAAAAGTCCTACCATACAGATAGATTTGAAACTTCTTTATTGCCCAGATTAACGCTAAACATTCTTTTTCGCTTGTGGAGTATCCTTGTTCCGCCTTATTCAATTTGCGGCTTGCATAAGCGACTGGTTTCAGTTCCCCATCAGGTGAAGATGATCTTTGCAACAAAGCCCCTCCGAGTCCTACATTACTTGCATCGGTTCTTAAGACAAAGTCCTGTGTCAAATCAGGCAGTTTGAGAATAGGCTTGCTAGTGAGTTTTTCCTTTAACTCTTGGAACGCTAGTTCACATTGTGCAGTCCAAATAATTTTATCTGGAAGTCCCTTGCGAGTCAGATCAGTCAGAGGAGCACAAATAGCGTTAAAATTTTTGATGTATTTCTGATAAAATCCGCATAACGACACGAATGATCGCACGTCCTTTTTTGTTTGTGGCCTAGGTGCTCTCTGCAGTTTTTCCAAATTCTTAGGATCAGGGGTCATATTACCCTGATATACAGTGTGCCCCAAGAATTCCAACTCTTTGCATCCAATACAACATTTTGTTGGCCTAGCAGTTAAGTTCGCCTCCCGAAGCCTATTAAATAACATTTCTAGAGCTTCAATGTGTTCTTCAAATGTCTCTGTGGCGACGAGAATATCATCCATGAAATTCGTGATACATGGGTTATTCAGGGGATCCAACAATTTGCGCATCATCCTTGAAAACACACTCGGAGCATTTTTCAGTCCGAATGGTAGCATATTGAATTCATAATGTCCATCCGAAGTGCTAAAAGCCAAATAAGGTCTCACTTCAGGCTTCACTGGGATCTGGTAATAGCCTTTACTAAGATCCACCTTTGAAAAGTATTTTGCCTTGTTCAGTCTGGCAAATAACTGTTTTGTGTCTGGTAATGGATCCACTTGTCCTTCTGTGACAGCATTCAGTTTCCTGTAATCTATGCACAGTCTGTGTTCCCCAGACGGTTTTCTCAACAAAACGACACTAGAACTAAAAGATGATTCACTGTGCGAAATAATCCCCTCCTTCAACAAATAATCTATTTCTTCCTTCAATGCCTTCTCCTTCGCGAACGGAATAGAATAGGCTCTCATACAGATTGGGTTTGAGTCTACCAGTTTCATGTCATACTGTAGCAAATTTGTATGGCCTGGTTTATCTGTTAATACATCTGTATGTTCCTCCAGAACCTGTTGAACTCTCTCCCTCTGATTTTTAGTCAGGTGCTTACTGACTTTTACCTGTGCTGCTGTTTCACAAGGATGTAATGGGTATTCATGTGAGGTGAGTGGTTCCTTTTGCATTTGAGTTGCGATAGCTAAGGTCAGTAAGGGGGTGCTTTCCTGGAGTGGTCTGTCCAGATACTTCTTTAACAGGTTTACATGATAAACTTTCTCCTTCCCCTTTTTGTCAATTTTATAGTTTGTTCTAGACACCTTCTCTAGAACCGTATATGGACCTTGCCATCCAATTTGTAATTTATTCTGGCTTCCGGGTAGTAGAAGCAGCACCTTCTCTCCGACTGCCAGTTCCCTGTCCTTTGCCTTCCTATTAAAATATGCTGCATGTTTCTTCCTGGCTTGTTTCAAATTATCATTTGCCAGTTTCCATCCAGCTTTCAAACGAGTGGTCAGTTCGTTCACGTATTGATAAGATGAGGTAACAGTCTCTTCCGCCTTCTCATCTGTCCAGGTCCTTAATAGGGCTTCTAAAGGACCTTTTATTGGCCTCCCAAATAGCAGAGTTGCGGGAGCCATCCCGGTTGAACTATGTGGTACCTCCCGGTACGCAAACAATGCGGCGGGCAGGAATTGATCCCACAGATCCGGTTTTTCGTGTGCCAGCTTTCTCAGGATAGAAATGAGAGTCCCGTTGAACCTCTCTACCTGGCCGTTCCCTTGCGGATGGTACGGACTACAATGAAAGTGTCTGGCTTGAAATAGCTTAAAAACTTCTTCCGTTAGTTTCCCCTTGAACTGAGAACCATTATCCGTCAAGATTTGATGCGGGAATCCTAATCGGGTAAATATTGTAAGTAGTGCCTCTGCTACATGTTTTGAATCAATTGATGGCAGGGCTACCGCCTCTCCCCACATAGAACAAGTGTCCACCAGAGTAAGGATGTAACTGTTCCTCCTCTTGGTCCGAGTGAGAGGTCCTACAATATCCACTGCAACCCTCTCAAAAGGTGTTCCCACTATGGGCATTTCCCCTAGAGTTGCAGGAGCAGTCCAGTGCTTTGGAGCTACCCTTTGACATTCTGGGCAGGATTTGACATATCTTTTTATATCCTCCGTTATCCCTGGCCAGAAGTAATGACAAGCTATACGCTGTCCTGTGGCGCTGATCCCCATGTGACCACTGAAGGGAATCGCATGCCCGAGTTCCATCACTTTATCTCTATATGAAGTGGGAAGAACCAGCTGGTTGTGACCATTTGTTCCAGTTCCGGCCTTCCTGTATAAGAGTTTGTGCTTCATGAAATATTCCCCCTTGCTCGGAGGTGTGTGGCATTTGGGCAATTTTTTTAAAACATGGCTTGAGTGTCCTATCCTCAGCCTGCGCCTTCCTCATCTCCTCTGGATGAGCATTTATAGGTTCACCTTCTTCCTCCTTCTTCTGTGACCTGGTCTGCACTGTCGCCATGATCACAGGTCTCTCGGGATTCCCAAGAAGACGTATCTACACCCCAATATCAGAGGGTAGATTGGTTCATCTATCACTGCTGCTCTGATTTCTCCTTCCACATAGCGAGTTTTCACCGTTATCCTTGCGATGGGAAGTGTCATGAGTGGTATGTCCTTAGTTGCCCCTTGTATTTCCACTGTTTCTGTGGTATACTGACTTGGGTCCACTAGGCTAGACTTCACAACTGAATCATAATCCAAACCTGTATCATAAAGGCACCTTATGGTGACCCCATTACAAATAACATCCTCACAAACTGGGGGGTGATAAGGTTCCTGTTGTCCATTAGGATTAACCTTTAATCTTTGCGTCCCCGACTTCATTGCAGCAATGTTTGAAGGTTTCCTTCTACAAAATTCGGTGTTATGGTTATCCTTCTTGCACCATTTACACCATCTTTTTCCTTGGTTCAACGGTTTTCTTTCATTGAACTTTTGGTCATTGAACTGTGAGTTTCTGTCTCGGTAGTCATTTCTTGGCCGTTCAAAATTTGTCCTACCTTTATTTCCCTGCTCTCTATTATCAAATTTATTAAATTGCTGTGGAGCTTTAAAATTATCTATGTGCTTCTTTTTAGCACCACTTACCTCTGCCTGGGCTGCCTGATACCTCTCAGCGACATTTAAAACCTCCCCCAACTTCTCTGCACCTTGTTCCATGAGAAATTTTCTCATGTCTGGAGCCATGGACTCTCTCAATTGCTCAATCATGATCATTTCTTTAAGATCTTGGGTCTTCCCCAGAGCAGTCCATTTCTCCAAATAGGTTTCTAGTCTGGCAGAGAATTGGTGGTATGTCTCCCCAGACAACAGTTTGGCATTTCTAAATTTCTTACGATAAAATTCCCCATTTTTTTCGTACCTCAATAACAAAGCCTGCTTTAACATGTCATAATTGTCTTGGTCTTCCCTGTTCATTTTAGCAAATACTTCATAAGAAGTACCTCTCAGTCCCTGTGATAGCTTTAAACTCCACCTCTCTCTCTCTAACCCATATGTAGTAGCTAATAACTCAAAACGTCCTAGGTACCCCTCTATGTCATCGTCTTTTTCAACAAAATGGTCTAAATGAAACCCCATAGCTGAGTTTGAGGCTCCCAGACTAGGCGTAGCATCTGAGGCAAAAGGGCTGGCACCATTTTCAGGAGCCTGGCCTTGTAATTCCAGCTCCCTTAGTCGTAATTCGTGCTCCCTTTGCAACCTTCTATCTTCTGCCTCCCTTTCGGCCTTTTTATCTTCTGCCTCCCTTTGCTGTCGTTTTTCTTCTGCCTCAATCTGCAGCCTCTTAGTCTCAGCCTCTAACCTCTTCTCTTCAGCCAACCTTTCAGACTCTAATTTTCTTTCAGCCTCTTTTTCTAATCTCCTTTCTTCCCGTTCAATATATTTATCACATTCAGCCGTTACATATTGAATTAAAATCTGACCATCCATTCCCATCTCCTTTGCGGTCAGCACAGCAGCTGATCGGAATTTTGCTAGCTCCGCCATACTTTTTAGACAATATAATAATATACAAGATAAATCTCTAACCACTAAATTACTTCTAATTACTATAGGCTAAATAATTCTAATTAATTAATTAACTAATTACTTATTACTGGCTGTGAAGATTCACCAACTTTTATCTGCAGGGACACTTTTAATTTTAAAGGGAATTTTACAATTTTGTTCCCCTAATTTTATTTCTCCCACCAGGAGATCCTAATATTACTGTTGGGCTAATGATCCCGGGACAAAGAGACCCCAATATATGTAGTGGGTTTGATGGTATTATATGATGGTGATAGTACTACGTGTGATGCATGAGGTCAGCTGTGAAGGCTCCTGAGATAATATGTAACTGTGAATTGTCAGAAGGCCCTTCTCGCTACCACTACGACCTCACACTTATCTTTTTTTTTTCTAATGAATGTGGCTACGTTAAATGTCTAGGGTAATGATATGTAATGTGGTGTGATAGTTTATAGACACACACACAGATATTTAAGAAGTCTAATAATATTAACAAATGTTATAATACACTGAACTAACTCAAGTGTGTAAAAAATTTTGATAGAAATTTTCTTACATTTATTTTGTTCTGGACCAAGTTTTATTTTGACCAGAACTTATGAAAGATTTAGAAATTTTGAAAGAAATGCATGGAATATTACATAATAAATGCAAGGGTGTACATATGTATGTTACTAGACTATTTAGTTTTATTAATGTTTATAGCAGTCATCTAATTGGGAGGATAGTTAATGGTTGTGCTGTTGGGGTGGCCTCATCACTCCCGATCTATAGTGACTACACATTGTCCAGTAATGGCAGGAATTTTATGGGATTGTTAGTAACTAAATGGAGTTGGTGAATTTCCAGCAGACCAGAGGCTCACTCAACTTTGAATAGGTAGCTCTGGTGCTGAGATCTGGTGGCCCCACCTCTCCGTGCTTGGGGGCAATATAAGACTTATGGTGGCCCCACCTCTCCGTGCTTGGGGGCAATAAGAAAATGCTCTGACACAACGTTACTGCACGGATCCACTCGTGTAAAATCACCAACTCATTCGACACCGCTTGGGTGCCAACTGAAACTCACAGCTCTGCAATCAAAGTATTATTTATGTGTCAAATTCCATTCTCTAACCATGACTGGACACACACTACACAACAACAACATATAGACGGGTCAGATCTCTCTGACCATACAGCACATTTTACCATGTTGGTTTCACATCGGATAAGTCCTCCCAGACTACAGATTCTGAAATAGGTTCATTAGTTTCCTGCCCTAAAATAGGATAGGTAATATGTTTCATTGTTCTCAACACTTGATCTGTCCTTCCTAACCCTTGCTGGAGTTTATGTATATTGTTTGTCCCTAGACCCTGAACTAGGGCGGGGGGTCTAGAGCAAATCCTTACTTGTTTGTAAGGCTAGATTTCGATATGGCAGTATCAAATCACTCGAAACATTAAACAATATTCAAAATATACAAAGAAATAATTTCAATCTTACCAGATTATGAATAAAGAACACAGAAATGCTAGCAAAACTCAGCTGAGCTGCTGGCTATAGTATGGCGTCCCTGAACTTATTTCAATTTATTTCATTTGGAAATCACCACACTTGAAATTTACTGTGTCTATCACTGGACAACTTATTCTGAATGACCCCAAATGCGCGTCTGAGCGCCGATAATATGATTGTCTGTGGCCAATCACTGCCTTGTTTTTCAATTCAAATTTCCTACACTAAAGTCATTTCAGTCATGCTTCAGTCAAGTATGGATTTTTATCTGTTAGTCCGTCCGTCTCTACTTGCGTTTTCACAAAAACGTACTTGGTTTTTGAACCAACCTATTCATCCCCTCTACAATTTTGCCTGAAAAGTTATTTTTAGCCACAGCTTCCACCAATTCCCCTTCTCTTTCATTCTAACTAGATTTGGACACTTGAGTCTTCAAGGTCGCGATTTTTGTGCAAATAGTGACATGTTTGATTCAATGCAGTCTTTCGCTGATGTGAACAACACAGTCTTTTGTCAATGTCTTCATTATTATCTATCCGTCTGTATAATTAAAAGCATATTATTTCACTGCTCAGAATGGGCCATCCGGCCAGCTAATTTTTATATTCCTAACATTAATATTAAGAAAAAGTTACTTTTTAAATTTTGTAATATTTCAAGCATCTGCGTTTAGCCGCTGAATTCAAATCAAAGGCTTGGTATCGCAAAAGCGTCCCTTTCCGTACCTCGTGTCAATTTGGGGACGTGAATTTTTCCTCCCCCCCCCCAATTGCGTCTCCTTAGCCTTGCTAGTCTCACGCAATTTTTCAGTCATATTTTTTTTCCTTTTGATCCGCCGTTCTCATCCCGTTCAAATGGTAACCGTTTTGACTTCCCATCTAGCAAGTCAATTTTTATGGAGGGTGACGACCCGCGGTCAGGGCGATCATGTACTATCAGCAGCCTACGCATTGTGTTTTTATCCTTACATGTTATCTTTGGAGGTATTTTAACGTTGTATCTCTGTTAATTTTACGACAGGCTCTCATACAGCAATATGGGTAAGAAGATGGTTCTGACCATTTACCATTACGTTTCCATAGGGACGCTGCTACGAAGTTTGAGAAATCATACAATCACAAACATAAGTGGAATTAACTTCTTCAGTCTCTCTTAACACTTGAAACATACGTCTTCTTTCAAAAGGTGAAGCTGAAATATATCTTTTTGTTTTTTTTTTGGCATATCTCAAAAGGTGTTCTGATAGATTTATATATGTTTAAATCTTGATAAATCAAGCAGATTCTGTACTAATTTAAATTTCTGTAGAAATTTGTTTTAAACGGTGAGACTGCCTGCCACATACACAACCTCATATTAGCTGCCACATACAACACGCCTCAAGGGACAGTAATCCTATTATGAGGGAAGGTCAAAAAGTAATGCCTCCTATTTTTTTATGTATATAAATACAGCATCGGTGTGCAATTTGTAAATTTAGGAGGATTCCTCAAACACTCTTCTGCACTGTATAGCATTACCAACCTGTTTCAGTAACAGGTGGCACCACTGTAACAGTTTAAAAATGGCTGCCAAAGACGTAGGTTAAAACAACGTTATGTCATAGAATTCCTCAATGCTGAAGGCGAGACCCCAATTCGCATCCCCGAACGTTTGAAGAATGTTTATGGAGATTCAACTGTGGATGTTAGCACTATCCGATGTTGGGTACATTGTTGTGACGAAGCTGAAGTAGGTCAATCCTCAATGGCTGATGCAAAGCGGACTGGCCGTCCGTCTACCGCAGTTACTCCACACAACATTCATCGAGTTGATGGCATCATTCGTGATGACCGTCGGGTAACACTGGATGAACTTTCTTCCATGTTATCCATTAGTAAAGGCAGTGTCCAGAACATCATTAAAGACCTGGGTTATTCAAAAGTTTGTGCACGATGGGTACCCAGAATGTTGACAGACAGACATAAAGAAACAAGGAAAACCATAGCCATCAACCTCCTGCACCGTTAGGAAACTGAAGGAGAAGAGTTTTTATCAAATATTGTGACAGGTGATGAGACTTGGGTTCCGTTTTTTTTTTACCAGAATCCAAGAAGCAGTCAATGGAATGGCATCACACAACATGGCCGACAAGTAAGAAGTTCAAAAGTTCACCATCTGTAGGGAAAGTTATGGCCTCCGTGTTTTGGGATGAGAAGGGTGTGACTTCTCGACTTCTTGGAACAGGGAAACACGGTGAATGCAGACCGGGAAACATGGTGAATGCAGACCGTTACATTGAAACTTTGAGTGAATGCAGACCGTTACATTGAAACTTTGAAGAAGCTTATAGGTCGTCTTCGGCGACTTTACCCATTAAAAGATCAGAGAACTGCACTACTATTGCACGATAATGCCACGCCACACACCGCTAAACGCACCATTGATGCGATTGCAGAATTTGGCTGGATATTATTACCACATCCCCCTTACAGTCCTGATCTTGCACCTTCTGACTTCCATCTGTTTGGACCACTGAAAGAAGATCTTCGCTGACATCACTTTGAGGACACCGAGACCCTTAAACGCGCCGTACGCCAGTGGTTTAGGAAAAAGGACACAAATTTTTACCGTGCGGTGATACATGCCCTTGTGAGAAGATGGACAAAAACTGTAACAAATAACGGAGAATAAATTGAGAAATAAATTTTTGAATTTCAGACTTGGGGCTACATTTCAATGTGAATTTTATCTGTTTTTTTGCCTATTGAATGAAATTAAAAATTACGAGGCACTACTTTTTGACCGACCCTTGTATTTCTTCATTTTCTTGCAGACCCCCTGGGAACTACAAGGAGCACCTAGTGTAATCTCTATTCTAAAGCTGTTATTTAGCACCAGACAATGCCATTTTTATAAAGTGTTATGTATATTCTGCATTTCTGTATGGTGCAGAAACATGGACGATGAATAAGCATTTGGAAGAAAGAATTGAGGCTCTTGAAATGTGGATATATAGAAGAATGGGGCGTATCTCATGGAAAGAGATGAAAACAAATAAGGAGGTCCTAGAAAATCTAGGTATGAAAAGAGAACTAATGAGGGAGGTCAAAGTTCGGCAGCTAAAATACTTTGGCCACATAAAAAGGCATAACACCTTTCAGAAGACCATAACAGAAGGGAGAGTTGAAGGCAAACGTGCAAGGGGAAGACAGCGCTATAAGTGGGAAGATAACATCAAAAGATGGACAGGAAAGAGTCTATCAGAGTGCACCACCAAGACAAGAGACAGAAGACGTTGGAGATCCATTACAGCCAACCTTCGTTATGGAGATGGCAACTGATGATGATGAATGCCATTTTTAACTCTGATGTGTATACTGATAGTTTACAACAGTCACATTAGTATGTTACAAGAACAACAAGCTAAGGTTACAGCCACTAGGTCTTTGTCAGGAATGGATAACATGGACCAAATACATAACATAAAAGAATTAACTAACCTAAATGCATAAAATAAGACAGAACAAAATAGTCTAACCTTGATCCTGGTTTAATTTTACGCTAAGCACGCCCCTCCGGGCCATTATATCCATAACCACTGATACTTATGTTGCCACGGAGAATCACCATTCACCTGCAAGATTACAACAGACACCTTCATGTGAATGTTGATAAATCATCACCACACAACAGTGAAAATTCATTAAAATATCAAGCATGAGTGAAGAGTAAATTATTAAACAGCATGAGCACAAAGCTACCAGACAAATACCAGTTGTAGAAAAGATGTTGCATTAGACATGACCCACATGAAGGAAGCAAAGTAATAGCAATATGAGGCAGTTCTTGTTCTGGAACGACCAGGGTATGAGAAACAGGAGGAGGATTGGTAACAATTTGTTGAAGGCCTATGCTCTGTAGGGTGTGAAGGGAGATAGTCATGATGATTAGTAAAAAGCTGCATTATGCCAAATTTTGTTTTACACTGTGCTTTTTTTTTCTCTAGTTTTGATTAAATGCTGTGTATCTACTTTAAAAAGTGGAATGGTCATTATACATACATGAAGCTCCATCTAAGTGCCAGTCATGACTTACATGTGCGAGTCGTGGGCAATGACTATAAACCCACAAATGCTTACTACTAACTTCAGAAAATAGGTATCTGAGGAAGGTTGTCTAGGTAACAAGAAGGGACAAGGTCCACCACCAAATAATACATCATGGCTTCAAAATGCAGCCTCTGCAGACCAAAGTCGAACAGTCCTAGTTGTGATAGCCTGATCATATTTTCAGAATGAGAGAAGACTGTTAATTAAATTCATTGTGTGTCAGTAAAACCATCCAAATTTGTAATATAAACATACGTGGGTGAGTGAAAAGTCACATCTTGATTTTAAATTCTTATTCCTTCATTCCTACCCAACAATTTATAGGAAACTTATCTTAAAAAAAAAATACAAAAAAAACAACTGCCATTTTATGACATAAAATTCTGTCACATGGAACATTACAACTCAACGTAAGGAATATTACAACACAATGTAAGGAACATTACAACTCAATGTAAGGAACATTACAACTCAACGTAAGAACTAGTGTCATCAACACATGATCTCATCCAGCAGCAATTTTCTCTCTCTCTCTCTCTCTCTCTCTCTCTCTCTCTCTCTCTCTCTCTCTCTCTCTCTCTCTCTCTCTCTCTCTCTCTCTCTCACATGTAGCATTAGTTGATTGGGGACTTTAGATTTGTTTTAATTTTGTTTCTGGGAATAAAAAAATAAAATAAAAACTTATTTAACAAAAACAGCATTGTTCTGTTTTGTTTTGTTTAAATGATGTTTGCTTTCTTTAGTGTAGCATGCCAGTTTCAACCATTTACTATATACATGGAACTGTTGGTTATATCAGGACATTTTGTCATTTAGTGTGTAATTTTCGTGATTGTGTTTATTATTTCTCATGATGGGGTTTTTACTTTTTGGTTAATAGTTCAGTTTGTTGTGTTGTTCAGAAGCATACTTATGTCTAAACTGGCTACTTACTACTTAGTCGTTCCCCTTCTACCGTGAGGTGTAGAAGTTTGGAAGAGAGAGCCCCAGACTATCCTATCGGCTGTCTTCCTCCTGGCCTGGTTCCATTCTAGTCCTGGTCCTTCAAAGATTGTCTAATGTTGTCCTCCCAGCGGACTCTGGGTCGTCCTGGGGGTCTGGATCCCTGGCTCTTTGTTTCCCATGCTTGTCGTGGTAGCAGATCTTCTCCCATTCTGCAGACATGGCCAAACCATCTTAGTTGGGACTGTTCTACTTGGGTCTGCAGGGGTTGGGATTTTAGGCCTTGACGTATCGTCTGGTTGTGGACCATGTCTCTTCTTGTTACTTCAACCGCCTTCCTCAGATACCTCATTTCTGAGGTTTGGATCTGGCTTTTGTGGGTTGTAGTCATTGCCCATGACTTGCATCCATATGTCAAGACTGTGGTGGAGCGGTACACAGCCATCTTCGTTTTCTTACCAACCTCTCTCTTGCTGAGGAATCCTCGATTTATGGCCTGAAAAAGTCTCCCAGCTGCTGCTTTTCAGGTGACCAACTCTTCTTTGATGCCTCCCTTTCGGTCTATAATAGCTCCGAGGTATTTATAGTGGTCGACCTGCTCCAGGACCTGTTCTCCCAGCTTAATCTGATGTCTTCTTTCTTCTCATGATATCACCATGGATTTTGTTTTAGAGCTGCTTATGACCATCCCTCTCTTCTCTAGCGTCTATACTGGCATGAATTCAATATTGGTTAGAGGTTTATTTATGTACTTTTCTACTGCGTTGTGTTAATCCTTTCTAATGACGTTGCTTTGTTACTAACGTTGACGTCGTAAGATAAATACAAGTTTACTTTCAGATTATTTTTTTTATCACTTATTCTGTTATCTTTTAAATTGATGCTTTTGTTTTTGTGATATATTGTTTTTCTAATATTTGTTGTGCTTGTGGGGGCTTGGAGCCCTTTAAATTTTCTACATTTAGTTATATTTTGCAGCTTGTACAGTAATCTTTTATACTTTGTCTGTGTTGGACGTATTTCTTGCATTCCAGCAAGAAGTGTTTAATGGTGTTAGGTTCATAACATTCTTCACAGGTGTGTTCCTCTATTCTAAAGTAGCTGGTTCCCAATCTGAGCTAGAGTAGTTTTGTATTTACTGGTATTTTTAGTTCATCTTGTATTTGGCATTTTTTATTTGGCATTTTTTATTTGCTTTTTTTAAAAGCTGGTATGCATGCCTTCCTTTTGTCTGGTCTCATGTGTTTCTCCATTCTTTGGATATTGTCCTTGCTAATAGACTCATTATTTTGAATCTCCCAAACCTTGTTTCAATTTATTTATTGCTATTTCTTCCCACTTGGCTTCCCTGTCAGCGAGTTCGATTACTGTTATGCCAACGTGAGATGGAATCCATGCTCCCGTGACTTTGCATCCAGCAGTATTTAGGTATGTATTTATCTGTAGTATTTATCTGTAGTATTTATCTGTAGTATTTCCTCTATTATATTGGGCCTGCTACTCTCATTTGAGAGCTGGTGGTAGTGCAGTGGTTAGTGCACTGGCTTACCAGCTTGGTGGTCCATGGTTCAATCCCCAGTTGAGGTGGGATTTTTTTTTTAGACCGCAAATGGCTCCGGGGCTGACCCAGCCTCATGAATTAGGAACCAGAGCAACTCTGGGAAGATTAAGGTGGCCTGTATGATGCTGACCACATCACCCCTAGTGTGCTGATGGGCCTAACACCATATTCCCAATATGCCTCAATGAGCATGTAACAGGATCCTTTTTTACCTTTTTACTATCATTTGTGTTATTGATTGCTTGTATTGATGAAAGTAAGTCTGTAAGAATTGTTACTGTCTGTGGTGGATTCTCTGTAACTACTTCTAAAGCCTTGAGTATTGCTATTAATTCTGCCGTGAAGATAGATGTGTTTCTTGTTACTTTGTATCTTTTTCTAATTCTCCATTTTGGTATCACTGTTCCTGCCTCTAGCTGTCATCATCATCTTTAGACCCATCTGTATACATAGTTAAGCTGTTGTCTATGTACAGTTTGATGTGCTCTAGGGCTTTCTCTTTTATTAAGCTAGGGTCTTTAGATTTGTTAATTATCTCTCTGAGGTGGGAGTCATTTTTTGGTACTTCTAGTTCCCATGGTGGAATTTTTCCTTTATATTGACTACTACTGTTTATTATATTGTACATGTATGGGTAATGATCTAATTCTTCAATCGTTTTCCACCCAGCATGATATTTATTGTGGTCAAGTGGTATGTGCCCTATGTTTTGATTATTTTTGTCACAGCTTTTGTGCGCTGGGCGTGTAGTATCTTTTACCACAGTAGTTTACTCTCAGCTCCTTTCTTCATAGTTCCAGTGGCATGATACCCAGCGCTACTTCTAATTCTTCCACAGATGTTCCTTTTGATGCTCCTGCTATGATTGATAGTGCTCGATTTTGGATGAAGTCAAATTTCTTTTCATTGCTGGGCCCTGTTGATTCATAGACTTTGCTGGCATAGTCCAGCTTGTTTCTGATGAAGGATTTGTAAAAGGTGATCATTGTCTTGTTGTTGGCTCCCCATCCATTACCTGTAATGTAATTTCTCATAGTTTTGACATTTGTTTCATGTATATCAAATGGAATAAGTCAGGATATAAATTCTGTGCAATGCAAATTGCAAAAGTTTATTGCTGCCAAGTTTTTTGTCGCTTGCAGAGACTAGGCACTAAATTCTAAATAACTAGAAAAATAACAATACGGGACTCTTTTGAAGCCCCATAATTGGAATGAGTACACTTTAAACCCTTTTGCAGAGGCATGATGCATGGGTAACAGCTTGACCACTTTATCCAAGCGCCCAACCTTGTGCCCACTGAAGTGATTACAACACTGAAAAGTCAAATAAATGCTGAACTGGATGACCTAAGAGTAACACTTCACAGACTATGTCAGCAATACAAAAGAGTTGTGATGCAGTGGATCCCTTCTCACTGCAACATCCCTGGAAATGAAGAGGCTGACAGATTGGCAAAGGAAGGGGGAAAACTTCCTCAGCTGGACACAAATATAACCTATGAGGAGTCCAAGAGTTTTATCAAGCGCAGATACAGGCACAAGTGGGAAGAAGAGCATCCAGGCCACACAAAAAATGATCCGTATTACCAGCTCAGCAGAAGTGAACAAGTGGTAATCTTCAGACTTCGCACTGGTCATAACAGATTGAGATACCATCTGTTCAACAAATTAAAGATAGGAACTACGGATGAGTGTGACTGTGGCACTGGTAAAATGACTGCCGAACACCTGCTTCAAAGGTGCCCAACATATGAGGAACAGAGAAGACGCATATGGCCATCACCAGTACCATTCCTGGAGAAAATCTACGGAGATATCAACAGCCTCAGGCTGACCACTGCTTTCTTTGAACTTATTCATGTTGACATCTGAGGGTGAACGAAGAAGAAGAAAGAAGAAGTGCCCACTGAGACATCGTTTCGGGTGCGCATTCCTATAGTCAGTAGTGACTGAAAGGGATACTAACACACAACTAGCCTTAACTTGATGTAATGAAGACTAGTGGGTCAAGTACTTTGATCCCATCCTAATAAGACGTCTATGTTTTTTTGGGATTAAAGTTAGGGCTTAGGATTCTTAAAAGTAACCCTTAACCGTTATTCTTGCGTCTCTGAATTAATTGTTTGACTCAACGTGGATCCACTGTCACTGAGTGTCAGCTCTTGGTGACCAATTAATTGTTTAGGCCATATTAAACACAAGGCCCGCTATTCTTCATTTCAACCACCTTAACCTAACACTAGACGTTTCGTGCTTTGTCAAAATTAATAATGCTCAATAAATACTGAGGCCGTTTTAGACATAAAAACAAAATTCCAACTCCAAAGCGCAAAGTCGCGTTGTTAGCCATTAGGCCTAGGCCTATTGCGACCTCCAGTCTACTGTCCCCTATCTTATCTTTGAAAATCATCAAAGTATGTTATTGTGCTTCTATGTTAAGCTGGTTTGTCAGTAGGCCTACAGGTTTTTTACTTTGTTTCTATAAGTAGTTTTGGCGAGTCAGGTGCCGTTCACCCGAGACACAAAGTCCGTTTGCTATATCGGAGGGGCATGTCTAAATATAAAATATCTGTGTTTTGGTTTTTGATTAATGCCATAGGGGCTTGCAGTTAAAGCACTTTGTACGACAGTAATGAGTGCAATTTTCGAATTTCTCGCATTGGCAAGTCCGCGTACCAGCATTAATAATCTGTTCAGTTTGTATACACAGAAAGCTAATATTGTAGGAATGTTACTAAACTTACTATGGCACAACTGTTCCAGATGATAAAAAAAAGAAGTTATAACTGTGCGTAACCTGATGACGTTCTTTTGTTGTTCTTCGTAAATAAACAAAGTCACGTGACCAGATATGCCAGAATTCAGCAAATGTTATATCTCTTTGTGAGTAGGCTACATGAGATTCTATTTGTGGGATAATTTATATTCTGTACTTCCTTCTTTACGTCTAATCTCCCTATGATGTATAGGCCTTCAGTTTATTTACACCAAGTCTTCCCGTCCTACCCTTTCCGATAATTCATTCTTCTTCTTAGTTCGCCCTCAGACTTTTATACCTTAATGACTCTAATAAAGACAGTAGTCAGCTCAAGGTTCTTGACATCTCCAAACAGTTTTTCGTGGAGAGAAGTGGATTGTTGCCATCTGCTACGCCGTTCACTGCTGTAAGTTGGGCAGGACTGGGGCAGATGTTCAGCTGTCATGGGGCTGGTGCCACAGGAGCAGAGATCTGTTGGACCAATCCTGCATTTGTGATAAAGATGGTACCTCAACCTAGTGCCCTAGATTATTCTATAGAAATCCAGGGCACTACCTCAACCTATTGTGACCAGTACGTAAGCTGAAAATGATGAACTGGTCTCCCCTAGATAGCTGGTGGTAGACATCATCTTTTATGTAACCTATGTGTTCTCTATCCCATTTAAATTTGAATATGGCTTTTATAGTTGTTTTAGCCATTTCATAAGTTGTATCTATATCGTTTTGCTGCATGGCTCCCCCTTCTTAAGCACGTTTATCTGCCGCTTCGTTGCCTATAATGTTTCAGTGGGCTGGTATCCACTGGACTGTGCACTTGCTGAAGCATCTGGCCAGGCTTTTATCATTCGTTCAATTTCTTTCCGTGACTTCTTTATAATTGTTATGGCCGTCTGCGGTTCTCTTGTTTTTGTCTCTGTGGATATCCCTCTTTTCTCTTTCAAAATGGAGATTCCATAACACATACTACTTTTTGGTATTTTTGAGTTAACGTCTTGTCCTGACCACGTCTTCCACTGGTATTTTTGAGCTAACGTCTTGTCCTGACCACGTCTTCCACTGACATTTTTCCAGTTCTTCTTCCACCCAGGTGGTCTGGATGTCTTTCTGTCGTCACTTCCACGAGTAAATAAAAAGGCACATAGCGAAGCCAAGAACTTTAATTCCAAATAAATGTAGGGGTGATCAGAACAGAGATCAAACGCTTAACTAAAAGAACAAAACCCAATGAGCTGACAATCTCACTGGATACAAATATAAAAGGAAGACATGCATACAAGCTGTTGAAATCTCCAAGATGAACATACCTAGTATGTAGGGAATAAAAAATTCACATTAAACAGTTCAGATTTCAGCTACAAACAGGTTTTTTTAGGATAGAGGGAACTTAAATCTGCAATCAGAATAATTACAAAGCATTAGCGCACTTCCTGCAAAAATGTAAGAAGTACGTAACAACAGAGAATCCCATTTTAGAATATTTACATGCATGCAAGTCACTTTTAACTCCAGAGCAAATGTTGAGAATAGACAGACCAAAGAAAATGTTGAGAATAGACAGACCAGAGAAAATGTTGAGAATAGACAGACCAAAGAAAATGTTCCGCATTGAGGCGGGATCCATACACCCACCACTTCCTTGAACAGCTGACACAGTCCCTGGAACATTACTCTTTGGTTGCCAGGTCTGCATTGTTCTGGCTTTTTAGCGTTGCAATTACCGATGGTGCGCCTCTGAAGGAAGCAACATGTTCCTCGGTGCTTTCCTCTGCCATTAGGACTTCTGCAGTTTTCAAGGCATCTGCCTCTGCTCTGAAGTTTCTTGAGAATTTTACTGTTGCCATTGACAGCTTTATTTTATTTGTACAAGTGCTTAAGCTCAGAACGACTCGACAACTATCATCTTCCGTTGCATTTGTTACTAATCCATCTGTACAAGCATGGGTCCAGGTGTTGCCTGGGCAACGCCTCTCTATGCATTTTATGGTAATGGATCTTCTGTCTGTTGCAGCCTGGCTCTTCTCTCTCTCAATACCAGAAATATCCTCCACCATCACAGGGAAGCGCTGTTGTTTCCATGCTGGGAACCCGTGTGCAATGCAGATGGACCTAGCTGTTAATATTGAATTTACGAGATCTGTCCTCATCTTTGTTCCGGTCGATTCAATAAATGTGCTTCGCCCGAGTTTACCCCCTCCACTTCCACTCTATGGCACATTGGATGGTCTACCAGTCTTCCGAATTCCACGGCCTGCCGCCGGGCCCTGCCATCTCCTCAACCCTCCACCGCCCAGAGGTATGCAAGCCTTTCGAGTTCTTCAACAGTTCTTCATTATGTATATCATTGGTCAAGGTCGAATGATTACGGCAAATAAATAATAGGAAGACAGTGCTACAAATAAGAGTGTACAATCAAGACAAGAGACATTATATTAGAGACCCATTTCTGCCGAGCTTCGATATGGAGATGGGAGCTGATTAGATCTCGGTATCTACATCGATTATTAGAACCTTAGTGTTTCAAGCACTTCTAAATATAGAGACATCTCTCTGAATTTTTAAAACCTACCAGTTAATTCTGGAAACAGGAAATATTCTACTGAGTTGCCAGGACGTCAATGTTGCTATTATTGTTCAATATAAGCCACCCTACTGCCAAGTTTTCACTACAAAAACTGGCTTTCAATTAAGGACAATGTGGTCAAGGTCATATTTATGGAAGTAGTGGTTTATCCAATCAGAAATGGAGTCAAACTCCCAGAAAGGTGCCGCGTGGGACTTTGCTGATTATACGAATGAACTATCCAGCGTCATAATTTTACTAGGATAACAATGTCGAATGGGGCATCTTGACTCGGTTTAGAGATTACAATATGAGTTCCATTTAATGTTGCTCCCGGATCTGCTCTTCAAATATCGAGGAGACGAATCGTCTGATTATATAACCAAAATAAAAACAGATTTCCTTGAATGTAAATGAATATTTCTCTGCAGCCATCATAAATATTCATGAATAATTAATGTCAAGTACACAAATAAATTTGGCTTGCGATTGCGTAGAGATATTTGGCACAGAAGTCGAGCTGTATCTTTAGATAAATTACATTTATGGGCATTTCAGGAGAAATTTTTTTTACTATGCTCCTTTTGGCAAGGCACGTTCATTCAATGTAGACACTGGGTCTGTCGGTTATACTAGGGCGCATATCTACATATTAAAGACCTTGCAGACTGGAATAAGTATTAAGAGGACTCTGTAAAGTAGTCTGTTATTTCTGTTCTGTGACCTACATTTATTCGATGAATATGTGGTTTCTTAATATGAAGTCAACACCTTTAAATATATGGGGTCCACTATATGTAGTGATGGAAGATCAAGTAAAGAAATCAAGACAAGACTTGAGAAGGCCTCAGCTGCCATGACAAGGCTGAATGTGATCTGGAAAAGTAACATCAGTTTTCCTGTGAACACGTTAACTTGTGCACTTCTTTGTGTCGAAAGGTGTTTCTCCAATGACCAGGTTGTTAATGCTGCAGAAGCTTTTTATTGTGTCTCCATTCTCATTTACTGTTCCACTGCTGCATTTCCCCATTACTCTTTCGTTTTAAGTATTGTGTGTTCCAACTTTCACATTGAGGCCCCCCATTACTGTAATATCATCCTACCTAGGTGCAGTTTCCATTTACTCTCGCAGCTGTTGATATAATTCGTCCTTGACCTCTTCATCTCTGTCATTTGTTGGAGCATAGCATTATATAATAGTGGCGTTCGTGAATCTCCCTCTCATTCTTATCAGTCTGTTGTTGATGGGTGTCCATTCCAGTAATGATATTTATATTCCTTTCTTCAGGATAATGGGTTCGCCTTCATTGTGCAGACCGTCCTCTCTACCAGAGTAAAGTACTGTTTCTCCTGTAGCTGTTTTTTGTTTTACCTTTCCCGGTCCATCTGCTCTCACTTATTCACAGAATATGTAATCTTTTGAGTGTACTGCTTCTGTATGTCTCAGTCACCATAAATACACTTAAAACAGAGCTACTAAATTAAGATTTCACGGAATTAAATCAGTTGGGGGCTTGAACGAGCTAAAGTATACAATATCTAATCTCGTTTAGCGACGATTCTCCCACATAATGTTCAGCACATATTTTTTTCATATAATAATATTGAAACCGCTAATAACGGGTTCTCATGTGTAGCAGTGATCTCTGGACTAAACAAGCGATAATACGGGCATCCCCTTTCTCTTCTTGAAAGTCGCTACATGTTTTGGTTCCAAGATGGCTTCACTCGTGAACTGTCACTCACGTTTGGATGCAGATAATGAATCTGTCCTAAAGTTAGTCATTCATAAAACATTGCATTGCTCTGTAGATTTGATCATGAACAATTGACTGCATTCTACAGAATATAGTGCTGCTAGGAATCGAAGTCGTTTTCATCGAGTCAAATATATTCTCTTAGACATTCAAATCTTAACTATCGAAAATGGTGGCTTCGATCGAGAGTTCATAAGAGTGTCTTTGATTACCTTGGTAGAGGAAATATGAAACTGCCATTCCTTGGCAATATGAATAAACACTGGGGTAAAGCATACACGATAGGTTTAGACGACTATCACTTTCCCCACAAATACTGAGATCACTTTTTCCCGGCGACAGGCCGACATAGGAAACACACAGTCCCTATCAGGACGAAGCCAAATCACCCCACACTCTAGCGACACATCCGCCGAATAGCCTTTGACCTCTCTAGAGACAACAGAACATATAGTTCGACTTAGATATGTAAAGATATACAGATATAAGACAGACTCGTCCTACTCAGACAAAACAATACACATAAATTCAGGCCATAGATATTCTGAAGCAAGAACAATCTATTATTACCCAAACAACGAATAAATCGCAGTAAAATGGATTTATCCGCGGAGTTTGATCGAAGAGATGGCACAACTTTCAAGGGAAGTAACTCAATAATGACTTTCCCTTAAGCACAAAAAAAATTACCTATGTATAATATTGTAAGATATCAAAGACTGCACGTAACAGTCTTACCACACCTCCAGGGAAAAAAAATGGAACATTTTTTTTTTTTTTGAAATACATCTAGGAGCAACGTACAATAGGCTCACAACGCATGAATAATGCGCAGATGAAAATATCAGGAATACCTATAACGCCTAATATGAGGCTAAGTCGACTTATGGAGCGACTGGTGAGAATGTGTCTCATAAACTGAGAGAAATTATTTCTCTACAAGTATATTTTTCCAGGAAGGTGTCATCAAAGTATAATACAATTCTGGCAATTACACAATGCCTAAAAAATTCATATCATCATTTCGTATTAGATATCTTAAATTTATGATTTATGAAGAAAAAATCATCAAAGCACAGCGGTGAATAAACATCCATGAACCGCTATGTAGTGATACAATCATTATATTATTAAATTACAAATGTGTATCTATCATGATATAGAAAAGGAACTACTATAGAACTAGACATATCAAGAAGTCTAAGCCCTAATAGTTATGTGGAATCATGTGGGCATCTTGACAGAATGTCTGCCATCACATTATCTGATCCACGAATCGCTCGCACAGAGAAATGAAAAGGTTGAAGAGCAATTGCATATCGAGTAGACCTCGAGCTCTTCAAATTCTTACTCTGTATAGCAGTAAGAGCTTTTTGGTCGGTTTCTACTATGAAATGTGCGCCTAGAAGGAATCTCTGTAGTTTGAGGATCGACCAAACCATAGCTAATAGCTCACGGTCTAAAACCGAATAATTCCTTTCTGCCGCATTAAGTTTTCTGGAAATATACATTACAGGATGCAGAGTTCCAGAGTACTCTTGCATTAGTGCCGCTCCAATCCCAGTGGATGAAGCGTCACTACGAAGAACGAATGTCTTATCTTTAGTGGGTAGCACTAAAATAGGTGGTGTTGAAAACAATGTTTTAATCTTATCCAGAGAGCATTGGCATTCCTGAGACCAGTGGACCACATTAGGCGAACCTTTCTTTAGAAGTGTTGAGAGAGGTGCCATGATAGAGGATAGATTCTGAATGAATCTGCCATAAAATTGAATAAGACCTAACAGACTTCTCACCTGTTTTTTTTAGTCTTAGGGATTGAGATGTTAAGTATCTTACTAGTATTATGGTCCTCTGTCTTTAGGAAACCATGACCAACTCGGTGGCCTAGGAAAGAAATTTCGCTAAAACCAATATAGGCTTTAGCGGGTTTCGCTGTCAGGTTGTGCTCACGCAAAGTAGACAGCAATTCATCTAACCCTGAATAGTGATCTTCCCAAGTATCGCTGAAAAGACAGATGTCGTCTAGATATGCAATGACATCTGACCGATAAGATAGGATTCGGCGCATCATGCGTACGAACGTAGCTGGTGCGTTCATAAGACCGAAAGGCATAAAATTCCATTGGAACAAACCTCTAGGTGTTGAAAAAGCCGTGAGAGGTTTGGCGCGTTCAGATAAAGGAACTTGCCAATATCCTTTAGACAAATCAAGTTTAGTGAAAAAATGAGATTTGGAGAGTCGAGTAAGTAGCTCTTCCAGTAAAGGCATAGGTTCGGCATCGAACTTCGTTACTTGATTCAATTTTCGATAGTCAACGCAAAGACGTATGTTATTGTCTTTTTTACGCACAATAACCATCGGCGAAGAATATGCAGAGGTGGATGGTTCGATTATTTTCAAATCTATCATCTCATCCAACTCTTTCTCGACCTGTGCTTGAAAATGTATAGGTATAGGATAAGGTCTAACCCTAATAGGAGTATGGTCAGTTAGAACAATGTCATGTTGAATGACATTCGTTTGTCCAGGGATGTCAGTGAGTACATCCTGAAATGTTTGCAACATAGTTGAAACTTGTCGCTGTTCTCCTAGAGACAAATCAGGAGAGACAGTAACGTTCTTCCATGATTCACTGGAATGAAGTGGGATCATTGGAAGAGGAAGATTTACATCTGAAAAACTTGTTTCCTCATCCTGTATCACGGACAGTGATGAGTAATGACCATGTTGTACTGGAGAATTGTCCGTTGCTTGGAAAATGGGTTGCAAATAATCCGGACGTTCATGGAATTCAGTAAGCATATTGATGTGGAAGGTTTTATGCTTCCCATCAATATCGACAATATAGTCGACATCGGAAATTTTCGATATTATATCGTACGGACCTTTCCAAGAAATAAGTAATCTGTTTTCCCTACAAGGTAGTAATACAAATGCTTTGTCACCAGGACAAAGTTGTCGTAAGCATCTCTTCTTATTGGCAAATTGCCTTGCCTTCTGTTTCGCAAATTCAGAAGAAGAAGTTGCTAATTTGCATGCTTCGATAATTTTTTGTCTCAACGCGATGACATATTCGTAGGATGACTTTGTGTCATCGTCAATATTGTCAGATGTTATGAGATCGTGAAGCAACGACATAGGGCCACGCGGACGCGCGCCAAAGACGAGTTCAAAGGGAGAAAATCCCGTATGTTCATTGGGTACCTCTCTGTAAGCGAAGAGGGCCGCAGGTAAAACTCTGTCCCAGTCTTGAGGATGATCCTCAGTTATCTTCCCCAGTAAGTTTTTTAAGTGTTCTATTAAGGCGTTCGACCATACCATTAGACATTGGATGGTAGATACTACTTAAAGATCTATCTATCTGCAGGGTAGACATTACTTGAGACATGGTATCTGATATTAGTTGGGTGCCATGGTCTGACAATATCTCTCCGGGGAACCCCAGACGAGAAAATATAAGCCAAAGAGCATCTGCAATATCAGCAGTAGTAATGCTCTTCAGAGGAATAGCCTCTGGCCAACGTGTGCACATATCAACACACGTCAAGATAAACTGATGTCCTCTGGCAGACTTGATCTTAAATGGACCAATAATGTCTATAGCCATTTTTTGGAACGGCCGAATAGGAATGTCCGCCGCCTGAATGGGTGCAGCATGCCGTGGACCTTTGGATTTAACTTCCTGACATACTTTACAAGATCGACAATAAATACGTATGTCCTTGTTTACCAATGGCCAAAAGAAAGCCGCAAGGACTCTTGACTTAGTACGGGAAAAACCCATGTGTCCAGCACACTGAGAGTCGTGAGCGTGCTGCAAAATTTTAACTCTCAAATTCTTGGGAACCAGGATTTGAGAATGACTTGACGTAATGGAGTCTTGAACCATACGTACAAGTACGCCATTCTTCTTTGTAATCCACGATTTGCGACTTGTGTCTTTATTCGGATCACCTTTAGTTGCAAGAATGAAGAATTTCTTCAGAGTGGGATCATCTTCTTGCTGTTTTATAAACGAGTCACGAGAAATTACCAAGGGATTATCTTGGTTATGCACTTCATTATCTTCAATAGATGAAGTTTGAGGCACATTAAGAGCCTGAGCTCTAGTGACTACAGCGTTAGCAATCTGCATGTTTTGCCTTTCCCACGTGGAAATTTGTTGCGGAGTGCATTCCTTGACTCCATGAATGCGACCGATGATGAGGTCAGCGATCGGATTCGGAAGAAGACATGCGTGTACATCTCCTGTAAAGAAAGGAGTAGCAATCCTAATGATAGCAGTAGAGTATTTCTCTAATGTGCCGCCAAATGTTACACATTTGACTACTTGTCCAGTGGCACGGGAAGGATCTACGAGTGACTGCCTAACACCAATTGTGGTGCATCCAGAATCAAATAGCACAGAGACTGGATTGTTATTCACTAAACCCTTATGTAAGACAAGAGAACCTCTTCCATCATGCGCGACTGATGCCGGAAGAGCAGGAAGAGGATGGCCACAGCTTAAAGTAGACACTGTGGTTGGCTCAAATAACGTTTTGCATTGGGGGCACTGAGATGCTCTCCCAAAATCAAAAGCGGCACATGCCATATTACTAGCATCATTATTATCTTTACTCTGTTTATAGGCTTCATGGGACTCTTGTTGTACAGAGTTTGCCTGAAAATGTGGTTTATGTCTTTTGTTTTGAGATCTACCTCGGTTATTATCACCTCTGTAGTTATTGTTACCTCTATTGTAACCCCTATTTGGGTTTGAGTCATAGTTCCCTTGGTTACCATTATCATATTCATTATAATGAGTATCTCTGTAATTATGATCTTGTTGACTCCAAGACGGATAACCCTGATAGTTTCTATAATTACTTCCTCTACGGAAATTCCTATAATTATGACCACCCCTGTGTCGAGAGCTATCAGGTCGTCTCCAGTTCTTTGAAGAAGAACCCTGAAATGATTGGTTACCTTGGTTTTGATAACTATTATGGTTACCTTTTTTATCAAATCTGTTTTGAGGTCCCTGAAATCTGTGTGAATAATTGGGATTGTATGGTGTTGCTGAAGCAACTGGCATACTCTCCTTAATCTTAGTGTTGCCAAAAGTCACGTCGGGGTGTGCAGTGACATATTGGGAACAATATTCTTCCATTTCTTTTAGAGATTTGGGTTTACGCTCATGTATAAATTCAAGGAAAGGTTTGTTCACACATGACATAATCTTATCTCTGAGCAACAAATCCATAAGTCCTTCATACGTTTTTTCTGTTTTGGAAAGCTCAATCCAACGATCAACTGTGAGACGTGCCTTTGCAGTGAATTCTGAGAATTCTACACCCGTCTCAGGTACCATCGTCTTAAATAAAAGGCGATAGCCTTCCTCACTTAGCTGATATTTTTTTATCAAAGCCGCCCTAATGACATCATAATTATCCTTATCTGCTTCTCCTACAAGGCATAATCTAGTCAAAGATTCACCTTTCAAGTTTTCTGATAATTGATTAGCGTATTGTGATTTATCCACATTATGTGTACGACAAGAACGTTCAAATCTATCCAGCCAGAATGTAATATCGTCACTGGACTGATTGAACGGTGGAACCTTAACCTTGTAAGTAGAAGGTTTACCATTACCACTAGATGCCTGATTAACATTACTCATACTTGTCAATCTCAATTTCTCCAACTCAAATTCATGTTCTCTTATTGCTTTTTTCTCTTCAGCATCTAATCTTTTTTGTTCAGCCTCCCTGTCTAATCTTTTTTGTTCAGCTTCCTTGTCTAATCTTTTTTGTTCAGCTTCACTGTCTAATCTTTTTTGTTCAGCCGCAGCTTCTCTTTCTAATTTTTTTTGTTCAGCTTCAAATCTCCTTTCCTCCATCTGCATCTGCAATTTCTTTTGTTCAGCAGCAGCCTCAGCTTCTCTTTCTAATCTTTTCTCTTCCGCCATAGCTTTTCTTTCTTCTGCAGCTAATCTTTTCTCTTCTGCCATAGCTCTTCTCTCTTCTGCAGCTAATGCTTTGTCATATTGAGCAACTGCCCATTGTTCTAATTGCTGACCAGTTTTATCAAGGGCTTTCCCTTGTATAATGAAGTATTCTAATGTAGACATGGTGTCTAACAATAATACTAATCACCTGAAATAATAATAATACCACAAGTTCTCAATGACTTGATTAATCAGTATACTATCCCAATATCTGTGGGTCACAAGCCTTTAATAAGGTCTTGTATAATAGTAATAATAATCAGGTACTGGTTTATATCATAATCCAAGTGCAGTGCACAGGCAATTGTGTCTTATGAAATATACCTATATAAAACATATGTCAACCAACAGAATACATAAAGTACAAATAGGACTGACAATACAAGAACGTTTGCAGAAATCAAAATAAATCAAATAGGGAAATCAATGAAAATAATCACTGAATCTGCAAAGAATAACAACACCAATGACGTCACAATATATGAATACAAATTGTGAATAGAACTGAAAGATAGAAAAGAGTAGACCAACAAATTACAAACAACTCAAAACAAAACTAAAGAACAAAGAAATATTACAAAAATAACAATAATTACAGTCTTCACAGCTAACACAAAAGCAACAGTTGTCGCAGCAAATTTTCAATCAAGAAAATTGCACCTATAGAAAACGCCCACAACGGACCCTCTATGACGTGGGATATTCTGTTGTGAGGACGCCGCCCAACCTTAAACACAACCCGCTGACATAGAAACTAACATACTATACAAACAAATAACATGTAAACATAAATATATATAAATTATGTGTATGATAGTATGTGTTGCAAAATAGGCTCAGTTTTACAGTAATGGCAAAGTTATTTTTATGAACATAAACAAACTGCCACTTTATTCAATTAAACATTCTGGCCTTAAATATTAAAGTTCATATATGGAAAACAAGAAGATCCATCGATGAAAATAGGACTTCTTAGTACACAAATACTGTCTTCCTGTTAACATTGACAAGAATTGATCCAACTGTTCTGTGAAACTCTGTAATGTCTAATGTAAAACTGTCAACAACGCTGGCCTACATACTGCATTCACTTGACAGGTCACGTGACGAAGTGTTGACAAAGAGCAAACCAATACTGCAAGTGTGTCGTATCAGCCACAGGAAACGGTCTGGTATCGGTAATCTGTTGACTTCTGAACTTCTGCGAGGTCAAACCCAGAAAGCTGGTCCACCAGTTGATAAGGTTGATATAATGTTGGATTTTTATTCCCGTTAATGATATCCACCAAAAGATAGATATAAGTGGATGGAAGCAGACATCATCATCATCATCAGTTGATAAGATCTCTATGGTGTTGTTTGCTCCACTGTAGTGTATGGAATGTCAACTTGACCTACGCAGTGGTGTGTAGACATGGATTGAGTGTACAATGTGCGAATGATGATAAGGGTTCGTGTTGTTGACAAATGTTCTTTTCTCACACTCATGTATGACTGGAAGTCATCGACACCAACGACTGTGTACCTTTTCTAAAGTTTAATTGGACGTACACACTCGACAGCACAGATAGTGACAAATCACAGGTTGGCATAATACATCATAGTACAGTGGATAAATGGTCTTGCAATGTTATGTTACATGGGCACTCATGTAGATTAATATTATAATGGACTGTCAGTAGCCAAGCCCTCAGCATCGCCCATACATATAAATCATCTGACTTCACTGACTGAGCACGTCAGCTTATAAACAATATTTCAGATGGCTTCTAAACCTAATCTCGTTTAGCGACGATTCTCCCACATAATGTTCAGCACATATTTTTTTCATATAATAATATTGAACCGCTAATAACGGGTTCTCATGTGTAGCAGTGATCTCTGGACTAAACAAGCGATAATACGGGCATCCCTTTCTCTTCTTGAAAGTCGCTACATGTTTTGGTTCCAAGATGGCTTCACTCGTGAACTGTCACTCACGTTTGGATGCAGATAATGAATCTGTCCTAAAGTTAGTCATTCATAAAACATTGCATTGCTCTGTAGATTTGATCATGAACAATTGACTGCATTCTACAGAATATAGTGCTGCTAGGAATCAAAGTCGTTTTTTCATCGAGTCAAATATATTCTCTTAGACATTCAAATCGTAACTATCGAAAATGGTGGCTTCGATCGAGAGTTCATAAGAGTGTCTTTGATTACCTTGGTAGAGGAAATATGAAACTGCCATTCCTTGGCAATATGAATAAACACTGGGGTAAAGCATACACGATAGGTTTAGACGACTATCACTTTCCCCACAAATACTGAGATCACTTTTTCCCGGCGACAGGCCGACATAGGAAACACACAGTCCCTATCAGGACGAAGCCAAATCACCCCACACTCTAGCGACACATCCGCCGAATAGCCTTTGACCTCTCTAGAGACAACAGAACATATAGTTCGACTTAGATATGTAAAGATATACAGATATAAGACAGACTCGTCCTACTCAGACAAACAATACACATAAATTCAGGCCATAGATATTCTGAAGCAAGAACAATCTATTATTACCCAAACAACGAATAAATCGCAGTAAAATGGATTTATCCGCGGAGTTTGATCGAAGAGATGGCACAACTTTCAAGGGAAGTAACTCAATAATGACTTTCCCTTAAGCACAAAAAAATTACCTATGTATAATATTGTAAGATATCAAAGACTGCACGTAACACATCAGTTCCACATTAGTCATCTTGTCATACCATTTCAGTCCTACCCTATACATACATATGCTTAAAGGTAACATGTACACAGACGCTGGTCAATATTGCCTCATTGATCAGCCAGCAATCGACGTATTGTTCTCTGATGTTTAGATTGTGTACCGGTATAAAAGAGAATTACTGCTCTTGTCATTGTGAACAAACAAAGTGAACAAGCAGATTTATCCTGTGTGAGCACATATGAGGAGATTCGAACAGTCACCGCTTTAACAGTACATGGTGGAAACGTGTACACAAAACACAAACCGTACAAATTAGCCAAATGACGTATTGTTCTCTGATGTTTAAACCAAAATTTAAAAAATTTAAGTGCATTGGAGAAACGTGTACACAAAACATGTACAATTTATTTATAAACCAAAATTTAAAAAAATTAAATTAACTTTTCTTTTCATCATCCTTTTATGTCAGTTATTCATTATCATCACTTCCGTTTTCTTTATCTCATAAGAGACCAACGGGGAACATTCATTCATAACCCTCCACTCCCAAAGGAGCATAGGCCTTCAACTAACACATGCCAAGTCCTCCTGTCACGTGCCATCATCTCAAGTTCTTTCCATGTTCTCCTCATCATTTTCACCTCTGTTTCCAGCTCTTTTCCATATGCTTGTTCCACTGGCACTTGTCTAGTTCTTGTCCTCAGTTCCACGTTGGTAACCTTGTCATACCATTTTAATCCCTCTATTCTACGCAAGCACCCATTTATAAATTTCTGTAGCTATTTGGTTGTTGTCTTTGTTGTTCTCCATGTCTCAGAGCCATACAATAGGACTGACTTCACATTTGAGTTGAAGATTCTTATTTTCATGTTGGATCCGATTTCTCTTGATCTCCATATATTTCCCAATGCAATGAAAGCTCTTCTTGCTTTTGTATTCTTACTTTGATATCGCTGTCTGTCCCTCCAACTTTGTCTATATTACTGCCAAGATATGTGTATGATTCTACATCTTGTATTGGCGTTTCTTCAAGTTCAACCCTGTTATCATTACCTGCATTTATTCTCATTATTTTGGTCTTTTTCCTGTGTTTTTTCAGACCAAATAGCTGTGACCTCTCATCGAGGGTTTTCAATTTGTCCTGCATCTGATTACGGTTATGGGACAGAAGAGCCAAGTCATCAGCAAAAACCAGATCATCCAACTGCTTAGTCAGAGTCCACTGGATTCCATTTCTGTTGTGTGTTGTCGATGATCTCATAACCCAGTCTATTGCTAGTAAGAAAAGAAATGGAGACAAGAGGCATGCCTGTCACACTCCTGTTCTTATCCCAAACGGTTCTGTAAGCTGTCCTTCGTGAAGAACTCTGCATGTCATGTCTTCATATGTTTTCTTTACTAAATTAATGATCTTCAGGGAAACTCCATAATGCCTCATCAATTTCCAAAGTGATTCTCTGTCTACAATGTCAAATGCCTTTTCACTTTTCTAGTCCACAAATCCGATGTATAGTGGTGAATTCCATTGCAGACTTTGTTCAACTATTATTCTCAAAGTGGCTATCTGGTCTGTACATGATATGTTTTGTCGAAAACCTGCTTGTTCATCTCTCAGTTTCTTGTCTATGGACTCTTTTAATCTCTCAAGGAAAATCCTGTTCAATACTTTTCCTGGCACTGATAGTAACATTATTCCTCTATAATTTGTGCACTCTTTTAAATTTCCCTTCTTAGGCAACTTAACCAGATATCCTTCCTTCCATTCCGCTGGCATCTCTTCCTTTTACCAAGTAATTTATATAACATCTCTGTAGCCGGGTCGATATCTGCTTTGATGGCCTCTACTGGAATGCCATCAGGTCCAGACGCTTTTCCATCTCTTAGAAGCTTTATGGCTTTCTTTATTTCTTCCTTCGTTGGTCTTTTACCTTTAATTTGTAGCTCTTCTTCTGCTGGCTGGATGTCTGGGGGGTTTTGTGGAGCTGGTCTATTGAGGAGGTCCTCAAAATATTCTGTCCACCTCTTCATTTGCTCTTGTATATTGCTGAGCAGTTTTGCATTCTTGTCTTTTATGAGACAACTTGTTTGCTTGTATTTCCACGTTAGCTTCTTTGTGCTGCTATACAGTTCTCTCATATTTCCTTTGGCTGCAGCATCTTCTGCCTCTCTTGCCAACTCCACAATATACTTCCTCTTGTCTCTTTTGATACTTCTTTTTACTTCTTTGTTTGCTTCTGTGTACACTTCTTGAGCCTTGGCTTTTGGAACTTCTGGTTTTGCTTGTGTTTAAATCTGCTTTCTTGTTTTTCTGTCTTTTATCTTATTGATGGTTTCTGTTGTTATACATGCTTTTTGTTGTCTTTCCCTGTTCCCCAGTATTTCTTCACATGTCTCATTTTATACAGTTTTGATTTGCTGCCAATAGTCTTCTGTATTCTCTACATCTTCCAGCTGTTGGAGCACTTGGAATTTGTTGGATATTGTGACCGCAAATTTGTCTCTTATGACATGCAGAGTTCTTCACGAAGGACAGCTTACAGAACCGTTTGGGATGGGAACAGGAGTGCGACAGGGATGCCTCTTGTCTCCATTTCTTTTCTTGCTGGCAATAGATTGGGTTATGGGATCATCGACAACACACAACAGGAATGGAATCCAGTGGACTCTGACTAAGCAGTTGGATGATCTAGATTTTGCTGATGACTTGGCTCTTCTGTCCCATAACCGTAATCAGATGCAGGACAGATTGAAGACACTCGATGAGAGGTCACAGCAATTGGGTCTGAAAATACACAGGGAAAAGACAAAGATAATGAGAATAAATGCAGGTAATGATAACAGGGTTGAACTTGAAGAAACACCAATTCAAGATGTAGAATCATACACATATCTTGGCAGTAATATAGACAAAGTTGGAGGGACAGACAGCGATATCAAAATAAGAATACAAAAAGGCAAGAGGAGCTGTCATTGCATTGGGAAATATATGGAGATCAAGAGAAATCGGATCCAACACGAAAATAAGAATCTTCAACTCAAATGTGAAGTCAGTCCTATTGTATGGCTCGGAGACATGTAGAACAACAAAGACAACAACCAAAAAGCTACAGACTTTCATAAATGGGTGCTTGCGTAGAATAGAGGGATTAAAATGGTATGACAAGGTTACCAACGTGGAACTGATGACAAGAACTAGACAAGTGCCAGTGGAACAAGAGATGAGAAGAAGACGATGGCGATGGATAGGACACACACTGAGGAAACCTGTTGATAGCATTACAAGGCAGTCCTTGTTCTGGAACCCCCAGGGCAAGAGAGGCAGAGGAAGACCAAGAAGTACATGGAGAAGAGAGTTGGAAACAGAGGTAAAAATGATGAGGAGAACATGGAAAGAACTTGAGATGATGGCACGGGACAGGAGGACTTGGCATGTGTTTGTTGAAGGCCTATGCTCCTTTGGGAGTGGAGGGTTATGAATGAATGAAATTTGTCTCTTGTTTCTTGATTTCTTAGATGTCCTACATTAAATTGTTGTCTATAATTTTGCATTGTTGCATATCTCTTGAGATTCATTTTTACTTTGGCTATCAGAAGATGGTGATCTGATGTCACATCTGCTCCTCTATATACCTTTACATCCTGCAATGATGATCTAAACGTCTTGTTTATGCATGTATGATCAATCTGATTTTCTGTTCTATGATCTGGTGATATCCATGTTGCCTTGTGTATTCTCTTATGTGGAAACATGCTTCCTCCTATAGCCAGTTGATTTGAAGCACAGAAGTTTGAGAATAGTTCCCCATTTTCATTCATTATTCCTAGCCCATGTTTTCCCATGACTTCTTCAAATCCGGTGTTGACTGTACCTACCTGTGCATTCATGTCACCCATCAAAATTGTGATGTCTCTTCTTTTGACTTTTTCCATAATTTCCTGTAGTCTAGTATAAAATGCTTCTTTCACAGACTCTTCTTTGTCATTAGTTGGTGCATAACATTGGATGACATTTACATTTATTTTCTTTTTCATCATCATGTGACGTATTCTTTCCAGAACGTTGTCTCCATTACAGCTGCTCTGAACGCATCACGATTCTGGGCTAGTCGACCTGCATCAGCCAAAGACAAGTTCAGACTCTCTGTGATGTTTTGGGTCCACCGTCGTCTAGGTCGACCCCTTCCCCTTTTTCCAGGGACCATGCCTTCCATCACTGTTTTTTCCAGACTATTATGTCTTTTTATATGACCGAAAAATTTCAGCTTCCTTATTGCGATGGTATTTAGGAGCCAATGTTCCTCTACGTTTAGTGAGTGCAGTACTTCTCTGTTGGTCTTTTTTTCTGTCCAGGGTATTCTCAACATCCTTCTGTAGCATTTCATTTCGAATGATGTAATCTTTTTTGCAACTGTTTTATTGAGTGTCCAAGTCTCGCAGCCGTATGTTGCTACTGGGAATATACATGCTCTGATCAGTTGTAACTTTGTTTCTTTGCTTGTGCCTTGCCATAGGTTTTTCATCTGTATTAGTTTATGTGAAGTAATTGCAAGTCTTCTTTTAATTTCTACTGCACAGTCGCCAGAGTTGTTGATGATTGATCCTAAGTATTTGAATTCATTGACACTTTCCAGTTCTTCGTTATCAATTTCAATTTCTGGTTTGGTCTTTACTTTGTCTGTTGTCAATACTTTGGTCTTCTTGGTGTTTAGGTATAGATTCTGGGCCTCGCTGTGTTTTTTGGTGGACAGAAGTAATTGTTCAAGTCCTTCTGGGTTGGTCGATAGGAGGACTGTGTCGTCAGCATATCTGATTTCCGGGATCTGGTACCCGCCGATGTTAAATGAGTCAAACTCTGTGTGTTCTTGGTCATCTCTTACGTTTCTCATGATATTCTCGGCATAAATGTTAAACAGGTAAGGGGAAAGGGTACAGCCTTGTCTTACTCCTTTCTGTACTTCAAACCATTCTGATGTTTCCCCCTCTATTCTTACGGCTGCCTGTTGTTCTTGGTACAGCAGTGCGATGAGTTGTATAAGGTGGTTTGGAAGTAGGACCTAATTTTCTTTTTAGCTGTTTTAAAAGTAGCTGTTATTATTCTGGGTCTAACAGCTTCCCATTCAATAAGTGCTTTATGTGCTTCTTTAGATAACATAAGAGCTACCCCTTCACTGTGGTGTGAACTTTCGTCTTCATGTCCTGAGGACAGCACCAATTCACCTGTGATGTGTTCTTCTTGTCTACCCCCTTCCACTTTGTTTCACACATTCCCAGAACCTCGATTTTATATTCTCTCATTTCTGCTGCTACTTGTGCCACTTTCCCTTGTTCGTTTAATGTCCGAACATTCCAGGTGCCAAATCTGGAAGTTCTCCTAGAAGAAAGAAGGTTAGTCAGTAACATAGACTCCTTTCGGCTTTCTCTGTGTTGCATCATACGCCTCCCTGCGAGAGGACCTTCCCCTGTCTTGGATGGTTGTGTTTTATTTTCCTTAATTGACTTGTCCATGTTGAAGTTTTTTGTGGTTTAAATTGTTTACAGGATGGGGGTAACCAGCCCCATGCCCAACCCTCCTTAGTCGCTTTCTACGAATTGCTTGGCAGGGAACAGTGTTACTATTCTTTGCTCCCCTTTCGGGCCCCGGTAACACACGGGTGAACGGAGAACATACGAGACAAGAAATATATCACCCTCAAAATAAAAAGTGTCCTCATATAACCGACAGTTCCATGTTTATGGTAAATGGCTGAAAGAGGCGCCTTACGAGGAAACAAAGCAAACACACTCTCTAACGTACACAAAACAGCATTTGATGAGCAGACAAAGATGAACAACAATTCTCCATGTTTTTTCAATGCTTCTGTAGATAGAACAATAAAATTGACAATAATGCTTAATGGTTGAACTATCCGTCCCTGAGGACAGCAGAATTGAACGATTAAAAATTATCATACACGTTCGATGCTTTCGATATGTGACTGTTGATGGTGGGGAAAGGGGGGAGGGAATAAATTATCAAATAGTTGAGTTATGTCTTCCTGAAGTAGATAGACGTATAAGAGTGATACTGATGATAATGGTGATTATTATGTCAATAATTATGATGATAATGAAGACGTTGATCACAGTGATGATGATGGTGATGACAAATGTGGTGATGATGAGGATTGCGATGTCAAAGACGATGTCGATGATGAGCATGACAACGATGATGATAATTGTTACGATGATTAAGACGATGATGATCGTGGCGATGATGATGTTTATAATCACGATGATAATGCATAAACCGTTGAACCAACTCATGGACTCTCTCATGATGTCAACTCATGAACATTTTCTCACGTGGCGAACCCCTAAACTCTGTCCCATGTTGTGAACATATAAACTTGTCGTCATATTGTAAACTCATTGAACTCTTGTCGCTCGCTGTGAACGCATTCTCGTGTAGTGAAAATGTTGAAATATTCACACTGACGTCATATATCTAGCATCTATGTTAACTTCTCGTTCCACAAAAAGCATAAAGGTCAGTCAAGCAAATGGTCGCATGCAGGTAGCCACTGCCAACATACCCCATGGTATCTTGCGGTGGTGATTTCTGTAGTAATACGTTTTATATGGCGAGGTCACAAGCCAGTATAAAACCTTTCTTTGCCCCTTTCACAAAACACGAAACGCGAGGAGTGGACCTATCCTATTTTTATTTTATTATTTATTTATTTATTTATTATTATTATTTTTATTTTTTATTTTTTTTATATTTTTTATTTTTATTTTTTTTTATATTTTTATTTTATTATTATTTTTTTCACTCAGTTTTCAAGTCCCTGTTTTCATTATTTTTTATTTTTTGCTTTATGTACTATCAACTTCCGCTTTCCGGTTTTGTACCAGCCATCTTTGTTCCAACATGTGACAAAACTTAAGGAAGTATTTTTTCTCTTATTTCTATAGTTTCATGTTCTCCACTTAATTCTCACTTTCTTTCCCTCCTGTCTCTTGTTTGTCTATCTCTGACGAAGGCCTTGTGGCCGCAACGTAGGTTTTTCTAGTCCTTTCTCTTTGTAAGACGTATTACTATTTGTGCGTTTTAAAAATTGTTTTTCATTCTACCGTCCTATTTTTAGTCAAAGTTCTCAAGGTCATAAAAGAAAAAAACATGAGCGTAAATAGCAGACCAACGATAACTGTGCCGGACAGAAGCCCACACAGATCAGCCGGACGGAGATAAATATTTCATGTTGTCTGTTAACATCAAAGAGTACCAGTTCTGAACAGTTACAGTACTGTATTATTGTTGTCTTTCTTCCTACCTTGTCTTACAACCAAGGTGGTGGTTGTGGCACGGCTGTTATTTGAACTGCTGATTATTAGTTTGTATTGACATACCGTTCAACTCCACCATGTCTAAGCAGCAACATCAATGAGACATCGAATTATTTTCAAAGACTTCAGTTGTGGTTCATAACCTTTATTTCAATGAAGTGACAAATTGAAGCAAGTTTTTTTTTCACCAAGGGAAGAGACATTTTCTTGTTATTATTTTTATTGATCTCGATTCGTAAACGTGCAGAGATGGAGACGGTCGGTTATTTTAGACTAAAGGTTCAGTTTTAGCCAGGAGCAGCAAGACAAGCCTGGAGCAGATATGGTAAGTCGGTAATGCTCCATTCCTCTTTCTGCTCAAGCTAAATGGCGCTGTTTGGTTTTATTTACAATAAAATGCTTTCAAAAACAGAAAATTTCTGATGAAATATGTTGTTAATTAATTAAAGTATTACAAATTAATAATAATAATAAATAATAATAATTTTCATTAGTATTTCGACCCTACAGTTATTTTGTTGGTTAAATTGTTGGTTAAATGTGATGGAACGATTAATCATTGTTCGTTTAAGCATTTGCTTTCTTTTGTGCTTATTTTCGTTTATGTATGTAAATGTTCGCGCAAAAAATTTTTTTGTAATGAACACAAAACGCGAACCAAACTTTGACCTTATTCAAATTATCTACTCGATATTTTGTCTGCTGCAAATTTTACTCTACATTTTTTTCTTCTTAATTCAGCGTCAAAATTTTGAAACAGACATTTTACCTAAGTCAGATTGTTGCACTATATTTTAAAAAATAATATATGTCGAAATGTTGAATTAGGCTTTTTATATTTGTCCCATTTTGCAAAATACTTTTTTATGTAAGGCATATCTTGGAATAATCTTTACTAATGCTTTGTCCAGTTCAGTATAAACTGAATATTAATGACCCCCTAATGATGTCGGTACCGGAAATGATTACCTCACATTATAGGTTAATCACATTTCATCCTATCATGCAACTGTTTTACAACGGGCTGATCACCCGTTTGCCAGTCACTTCGATTACGGAAACAATAGCAAATGGATTGATTTGCCGTTGCCCTAAAGACGCCATTAGGCATGATGGGAAACAATGGCAAAGAAAACCAATCTGCTGTTGCCCTAAGACGCCACTAGGCGTAATGGCCACTGGCTGCTTTGACGGTCGGTGGCTAAGGACAGAAGAAGAAGAAGATGCAACTGTTACCACGACATATAAAATGCATATCTTGAAGCAGCAGAAAAGTAAGTTGTACTATATAAAATCAAAATACAAACCATACATGAGTCGTGAGGTTGTTATGCAGGAACAAACAATCGACACCGAGTCATATTTTACTCTCAGACTTACCGCTCACATGGAAATAAACAAATGTTATAGCTCTGTATTTGTTTAATTATGTTTCTTTTATATGTTATACATTTAAAAATTGATTATTTTGATTGTCGTATTTGTTTTGTCTTGATGGGCCATGTTCTAAAACTGAAAGAAACACAACACGGGGCATACAGAGGGAAGCGGTGAAGACAGTATTCGATGACTATCTACACTAAAAGACCCGAGTCTATGTTCGAACTAAGCTTAAAACAGTGCCGTCACAAATAAGAGATACGGAAGATCCGCTAAATAAATGAATATTTCCTTGTGTTTTTCCTTTGGAGGACCTACCTTCTCATTCTATGAAGTGACTAATTCTTGGAGGTTTTGCGTAATCGTAGTCTTGCATACCTTTAGCATCGTATCGAAACTACGCAATTCCGTGAATTGAGCCACAAGGAAACTATTAATTAGCAACGTATATTGCAGAGCGCACATTTTGGCAACAACTGAACACGGCAGTTATCCTTATATCCATATTAAAAGTAATGTAAGATAAAATGGAAAGTTATTTTAACAAGTTAATATTTTCTCAAATATTTGAGAATCATAATAACTGAGGATGGTGGTTAGGAAAAAGAAGTCAAGAACATTCAAATGGCTAAAACTTCAATCAACAACTCGAGACATACATTCTTCTTCTTCAAGAACAGTGCCTAATGGCGTAGGAGATCATGTCTCTCCACAACTTCCTGTCTCCAGTACAATTTATCAATTCTGCTGTTGACTTCTTTCCATGCCACGATGTCAAACTGTCCAGTATTTGCTCTCTTTGTCTTCCCATATCTCCTTTTCCTTCAATCTTACCTGTTGTTATGATATATTCTCTTACTTGTTGTTATGATATATTCCAGCTTTTCTCTTCTCATAACATGCCCAAAAAAAAGTGGATTGCTTCTTTCTAACTTGTGAAATAAGTTTCCTTTGTGCATTGGCCTCTTTCAGGACATCCTCATTACTCTTTTTGGCTGTCCATGGTATTTTTAACATTCTTGTGTAAAACCACATCTCTGTGGCCTCTAGGGCCGTCCCTACTTGTTTACTAATTGTCCACGACTCACTCCCAAAAGTCAGCATTGGTTCTATGTAACAATTAAGAACTCTCTTTCTTACTTACAATGACAAAGAATTGTTGCATAAAATACTCTTCATTTTGTAGATTGCTGCTTTTGCCTGAGCTATTCTGCTCTTAGACATACCGTACATTAACATTGTTGAAGAAAAAAAAATGTCAAACAAAATAAACATTAAAGTCATCAAATGCTACATAGAATCTTCCTTACTGAATGTTACAGAAATATATGTGTAAATAAGACTGAGGCACATCTCATGGAAACAGAAGATAAGAAAGAAGATGTAATAATAGCGAATTAAGACGGAAACAATATTTAATGGAAAAGAAATAACCAAAGTATGTGAAAGCCATAATAGAAGGACACTCTTACACCAAACCGGCAAGAGGTCCTCAGCGCTGTAAGTATGGATATTACACCAGTAGGTGGACAGGCATATTGTAATAAACAGATAATACTAGGGATTTATTTAAAGCTGACTTTTGATGTTGAGGTGGAGCTTTATTTAAACTGACGTGGGATAGAGCTCCATCTAACAACCTGACGCATGAAAAGTCACAAGATCAGTAGAAAAAGTAATAAAAGTAGGACCTAAATGCCTGGCCGGGCGAGGCGGTAGAGGAATGTCGAATCTGATATGTGGTGGCAAAAATGTTCAATATAGCCTTGTCAAGAAGTCAAATTAATGGTTTTGGAACTTAGTTTTTAAAGCTTCAACTGATTAATGCGCTGGTCGTCAGGCCGTACCTGTGTCCTCTTTATTCCCGTCGTTCTCGTTGTGACTATAAATCTCCAACATTGACAGGAGGTTATTTCTGCTGTATGTCTTTATGGATTATAGTAGTCAAGTCAAGATAACGAGAAGCTTTGGCATGAAGGAGTCCTAATTGACACATCAATTTGCTCTATTTTTATTAGCTCTCTCTCTCTCTGCCTGTCTGTCTCTCTCTTTCTCTCTCTCTCTCTATATATATATATATTGTCAGAAACCACTTATCATGGAGAACACTCCACGGGTTACACCGCTGCTGTGTGGGTTTATAATAACAACTATGGATCGCCCTCCTAAGGGTATGACCACAACAACAATGGATGACAAAAGTAATGAACGCCTTTAACAGGTACTTCCATTTTAAATATACACACACAATAAGGCCTCACACGGCCATAGTAATGCATCACATACAATAATGAGAAAACCCCTGTAGACCTGCCTTAGCAGACTAAACTATCATCTCCATACACGTAGGTACAAACTATACCACAAATGGCTGCTATAAATATCGCTCACTCGAGCGGCAAAACTATTTCAATGACACACTCAAAATCATTGATAAGAATCAAACTACGGCCTGTGGACAATACGATCTAGACCCTTCACTGCTCTAGACTTAACAACGTAATTATCACCAAGGTCCGAAAACATGGCAGGCACTCAGTTTACAGTCTTACAATATAGACCACACAGCGATCTCGCTTTCATAAGGGAAAAACGTCCTTTCCGGATAAGAGACTCGCTTCTCACTGACTAATTTTCCGCCTTTTTCCCCGACTTCCGGTAGTCACATGACCCACCAGTTCGGCTAACCTCGGCCTCTCCCGACTGGCTTTTCAACGAACACAATACATTAAATGCACTGCGAAATAACGCTGTGATAACCACCCCCCTTAAGAAAAAAACGAAGTTTTCTTCCATCAGGAGGAAGCTTCGCCCGACCCCCGTAGGAGTCGGCACGACCATATGCCACTAACATCATATCCTGATATGAACAGAGAGTGCCATTGTTCTCCCTACTATTGTCGTTACTGCATTCTCCAACCAACCAAAAAACACAACATGAGTACGAAGTAGGTTACCCAAGGTTCTGGCAGCCGTGAAAAATGACAACGACTGTCCTCCCCTGGTCAACCATAACCCAGTGCCCTGTATACTAATAGCACCTCCTAAATAAACAAACATTAACGCTGATATCGAAATAGCACAAACAATGTACTTTCGTAACAAGATTCAATCATATACTAAATTGCCTTTATGGCGCCATAATACATGAAATTTATAAGCATAACATTTAGCAACCAACATGATCTTTAATGTGCACAAAACACACCTACAGTGATTACAATAACTTGTTACCCACTATCACATGAAAACACTTCATCACAGAACGCTCCTGTCCTTACCACATCATTATAACCTGAACAGCGCGTCTGCTACTACATTATGTACTCATTTAATTAGTATAACATTACTGGTGGAGTGGATCAGACTCTACAGTACGGTTTGCGTTCACCAAAACACCATAACTGAACGCGAAACCCGATACCTATCCCTTGCTATCAGCAGGTGCTTATGAAGCAACGACATGTGCTTCCACCTGACTGCATCACGCGCACCCCACCTATTCGCGAAAGTAACTCGTGCAACTTTGGTATTGTCTCGCAACGACAATACCTCAACGAACCTAACCAGCTCGACCTCATTAAACGCACGTCTGAGTGTGCGCCAACTAGCACTCGGGGGGATATTGCGGACCCATATCTTGCGGTCACTAGCTATCAGGCCCTCAGATATTCCTCTACGGTTTCTATTCTTGTTCTTCGGCATTGGACTGTGAGTATTAGTGGGCGCCTGCCGCGAACCCCGTCTAAAATGTATTTTCTTCTCAGGTGGTGATACCTCGACCACCTGATCGTCCGCCTCGGAACTTCGGTGTTGCTGAGCCCCTGCTCCAGCCCCTCCCGTGGCGTTATGCACTTCTCATACATTGCCGACGATCAAATCGGCGACCGGGTTTTCGAGGACAAACGCGTTCACTCTACCTGATAGGAACGGGGTGTCCACATTAATACACGCCTGAGGTAAGACTCGACTTTGCCCCCAAACGTGGTACACTTTACAGTTTTCCCTGTGAGGCAGGACTCGTCGATGCACGAACGACGCACCCCGACTGTGGTACAACCAGTGTCTCTCAACACCGAGACTGATTTCTTCTCGACCACACCTTTGTGGAGTGCCACCTTGCCAGTCTCATGGACCGCCGACAGACATGGTACCGCATGACCGCAGTGTAACACTATATTCTCGCCCGAATAAAATAGAAGTCGACACCCTACACAGTCCTCGCTGTTGACTGTGTCCAACACAAACGCAGAATTCGCGTGTTTGATTGGGCTAGTACACAAGTTAGCATAATGACCCCTGCCATTACAATTGGAGCATCTGCGTTCCCTTTTTGACTCATCGCGTGGACTTTTGCTGTGGCTGCTAGCCGGTGAAGACAGCGCATCGGAGTCGGATGATCGGCTATCTGCAGATCCATTCCTCCGCTGGTAAGGTTTTGTTTTATAGTAAAAGCAATCTTCGTCTCGAGACTCCTCAAAGCGTACCTGCTTCCGCGTTTGGCACTCTCCTCCGTCGCTATCACTTCTCCCCTGCCGGTTGTACCAGTTCGACAGACCATTCTAATGAGATCGGAAGTTACCGTAATTCCCTCTGCATGGTTCAAAGAGACTGGAGGGCCTATCGTTTTTCTGTTCTTCAAAGCTATCTGCACCGTCTGACTGATTTTGCCACGGTTGGCGCTGGACTTTGCCGACGCCTGCAACTAAGGCGTCTGACAAACCAGACCGATGGATGGATTTGCCCGGATGGGCCAGGACGTAGTGGTGCCCCAATTGGGCCGTAAAAGCAATATCCTTAGGTAGTCGTTCCTGTAAAAATGCTACCAGCTCTGACGAGCATGACGACAACACATTTTCCCGTAGCACCAGGTCTATTAAGCCATCACAGTCCTTGTTAATCCCCTCCATCTCAATCCATCTATTGAGCAGAAGTTTGAACTTCGAAATAAAATCTTCGAAGTCCTGGTCTGCACTTGGCATTGTGTTTCTAAACCGCGTTCGGTACCCGTCAGCCGTCAAACGGAACTTCCGGAGCAACCGTTCCTTCACCTTGTCGTAATCCACCTGCTCTTCCAGTGGGAGGCTATAAAAAGTCTCTATCGCAAGCCCAACAAACAATGTGGATAACAGAGATGGCCACTCGTCTCTGTTAGCCCTTCCAGGCCACTCCATCGGCCCCAAACCTCTCAAGGAAGAAGTCCAAACTATCTTTGTCATTAAAATTCGGCAGACGCAGCCTAAAGGGACGATGAGACTCCCTCGGAGTCGAATTCTGACCACTCGCACCCGCTTCTATTCTCTTTAATTGTATTTCCTTATCAGCTTCTACCTGCAGTCTTTTTTCCTCCAGAGCTACTCTCATTCTCTTCTTTTCTAATTCTAACTCTCTATCCTCTTTCGTCTTCTTTTCTTGTAATTCTCTATCTTCTTTCATCTTCTCTTCTTGTAATTCGAACTCTCTGTTTCAAATCGTTATCTTCTTTCATCTTCTTTTCTTGTAATTCGAACTCTCTCTATTTTTCAAATCGTTATCTTCTTTCATCTTCTTTTCTTGTAATTCGAACTCTCTTCTTCTGAGCTCTAACTCTTCAGCGAGAGCATCTCTTTCCTGCTTCTGCTTCTCAATCTTCTTCTTTTCCAAAGATTCTTGATTTTCCTCTGCCTGGAATTCTGCCTTGGCAAAATCCATTAGTTCATTCCCAGTGTACCCACATTCTTTATCTATCAGAATGAAACCCTGCAAGTCCATGATGTACACTCACGATACTCAATACTGACTATAACTCTGCTCCTTATTCTAGGACTTGTCTGGTGAAAAGACTGCTATAGTTTCTATGCAACTACTCAATAACATGTACTCTAAACCACCTCACCTATATCAACATATACCTCTCTGCTTACAAAGTATGCAGTAATGAGATATGCATAGCAATGTCACTGCTCAAAGTACAACCATATGAATGTATACAGAACCTACGTTACGACTCAACTCAGTATGCCCGTTCTCTGCCTTTTGGATTATGTCTACTTACTCTCTAGGTTTGGTCTTCCAGACCACTTAGTCTCTGTGATACAACTTAAAAGATTCTTATTATAGTCAATAGTTGTATCTCACTAGCTGAAAGGGAAAGGGAAAGATGTTAATAAAACTAGAGAACACGGAGTAGGTTTTGCGGTCAAAAAATCGCTAACTAAAATGGTTGAACCAGGCGAGAACGGATCAGAACGCCTGTTAACGCTCCGCCTGCAAACTAGCACAGGTCACATCACCCTTATCAGTGTGTATGCTCCTACTCTGTACTCTGCCTCAGAAGCTAAAGAAGAGTTCTACGAGAATCTAGCAGCAGTCATCAAAAGCATACCTAGGCAAGAACAGCTTGTTCTCATTGGTGACTTTAACGCTAGATTAGGTGCCGATAGTGTTTCATGGCCTTCATGTCTGGCAGGTTTGGTATTGGCAAGATGAATGAAAATGGACAACGGCTCTTAGAGTTGTGTGTCCACCATGACCTCTGCGTAACCAACACCTACTTTCAGACAAAACCCCAGCATAAGGTGTCATGGAGACACCCACGATCCAAACACTGGCACCAACTGGACCTGATTCTCGTCAGAAGGACACTTCTCAGGTCTATGCTCTTCACTCGCTCGTACCATAGTGCAGACTGTGATACAGATCACTCCTTGGTTTGCTGCAAAATCAGAGCATAACCAAGAAAAATCTATCGTGTCAGACATGAAGGGAAACCATGCATTGATACCAGCAAGATGTCAGACCCTGTCATGGTCGCTCAATTTACTGCGACCTTCAATAAAGTGCTTAGTAGCCCTCAGCATGGTGATACTATTACAGAGAACTGGGAGCATCTACGGAACACCATTCAAAGTACTGCACTTGCCACCTTTGGTAAGAAAACGGCAAAGTCAAATGACTGGTTTGATGCTTCATCAGATGTGATGGCACCTGTCATTGAAACTAAGCACAGTGCTGCGAATGAATACAAACGTTCACCGAGTGCTAGAACCCTACAGATCCTGAAAGCTACGAGAAGCAAAGTTCAACAAACTGCTCGACGCTGTGCAAATGACTATTGGCTCCAGCTCAGTGAGAGCATCCAGACCGCAGCGCAAACAGGCAACATTAGACAAATGTATGACGGTATAAAGAAAGCACTTGACCCCCAAAAAAGTAAGACGGCACCGCTAAAAACCATCAGCGGAGAGAAGCTAACCGATAAGGGTAAGCAGATGGAGAGGTGGGTCCAGCACTACTCTGAGCATTACGCTAGAGAAAATACCGTTACGCATGCAGCCCTTGATACTGTCAAATGTCTGCCAACTATAGAGGAGGTGGATGCCGAACCAACATTAGAGAAACTCAGCAAGACCATTGATAGCTTGGCCTCTGGCAAAGCACCAGGCAGTGATGGGATTCCTCCTGATTTAATCAAATGCTGTAAGAGCACGCTATTACATCCCCTGCATAGGATGCTGTGCCAGTGCTGGGAAGAGACAAATATTCATCAAGACATGCGAGATGCAAAGATTGTAACACTGTATAAAAATAAAGGAGACAGAAGTGATTGCAATAGCTACAGAGGCATCTCTCTTAGTATTGTTGGTAAGGTTTTCGCAAAAGTCATCTTAATGCGACTACACAAGTTAGCTGAGCGCATATATCCAGAGTCACAGTGTGGATTCCGAGCTGGAAGATCAACAACAGACATGATCTTCTCAATTCTGCCAGCTTCAGGAAAAATCAAGAGAGCTGAAAAGGCCTTTATACATCACCTTTATAGACCTCACAAAAGCATTTGACCTGGTTAGTAGGGATGGACTCTTCAAAATCCTCCTGAAAATAGGCTGCCCTTCTAAAATGCTGGAAATGATAAAGTCATTCCATGACGACATGAAGGGAACAGTCCAATATGCTGGAAGCACGTCACAGCCCTTTGACATACGAAGTGGCGTTAAACAAGGCTGTGTTCTGGCTCCGACCCTCTTCGGGATCTTCTTTGCCTTACTCTTGAAACATGCATTCAGAGATGCAACTGAAGGAATATGCCTTCACACTAGGTCAGATGGCCGTCTGTTTAATCTTTCAAGGCTGAAGGCAAAAACAAAAATCAGAAGGGTTACTATAAGAGACTTGTTGTTCGCTGATGATGCTGCAGTCGTCACTCAAAGCCAACAGGAGCTTCAGAGCTTGACGAATCGCTTCACTAAAGCATGCAAGGACTTTGGCCTCACAATAAGTCTAAAGAAAACGAATGTGCTGAGTCAGGATGTGGGTGCTGCTGTGACCGTTTGGCATACACTCAAATTAATACGTGATAAAAACCAAGTAAAATGAGAAATAACAACGTTAAAAGCAGTTAAGACATTTGTGCACAAAATACAGTATCACCCAAAGTTCACGGCTTCGGGAAAAGTTGTCCCAGAACAACAAAGTAATAAGTGCCTGTTTATTGAGTGGAAAATTTTGAGAAATTTGAGAGAAGTTGCAAGTCATGGGTTTTTCCGTTGCTAAAGTCGAAATAACAGAGAGTCGTGTGCATAAAAGTCGAAAAACTGAGGAGCGGAGTGCAAAATGTAGATGTTTGGTGCCGAGTGAAAAATAAAGCATCGTGTGAAAATTGGCGGGAAAAAAAGAGTGGGCAGTATATAAAGATGAGACTTGGGCGATTGACAGGCTCCAGGACTTGTACAGATTTTAGGATACGTTAGGCGAGAGGATTTTTTTCCTTACAGAACTGCGTCTTCGAGATTATCAAGACCAGTTTATATTTTCTTCTGGTGATACAAATTTCATGTTGGATATAATTTTCATTTGTTTTGGATATTCACTATTTTGGGTAAGAAAGAAATAAGTCCTTCATTATTGTGCCAATGACATTTTGCTGTTCCAAATTACGTAAATAAAATATTATATTTTTCTACACTGCTGAGTTTTCGTTGGAATATTACAGTTGGATACTTTGACATAACCACTATACAAGACATTGCTTTTGACTAACCATAAAAAAGGCATGAAAGAACCCTGGGTTAAGGAAGAATAAAATAAGGTCAAGTATTTCCATCTCAGGCGGTCAGACCTGTAACGACTTGAACTAAGAAACGTACAAGAGTTAGCGCTCTTCAAAATATTTACCTGCGGTCAACTAATAACGGAACTGACCCGGTCACCTGACGGACACACACATTCTTTCATTGATGCCGCGACCTGCGCCCAATTAGCATAGCACGGTCACACATAACTCTATTTGGCGCCGTGACTAACCCTTTTTCGTTAGTGAAAGCATACTACAAACATTTACGGCGCGACCAGCCCTTTTCGTTTGTGGAAACATACTCATTTTGGCGAGCGGACAGCTACATTTTTAGTGATAGCAGACTGGCCTAATCACTATTAATCACTATCATGGATCCACAAGCGTTGCAACAGCAGCTTGAACAGCAACAATTACTGCTACAACAGCAACAACAACAACATTTAATACATATACAGCAACAGCAACAATCAACTCTACCAAGTCACACACCCCTTCCAAACGACGCAGAGCCAGCTATGATCGCTCTACAGAAGATTACGGAAACTTTAGGTAATGTAGACCATTTCGCCAAGTACCAACAGGTCCGAACTGTCGTAACTCCATTTGCTGGGGATGCTAAGTCTTTCAGGAAGTGGCTAGTGGACATGGAAAAATTTGCTTCTCTAATAAACGCTGCGTGTGATGAGGACCGCAAAAGAATAGCTTACCTGTCTTCAGATTCTTTGGTAACTGATTTTCTCCGTCGTAGATATAAAACATATCCCAATGAGACCTTCGATTCACTGAGGAAAGAGCTTGTACAACGCTATAGTGATATAACCGATGGACAACATGCTTGGACTTTACTTCGCAAAATACACCAAGACAGACACGAACCAGTGCAATTCTACGCAGATCGATTACTCAACTTGGCTGAAGATGCTTTTCTAGACGGGAACATCCCTTCCCAAGAGCTGGAAAGACATTTAGTTGGTATTTTTGTTGACGGATTAAACGCAGATAACCTTAAACTCCATCTTCTTAGAAAGGATACAAAGACCATTACAGAGACTATTCAACTAGCGGTGACTGAAGAAAATGTTCGTAAAAGGTTCCAGCAACGAATTGGCAGGGAACCAAAACCAGACCATTCCGACGAATTCCATGAGCCGATGGAAATTGGTCACTCAAGACCACATTGGAGTAGGAACAGCTCCCACAGAGTCCATTCAAATTATAATCATCCCAACCAACATGCAGGACAATCTCATTCTCATCAGCAACCCAGAAGACATCAACAGAATGTGCACCAGGTTACTGCCCTTACTTGCTTTATTTGCAAACGCCGAGGACATACTTCTCACGAATGTACACAAAAACAGAGTTACAGTCAGTACAGAGCACATCCGCATCAGTATGAGAACCACTCACCACGTTATTATTATGCAAATGGTGATCAACAGAGACCTCACCCACAACGAAATCATGCCTTCAACCGAAGCCATCCCAGATCTTACAACCAAGGTCAGGGAAACGCTTATGTCAGCCGATAAATGGGACCATTCGGTATGACCCCAACAGACATAACTTTAACAACAGTTGTGAACAAAGGTCCTACACCACCAAAAACAAACCTCAACATCATGGTACCGATTGCAAACCACAGCTAACAGAAATCAATCACATAAATTTATCGCCTGATCCCAGTTCATGCTTGATATCCATCAATAACAAAAATTACAGAGCTCTGATAGATACTGGAGCCACCATTAGCTTGATGAGGGAGCAAATATACCTACAGATTAAGAAACATGTCAGATTTGCACCTTCGAAAACCTATATGGCTTCTGTGACAGGCCAAAAGTTACAGTCGCTTGTAACTGCTTATGTGACATTTCAGATCGGACATCAAAAACTTATTCATCCTTTTATAATTACAAGAGGCATGTCTCGAAATTTCATATTAGGACGTGATTTCTTGAATAAACATCAGGCAAGAATTTACTTTGATCTACACAAAATAAGGATAAATGGCGATTTTATTACGTTGCAAGATGATTTCCATATTGCATCGTTAGTCAGACTTACATCACCAGTGACTTTACAAGCAAACTCTCTTACTATAGTAAAAGGTCGTATTAAAGGATCCCAATACTTCAGTCCAGGACACACAATTGAAGTACAACCTTTAACAGACAATGCAATTAACGAAGATCCCCACATCAGTATCACAGAAGGAATCGCAGAAGTTACCACCACCCGTGATTTTCCTGTAATGATTTTAAATACCTCAGGGAAGGCGACATCTGTTGCACGCGGTGCAATTATAGCGCAAGTTAAATTTGTGAACACAAATATGACAGACAAGGTTCAACCTTTTCCGACCCCCGCCACCAAGAAAGAAACACCGATTGATGATCTGAGTCACTCTTCTCCATTCAATCTTCCTCGTCAGCCCCCACATTTTTTCCCACGCCCTCATACGAACTTTGAGAAATCACAGCGCCGGCATACACGTCCTGTCACCAAACATTCTGTCTACGTTCCGCACAAACCGTATGGAAGGAGATCCCACTGCGAAGCCGAACACAAGTATTACAAGGATAACATGTATGTTGAATCTGGTAAACATAAAAATTACACCCACCGAACACACGAACAGTGTAACTTTTCACCTGCCGACCCAGATGAATATGTGCGTAAATACCACAATATTCACTGCCTTACAGAGGTACAGAAGCGAAAACCTACAATTGATAATGACTTGAATTATGCGGATATCGTAGATCAAGAAATAGTTATGGAAGCCTACCGTAATCCTCTAACACCAGCACACTTACCGGCTTATAAGACAAATGACAGAACTTCTCCAAGTAAATTTTACGCTTCCACGAGAAAACAGCGGGCAGGAAATAGAAAGGCTTATCACAGGAACGGATTTGGCACTGAGAGATATTATCCAGAATTTGATAATGACAGCTTACATCACAGGACATGCAGAAGTTTTCATGAGATTAATCTTGTGACACACGTTACCCCCCAGATACCATCGCTTAATTAATATGAAAAACCAGCGACGTAACCAACTAGTGCATACCCAGACAAACACGCAGGGAAACAAACCTTCAAAAAATCAACGACAGTTAAATCCACAGTACTGCCGTAGTGGTAGAGAGAGCGAAACTTACAGTCAACGCTTCACCACCGAACCACAGCAAGAAAACAGTTCTCAAGGAACATCCAGTACAACTGATGTGCAAAAGAATAGTGAAGACAGGCTGACAAAATTACTTGAAACCTTGCATGCAGAAGAACCTCATGTCAGTAGGCTTCAACAGTTTGTCACCAAACACCAACACATGTTTGCCATCAATGACATGGAACTGGAGCGCACATCTACAGTCCAAATGGATATAAAGACCACAACTGATGTTCCAGTACACCTCAAACCTTACCACACTCCCCTTAAGAACCGTGAGTTGGTGGAAAAATCTATAACTGAGATGCTTGAAGCTGGCATTATAGAAAGATCAAGATCTCAATGGTCATCCCCCATTGTCATCGTCACAAAGAAAGACGGCAGCCACCGTTTCTGCTGCGATTATCGTGCACTTAACAAGATAACGAAGACGATATCATACCCACTTCCCAGGATGGATGATATACTGGCGACGCTTGGAAATTCCAAATGGTTTACAACATTGGATGCACGATCCGGTTTCTGGTGCATCCCAATGTCACCAGCGGCAAAGGAAAAATCTACATTTACTACGCATGTCGGATCCTTTTCATGGAATGTGATGCCATTCGGACTTAAATCAAGCCCCGCCACTTATATGTCCCTTATGGATGAGGTCTTGAAAGGATTCCAGCCCTTTGCCTTGGCATACATGGATGATATCTTAGTCCATACGCCAGGTACAATACAAGAACACCTGAAAAGGGTTGAACAAGTCTTTGATCGTCTAAAATATCATCACATAAAGCTGAAACTCTCGAAATGTAAATTCCTAAAACAGGAAACAAAATACCTAGGCTTCATTATTAATGGCAGTGGTGTTCGCCCTGATGACGAGAAAGTACGAGCGATCAGAGAGATGCCACGCCCTACAACTGTGAGACACGTAAGAGGTTTTATTGGATGTTGTAGTTATTACAGACGCCACATCGTCAATTTCTCCAAGGCGGCGGAGCCATTAATAGCCCTAACTAAGAAATATGCCAGGTTCAGATGGACGGATCAATGTCAACAAGCATTCGATTACCTAAAAAATGCACTCACAACCATTCCAATGTTGGCACACCCTGATACCACCAAACCAATGATCCTATACACTGACGCTTCAAATAACGCTGTAGGAGCTTGCCTTGTCCAACCAAACCCTTCTGATGAAACCCCTATTATCCCAAATGTACCCAACGAAAAGCCAATTGCTTTCCTGTCACACGCATTAAGTAAATCCCAAAAGCGTTGGACTGCAATAGAAAAGGAAGCATTTGCCATTCATTATGCTATGCAGAAACTGGATTTTTACATCCGCGGAACAAAAGTTATCATTGATCAGCAACCCCTTGTTAGTTGGTTGACGAAGACATCCGAACAACCAAAGAAGCTTCAAACTTGGGCGATGAATTTGCAGAACTATGACACTACCATAGAGCACATTGCCGGAAAACTCAATACATGTGCTGCCCTGCTTTCTAGAATTCCATATCCTGACAACCCGACACAGAGTGAAGAAAATGAAGCAGCTGAAACAGACATAAATGACAATACTAGACAAATAAATGTCATAAATTCAAACCGGATTGCCGATCAATCGGACACTCACACAGACACTGACCGATTGTCATAAGAGGATCAAACAGACAACTTTGACATCCTACAGGAACAAATGAAAGACCCGGAAGTCGTTAAACTAATGAAACAAATTAAAGAAACACCAGCACAAATCAAGGATTTTACTATTTTTCCTCATGACCAAGCACTCTATCATATTGACTCCAAACAAGATGGAAGATTACAGAAATATATTCCACATCAATTAATACCTAACATCCTCATCCAGTTCCACGATGAAAACGGACACCTAGGACGAGATAAAACGATAGACGTCATTAAGAAACGGTATTACTGGCAAAACATGTATAAAGATATAATTGATCACGTAGCCACTTGTAAGATCTGTTAAAGGAGAAATATGAAGGTGAACAAGTCCCCATTACAAAAAATGCAACCTTCCAACTATCCCATGGAAACTGTCAGTTTAGACATCTCTGGACCGTACCCCCTAACACTGTCAGGAAACAGGTACTTGTTGCACATTGTAGACCAGTACTCCGTTTGGCCGGAGAGTTTCCCTATGAAAGATGTCACGTCTACAACTGTCACAGATTTCTTTTTGCAAGAATTTCTACCTAGACATAGTTGTCCTAGAAGAGTCATCACGGACAAAGGAAAACAGTTCGTTGGCAATCCTTTTAAATCAACATTACAAAAGTTAAACATCAAACACACCACAACTAGTTTCTATCGGCCCCAGAGTAACGGAAGAAACGAAAGAATGCATTCAACCCTTCATGACATTCTATCCAAACACATCGAAGGCAACGATCAATATTGGGATCTATACATCAACCAGGCCTTAGAAGCAATACGAGTAAACATTAACGACACCACTGGTTTCTCGCCATTTTACCTGCTTTACGGTAGGGAGCCGGTATTTCCGATGGACAACCTTCTCCAACCACAACGCAGATATATGGGAGAGGACCCGATAGCTGTCATCCTACAACAAAAGCATGCAGCACATCAAATTGCGAACAAAAATGCAGAAAAAGCTTTCCGGAAGAAACAGCGTACACACGATAAAAACACAAAACTGGAACACTTTCACATCGGAGATCTAGTATACTACAAAAAACACGTTCGACATTCTAAATTAGACGACAATTAGATCGATGGTTTCAAAATCTTAGAACAGACTACACCAACAAATTTTATCCTGTGGCACGAAGAAAGACAGATCAGGACGAAAGCCCACATTTCACAAATCAAGAAAGATAATCATCGTCCTGTTTCCCAGCCTATCCTCACTAATACCAGACCGATTCGCAAAACCACACTCCTTTGTCCCCCCACATCATCCTCTACATCTGATGTGTCACATTGCGACGATGAACACTCAAACCCCTCTCTTCACCCCCCGCACGATGCTATCGACAGACTACGTAGATGTCGCGACGCTTCTACGAGTGAACATGACATCCCTCCGCAGGAGCTACGCGAGAGAATTCAAGCACGAAATCTTCGAGTTCAAGCAGATAATTACCAATCGTTGTCCAGAGATAGCAACACATATTTAAATGAAGAAAAACAACAACAACAGACTCTACAAGATGCCGACACCCATATAGATACACCACAACCTTCCGATACAGAGTTATCACCTGCCTCATTAACGGAACGAAATGCTCCCGTTCCTACTTCCACACAACGAGATGAGTCAGACCTTGATACTGAAAATACCAAAGTGATAACGATGATGATAACGAGCATCCCGACGATAATATGGATACATCCATTCGGTTCGCCTCGAAACGACCTTACTCAACTTCATCAGACAGCTCGGTACCACAGACAAAGTTTATACGCCTTCCGCAGGAACATGTTCGTGCAAAGCTGTACACGAAACGGCGAACAAAACAAAAGAACATCGCACAGCACAGTGCATCAACTTCTCAACACCCTACCCGTTACACTACATCAACCGTCACTGCTGTAGACACTGAGAAGAAACACGATAGAAGAATGTCTACGACAGATGCTCTATACAGGGAACGTTCAACTAAGCGACAGAACATCGCACAGCACAGTGCATCAACTTCGCAACACCCTGCCTGTAAAACTACATCAACCGTCACTGCTGTAGACACAAAGAAAGAGTACGATAGCAGATTGTCTACGAGAGAAATCGCTATATTAGAGATGACCTTAGAGATGGCCAAGTTGCTCTAGCTGGGCTACTCTCAATGGGTTCATTTTTGTCCGAGTGCGATAGCACTGTCCAGGAGAGGCATGCTATATTTTAGTGTTACTCCAGTTTGCTCTCGCTGGGTTACCCTAAATGGTTTCATTTTCCTTGTCCGTGTACGATAGCAGATTTGTCTAGGAGAGACAATGCTATATTTAGAGTTAATCCAGTTTTGCTCTCGCTGGGTTACCCTAAATGGTTCCATTTTCCTTGTCCGAGTACGATAGAATTGTCTAGACGAGTCAAAATATTTTAGAGTCGGCCGGCGTGCTCTGCTGGCTGCTCTGAAATGTTTTTTTAATGATGCCAGCCACCTTCTATGTCTTCCAATTGATGCTATCAGCGGCAGTCATAACCGCCAGTGAAGAGAAAAAATCTGCAGAGGCGCAACTATATTCAACATGCACAATTACAGTCTTTAAACCATTTTATTTTGTATTAGAAGATTTAAATTACATCTTGTTTGCATTTTGAAATATATGTATTGTTGTACATTATAAACTTAACCAAACACATGCATGTACTATTTGCCACTAAGGAAGAATCTCAAGGGTTAAAGAAGACATTGTTTGATCGTAAGACAAGCACATCAACCAAAACGGGCGATTTTGCCGTTTGTAGGCAATGCGCTACAGTTTTGTTGGCACTGCTCCCCACGACAACTATGACAGTTTATGTCATAATATTAAGACTTTGGCGGAAAACCAAAACATTATTACACATGTGATTAGCCGAGCATCACAAATGGTGAACGATACTCAGAGAATTTTTTTTCTCCATTAACACATTATTTCTACTGGTCTGTTCAGGAGGTACTGAAACTAGACATATGCTATGGATCGATTTTATGATTACTTGTTATAAATTGTTTGAATTTCATTTATATCGCACAAATAACTATGTACCATTTATCATGCCTTTTTAACAAATTACTGTGTTGAGACACACAGATGTTGTACTCGTCCAGTACACATTATTTAACCTCTAATGCGTATATATAAAATGTTGACCCACACCTCTACTCCCTTTTCCCTATGCGCAAGCTGTCCACACGTGACCTTAACACCACCTCGCTGTTTTTCGCTATGTCAAATCCAATCTTCGTTTTCACCACCTTTATCTTCCCCCCGTGTCGATTTCCCCATGAGAGTTCTTCTTCTATTTTGTTTCTTTAACTTTCTCCCACGCCTCGCGTTCATTCATCCATCTAACACCGGAACTACTTTCTCTACTCCCCCCAGCTAGTTCATTGTACTATAAACCCCCACCACCCCCACCACCCCCTCTCTTTCAGTTGACGCCACACTGTGCCGTCAATGAGAGTTCAAATATCAAGTGTGACCTTTCACCGCTCCCGTTCACATTAGCGAAAGTCATGGTCACAGGTAAACAGCTATGGTCAGTTACCATTTAGATGTAAATATTAACCTTATATGTGTTGACTTTAAATAAAAAGTTCAATAAGTTTAACATTAAGTATGTATATTTTATATCATAACTCCATGTTTTATGTATTATTATTAGCGTGTTAAGTAAAGATTATATAAGTATTGTATTAATACATTAACAATTTACATTGCGTATTGCACATTGCTATCCATATCCCTTACTGTTTAATGACATAGTGTATAAACAACTTGTATGTCTCCCCCGTTTTCGGCAATATGAAACTACTAGATCACTTCTTTTAAGAAATAAATTTTTTTTTCCTTTTTTTTCGGCTCACATATATACTGAAATCTTGTAATACATTTTTAAGTTAGCTTACAGGTATACTGAGATCTTGAAAAAAAAAAAAAAAAAAAAAAAAATTTGGGGGGCTCACATGTATACTGACATCTTGAAAATTTTTTTTTTAATTTTTTTGGGCTCACATGTATACTGACATCTTGAAAATTTTTTTTTTAATTTTTTTTGGCTCACATGTATACTGACATCTTGAAAATTTTTTTAAAATTTTTTTTGGCTCACATGTATACTGAGACCTTGTAGTTTTTTTTTCATTTTTGCTCATAAATATATGCCCCCAGTCAATGACTTATACCAGTAACATAAATTTTTCTCAACAATTGTCCATTGCCGATTGCTTCATAAATATATGCCCCCATTTCATATTTTATCCCAGTACGTATGTTAGGGACTTGATTTTTTTTAGTTGATAGGACGAAAATGTCTCCACATGGGATACATTTTTGTGGCCCCGGGACTTGTGTGACCGTTTGGCATACACTCAAATTAATACGTGTTAAAAACCAAGTAAAATGAGAAATAACAACGTTAAAAGCAGTTAAGACATTTGTGCACAAAATACAGTATCACCTAAAGTTCACGGCTTCGGGAAAAGTTGTCCCAGAACAACAAAGTAATAAGTGCCTGTTTATTGAGTGGAAAATTTTGAGAAATGTGAGAGAAGTTGCAAGTCATGGGTTTTTCCGTTGCTAAAGTCGAAATAACAGAGAGTCGTGTGCATAAAAGTCGAAAAACTGAGGAGCGGAGTGCAAAATGTAGATGTTTGGTGCCGAGTGAAAAATAAAGCATCGTGTGAAAATTGGCGGGAAAAAAAGAGTGGGCAGTATATAAAGATGAGACTTGGGCGATTGACAGGCTCCAGGACTTGTACAGATTTTAGGATACGTTAGGCGAGAGGATTTTTTTTTTCTTACAGAACTGCGTCTTCGAGATTATCAAGACCAGTTTATATTTTCTTCTGGTGATACAAATTTCATGTTGGATATAATTTTCATTTGTTTTGGATATTCACTATTTTGGGTAAGAAAGAAATAAGTGCTTCATTATTGTGCCAATGACATTTTGCTGTTCCAAATTACGTAAATAAAATATTATATTTTTCTACACTGCTGAGTTTTCGTTGGAATATTACAGTTGGATACTTTGACATAACCACTATACAAGACATTGCTTTTGACTAACCATAAAAAAGGTATGAAAGAACCCTGGGTTAAGGAAGAATAAAATAAGGTCAAGTATTTCCATCTCAGGCGGTCAGACCTGTAACGACTTGAACTAAGAAACGTACAAGAGTTAGCGCTCTTCAAAATATTTACCTGCGGTCAACTAATAACGGAACTGACCCGGTCAGCTGACGGACACACACATTCTTTTCATTGATGCCGCGACCTGCGCCCAATTAGCATAGCACGGTCACACTGCACCAGTTATCACTATCGATAACTATGAATTGGCAGTGGTGCACCACTTCACATACCTAGGGTCTACCATAAATGACAAACTCTCACTGAATACAGAAATGGACAGCCACATTAGCAAAGCTGCAGCTACCTTTGCCCGCCTCACATCGCGTTTTTGGGGAAACTCCAAACTCACAATGAAGACCAAAGCTGCGGTATATAATGCCTGCGTCACCAGCACTCTTCTATATGGCAGCGAGACCTGGACGACCTATGCTAAGCAAGAAAGAAGGCTCAATACCTTCCATTTACGGTGTCTACGCCGCATCCTCGGCATCTCGTGGAAAGATAAAGTGACAAATGTCGAGGTCTTGTCACGTGCTGGCCTTCAAAGTATGTATTCACTGCTTAGACAGCGCAGACATCGCTGGCTTGGCCATGTTCGCCGCATGGAAGATGGTCGCATCCCAAAAGATATCTTCTACTGACAATTAGCAGATGGCAAGAGAACAGTTGGGCGACCACAGCTGAGGTTCAAAGATGTATGCAAGAGAGATATGAGGGCACTGGACATGGATCCAGCAACATGGGAGGATGAAGCTGACGATCGCACTAAGTGGCGATGCTATTTACGGCGCCACCTCAGATTGGGCGAAGAGAGGCTCACACAACAAGCAGTGGAGAGGAGAAAACGTCGAAAGGAGCATCAAGAAAATAAGCAGCTGAGGTCTGCCACCTCAGGGGCGCATTCCAATTGTCAGTCTACCTTATATTTTTACAAAGTGACTGACAAAGGTTGAGCAGAGATAGACTGATATATACAATGCGTGACTGACAACGAACGAAAACAAGGGATACCCGTTAAAGTATTTACAAGATAGCAAGAAAAAACGAGAGATAACTCCACTTAAACACGACAATAGAATTACTGAATGTACACACCGTAAATACAAACCCAACCAGTACACTTAACGAATACTGTGCTTGGTATGTTAAGTAGGGCAGTCGCAGGAATACCCTTCTGCCTGACTCCACCACTAAACACACACAGCCCCGCCCTAGAAGGGATCAGTCTAACCCAATTTTTTCCCACAAGTAAGAAAAGAAAGAATTAAACTCTCCACCCGTCCACCCTTTAACTCACAAATATGATATTAAACACAGCCGACTAGAATAACAACTACAAGTAACAATGTAGTGCTTAGAGCTATCACACAAACTAGCCAACCACTTGATCACACCAACCCAAAATAAAACTAAATAACATTCAAGCAATAATAACACTGTAACATATAAATATATTCACCATGGATATAATACGGACCCGAAGTAAAAGGAAATCAGAGTAACAGATCCCACGTAACCAACTAACAACATATAAAATCACAGACTAAGTCTCTACAAAGGAAAGAGAAAAAAGAACAAAACAAAAGGAAAGAAAAGAAAAACAAATAAGAATACCTCAAGGAACAGACGTTGTAAAACGAACAGAAAAACGCTTATTGCTTTATGCTAACCTAACACGACCCCAACAGAAAGGTCCCACTAACCTTGAAGACCAGACTGTACGATAAATTGTACCGGATAAATAGACAGAAAAGGAAGGCGGAATTGAAGGGAAAAAAACGAGAAATGAAAAAACAAAAACTAAAAATACAACAAATCACCGTACACAGATATTCAAACAATAACTTAACTGACGATCCAGCGATGCACCTCCACGTAGCTCCTCAGAAAAAGATGATGGTAGATGAAAACAGCACAAAAACACACTACGTCACTTCAGGAACCCAGCAGCCTCCACTCTTCAGCACAGTATATTCCAGGACCACGCAGATCAGCAGACTTCAGTAACTGGCATCCCATCAAGCGGTACTGGGACCCCGATCGAGGCATGGTTAAGACTCCCTCTGGAAAGGCACATCGGTAAGGCATGATGACGTCGGAACTTGGCAGGAACGCAGGAACGAAAACGTAATGTTCCCAGGTAGGTAGAGCAGTACGAATGATGACACTACTGCAGGTCGGATACGTGCACATCAATGGTTGCGATGATCAAGAACATGATCTAGATAAGAGAAGTTGCACACACCCTGAGATGCCACCACCACTAACAACACTACCAATACCAACCAAATGCAGACGTTCTAATCTCCTCTGCTGATACCACAGTCAACACCGGAGCCCGAAAGATGCCACCGCCACTATTGACACTACCAATACCAACAAATACAGACGTTCTAATCTCCTCTGATGACACCACAGTCAAGCACCGGAGCCCGAAATACTAACTCCAACCACACAAGAAATTCTAATCTCCTATGCCGACACCATAGTCAGGCACAGAAGCCCATAGCCCTACAAGGACCAACTATATTGACACCTTGCACAACTAACCTCCGCTGCTCCGTCTGGATCACCAACTTCCTAGCACTAAGCTACAAAGTACGCCTTATAACATATCAAATTGTGATGCTCGACGTCAGCTACAACTTTACTCTATACATTGTCGCACCACTCCTATCCATAACCGGAAAACCTAGCACAAAAGTGAACTTTTCAAAACCACAATAGAACACAATAAATGTCAAATATTAGCTGTGTTGCAAACACTAACCTTCCACTGTGCCCTCTTTCAACACTAGGTCAAATAACGCGGACGGGTTAACACCTGAATGAAAACAGCTCACTGATACTGTCTAACAAGAAAAAAACAACCAAAACACACTGCCGTGAACACTGGAAAACAACAAGAAGTGTACACAACGCTGCTACAAACTTCTCATATTCATTCATTCATAACCCTCCACTCTCAAAGGAGCATAGGCCTTCAACAAACACATGCCAAGTCCTCTTGTCACGTGCCATCATCTCAAGTTCTTTCCACGTTCTCCTTATCATTTTCACCGACCCAATTGCTGTGACCTCTCATCGAGTGTTTTTAATTTGTCCTGTATCTGATTACGGTTATGGGACAGAAGAGCTAAGTCATCAGCAAAATCCAGATCATCCAACTGCTTAGTCAGAGTCCACTGGGTTCCATTTCTGTTGTGTGTTGTCGATGTTCTCGTAACCCAGTCTATTGCTATTAAGAAAAGAAATGGAGACAAGAGGCATCCCTGAGGTACTCCAGTTCTTATCCCAAACGGTTCTGTAAGCTGTCCTTCATGAAGAAGTCTGCATGTCCTGTCTTCATATGTTTTCTTTATTAAATTAATGATCTTCAGGGGAACTCCATAATGCCTCATCAGTTTCCAATGTTATTCTCTGTGTACACTGTCAAATGCCTTTTCGTAGTCCACAAATTCGATGTATAGTGGTGAATTCCATTGCAGACTTTGTTCAACTATTATTCTCAAAGTGGCTATCTGGTCTGTACAGGATCTGTTTTGTCGAAAACCTGCTTGTTCATCTCAGTTTCTTGTCTATGGACTCTTTAATCTTTCAAGGATAATCCTGTTTAATCCTTTTCCTGGCACTGAAAGTAACATTATTCTTCTATAATTTGTGCACTCTTGTAAATATCCCTTCTTAGGCAACTTAACCAGATATCCTTCCTTCCATTCTGCTGGTATCTCTTCCTTTTCCCAGACTTTACCAAGTAATTTATATAACATCTCTGTAGCCGTGTCGATATCTGCTTTGATGGCCTCTGCTGGAATGCCAATAGGTCCAGACTCTTTTCCATCTCTTAGAAGCTTTATGGCTTTCTTCATTTCTTCCTTCGTTGGTCTTTCACCGTTAATTTGTAGCTCTTCTTCTGCTGGCTGGATGTCCGGGTGGTTTTGTGGAGCTGGTCTATTGAGGAGGTCCTCAAAATATTCTGTCCACCTCTTCATTTGCTCTTGTATATTGCTGAACAGTTTTCCATTCTCGTCTTTTATGAAGCAACTTGTTTGCTTGTATTTCCCCGTTAGCTTCTTTGTGCTGTTATACAGTTCTCTCATATTTCCTTTGGCTGCAGCATCTTCTGCCTCTCTTGCCAACTCCTCAATATACTTCCTCTTGTCTCTTTTGATACTTCTTTTTACTTCTTTGTTTGCTTCTGTGTACACTTCTCATATGTGTGCATAGAAACCTCTAGCCTCTATAATGTAAAATATTAGCCCCACTGCCTCTAGGCTCACAAAAGAACCGAATAAGAGCTCCCCAGCTGTCAGGAACCACTTATCATGGAGAACACTCCACGGCTTACACCGCTGCTGTGTGGGTTTATAATAACTATGGATCGCCCTCCTAAGGGTATGACCACACAACAATGGATGACAAAAGTAATGAACGCCTTTAACAGGTACTTCCATTTAATAAATATACACACACAATAAGGCCTCACACGGCCATAGTGATGCATCACATACAGTAATGAGAAAACCACTGTAGACCTGCCTTATCAGCTTAAACTATTACCTCCCGTACACGAAGGTACAAACTATACCACGAATGGCTGCTATAAATATTGCTCACCCGAGCGGTAACACTATGACAATGACACGCTAAAAATCATCGACATCTTATCAAACTACGGCCTGTAGACTATACGATCTAGACCCTTCACTGCTCTAGACTTAACAACGTAATTATCACCAAGGTCCGAAAACATGGCAGGCACTCAGTTTACAGTCTTACAATATAGACCACACAGCGATCTCGCTGGCATAAGGGAAAAACGTCCTTCCAGGACAAGAGACTCACTTCTCACAGACTAATTTTGCGCCTTTTTCCCCGACTTCCGGTAGTCACAAGACCCACCAGTTCGGCTAACCTCGGCCTCACCCGACTGGCTTTTAAGCGAACACAAGACATTAAATGCACTGCGAAATAACGCTGTGACATCCATATATATATATGGAGTCACTTGAGCACCAGACGTAACTTTGGCTTTTACCTGGCTGGCTGCTTGCAGGAAGATCTCACTATGGACCCATGATAGGCAAGGGGAGCTGAGAAGTGACTCTTTGCAGGATGTGACAATTCCTTGGGAGAGCCCAGAGCACTGTATTTTAGCTATGCATATTTCGAGTTCCCCCTTTTTGACGGGGAATGCTGTTACGGTATATGATATTAACGCCGTCTACTGTTGCAGGTGGAAGTGTTGCAAGGAGTGGTTTGGTTAGCTCTGAACAATGTTCCATGTAATGTCAATAAAGTAGTTATAAATTCTGGCCATTGTTTTATCTTCTTGATATTCTTGAGTGATCGTGTATCGTGCCTTCTATGTAAGATTACGCGAATGCAGGGGTGGAAGATTCTGAATAATAATTGAACCTTGGAATACGATTGATGTGACAAGTCGGTTCCATTGAGTCCACAATTATTTAATACAGATTACACGTCAAGACGATTCATGCATGTTGATCACAAAGGTACATATTATAACTTGAAAATATATGGCATAGATATGCAGATATCCTATCAGTCCTTGTCCAATAATCAAATTACTGTATGCAGATTGTCATAGCTGTATGCACGCGCGGTTGGGGTTTCCAACGGCCGACAGTGAGTCTATGAGTCTGGCAAAATCAAATACTATGGACTGTAATTCATCCTTCCTTAATTTTCACTTCGTACTGACCTTTAATCATTTCAAATCTTCGTAATAGCAATGGACTGACCCATGTCCGTACTTGCATAAAATATATCTGTATGGCAATACCATGCCCAACATTGGAAGGAGAGTCAGACGCGTCTTAACAGCTTGACGGTCAATGTGAAAAAGGGTAGCGTTTCTTAGTTACCGACTGTGTCCTAAACAACGCTATACACGTCATAATCGATCGTGTATAAAGCGTTCATTAATTGAAACATCTATCGCAATATATGAAATGCTTTAACCTCTTACAATTGCACGTCTGGTAACCTTTAGCAGACGGCGTTAATATCATATACCGTAACAATTCCCTGTACCCCGGGGGTTTTTTAATCGTGTGGAAGAAAAAAAAGATCTATCGATTTTTTTTTCAATATCTATCCGACTTAACAATTTTTCAAAAAAATTTAACACAATTGTGACATATGGCCGACGATGTTCTGAGTAGAACCGTGTTGCGGTCGTGTCAACTAACTATTTGTCATAGTCATCTAATCATAAATCACATTATATATCAATATTATACATGTCATTATATCAACTAAATAAATGTCCAATGTTAATAGTGAATGATAAAATTAAATTAAAGTAAGGTCTGTCGTATTAGTATGTCATATATGAATTAATTTGACTAATTAAAATTAAATTAATTAATTAAACTAAGAGTTAAATTATTAAGGTTCTAATGTAATGCGATGTTATGAGAGAAGAAAAGACAAACTAAGTGAGAAGAAATAGAAAGAAATTCGAATATAAGTTTTAACTTAATTGTGTGTGTTAAGTGTTAGTGAATAATAACTATCTAATTTAACTAACTAAATAATGTATACGAAGTTCGAATGTAAGTATATATACCTTGATTGTCTTTTAATTCAATTCTGTGATGCATATAGTGTTTATAAAGTTTGAATTGAAGGCAAGGTTAGTTCCTTTATAGTTGATACTTCGTTCAATCCAATGTAGTTCTGATTGATGTAGTTTAAGAGTGTCAATGTTGATTATTCGTCGTCAATAGGATTACGTGACAACGCATCTGCCACACAATTTTCAGTGCCAGGTATGTGTTCAATGGAGAACTCGAATGGCTGTAGGATGATTGAATATCTGGCAAGTTTTTGGCTTTTGTGGTTGGATCGACGCAAGGATGCGACCGCACGTTGGTCCGTCTGTATGGTAAAGGGGGCACCGAGTAAGAATTTCTCCAGCTTCGTTATTGCCCAGATCACAGACAAAAGTTCCTTGTCGACTGTGGAATACTTTGTTTCAGCCGGCTTCAGCTTTCTTGATATATATAAGGTGGGGTGTAGAATGCCGTCATGGTTCTGGAGCAGGCATGCACCAATGCCGTAGTTACTAGCATCTGTTCGTAAGAAAAATCTTTTGGAAGCATCGGGAAGTCTTAAAATTGGTTCATGTGAGAACAAATTTATAATTTTGTTGAAAGTTTCATTGCATGTACCAGTCCATGTCACCTTCACCGGCATATCTTTTTTTAACAATGAAGACAATACAGCCGTGATGGATGACAAGTTTGGTATGAATCTACTGTAATATTGAACAAGTCCTAACAAACTCCTGACCTGTTTCTTCGTCTGAGGAACTGCTATGTTTAGAATTTTGGAGACTGTACTAGGTAACGTTCGGATATATCCCGATCCAATGATATGTCCCAAAAAGGTTATCTCATTACACGCGATTTGCACCTTTGTAGGTTTAGCAGTTAGATGATAATTCATTAGAGTGTCAAAAACATATCTAAGTCCCAAAACATGTTCCTTAAACGACGAACTAAACAAGCATATGTCGTCAATATATGTAATAACGTCTGGTCTACCTGATAAAATTTGTCGCATCAGGCGAATGAAGGTAGCTGGCGCATTAACAAGCCCAAAAGGCATCACGTTCCACTGGTATAGACCTTGTGGCGTGGAAAATGCGGTGTAGTACTTAGCCTTTTCGGTCAGTGGTATCTGCCAATAACCTTTAGTTAAGTCTATCTTACTAAATATAGTTGCGTTAGATAGACGTGGAAGTAAGTCGTCAATGAGTGGATGTGGTTCGCTGTCAACTATAGTCTTAGCATTTAATTTTCTATAATCAACACATAGTCTAATGTAATTCATCCTTCCTTAATTTTCACTTCGTACTGACCTTTAATCATTTCAAATCTTCGTAATAGCAATGGACTGACCCATGTCCGTACTTGCATAAAATATATCTGTATGGCAATACCATGCCCAACATTGGAAGGAGAGTCAGACGCGTCTTAACAGCTTGACGGTCAATGTGAAAAGGGTAGCGTTTCTTAGTTACCGACTGTGTCCTAAACAACGCTATACACGTCATAATCGATCGTGTATAAAGCGTTCATTAATTGAAACATCTATCGCAATATATTAAATGTCTTAACCTTTATAATTGCACGTCTGGTAACCTTTAGCAGACGGCGTTAATATCATATACCGTAACAAATGCACAGAATGCCACACGCTTCTTCCTCCTAACTTAGAACCAGAGCTGATGATCCTTTAAATGCAAGCCAAGCTGGAGAAACTGGAGCTCATGACTTCAACTCATCATGTTTCGGAATGGCAGAAAAGCCACAGGAAAAGCCTAGATCTACAGTGCAGATAATACCAAGTACTCTTCAACTTTGCATTTGGCTGCTAAAGAGCGGAAAGCTGAGCAGCCCTAGTTAAACCAATATATATATATATATACATATATATATATATATATATATATATATATATATATATATATATATATATATATATATATATATGGAGAACGAACGAACGAATGAACTTTATTTTCAAAGGGTTTAGAATTGGGCATGCAGGCCCGTCTAACATTCTGCCCTTCCTTTCTCTCTTCTTCCATACTGAATCCATTTATTCTCACATGTATCTTAAATATTACTTAAAATAAGAAAATAACATACAATAAAATAAAATCCAAACATTGTAACAGTACAATAACAGTTACACACATTTACAGTACCTTATCATAATTAATACTAAACAGGACAAAATTATCTTTAAAACCTACATATGATGTTATGTAATTATTTAAGAACATAACTAAATTAGGGTGGCATATAATCTGCACTCATGATGTATTTGAAAAGTCTGTGATTGAATGACTATGGACTAAGAGTGTTTTTTTAAGTCGTGTGGAAGATTATTCCACAGATGAGCAGCAGAAAAAGCTAAACTTTTCTTGAATAAGTCGAGCCTAGGCTTGGGCATGTGTAATTTATTTAAGCGTTGACTACGTCTTCCGCTGTTTTTGAAAATAGGCAACAGATACGTTGGAGCATTCTGTGACAAGATTTTGTGAATAAATTTGGCTTTGTTGAAGAGAAAGCGCTTTCTTAATGGTAATATGTTAAGATATGTATATGGGTCTACACACTATGTGAGGTTTTTGTCTCAAATTAGGCGCACTGCACGTTTTTGTAATGAATAGAGTTTTTTAGTGTTGGACATGGTGCAGCCATCCCAAATTGTAGAACAATAGTCTAGATGTGTTTGTATTTGGGATGTATAGAACATTTTTCGTCCTCATCTAGGAAATGTTTGATTTTAGCTAACTGGTAAACTTTTTGTGCCGTTTATTTGGTCGGTGCTTGTACATGCGAATTCCAACTTAAATGTTGGTCAATTATGAGTCCTAGTGTTTTATTTTCATTTACATTTTCAATTAAAGAGGTTCCAATGTAGAGTTGAAGTGTTGTTTTCAGGGAGTTTTGTAATTTTTGTCTAGTTGATATTATCATACATTTTGTTTTAATGATATTTATTTGCATGCAGTTTTCATTGCTCCACTTAATAAGATTGTCTGTGTCGCTTTGTAATAATATTTCTAGCGTTTTGCAACTTTTATCACTAGTATAAATGGTACAGTCATCGGCAAATAGGTCGCAGGATGAGTGCTTGATGTGTAGTGGAAGGTCATTTATGTAAATGGAAAAAAAGTAGAGGACCGAGAACAGAACCCTGAGGAACACCAGTGTCAATAATAGTTGGGCTTGACAAGAAGTTATTGTACCACACTACTTGCTGTCTGTCGGACAGGAATGATTTAAGTAATGTCACTAGTTTTAAGTTAACTTTCATTGTTTCTAATTTTCTTATTAAAACAGCGAGATCTAACATATCAAATGCTTTCCTAAAGTCTACAAAGATTGCTCCACATATGTTATCGTTATTGAAGGATAACTTTTAGGATACATTGGTTCTGAACCATATTTCTAAAATGATTTTTCTTTTCTTTGCGAATTAAATATAGAACCTTGTTCCTGTATACCCTGTATGTGTTGAGGTCCTTATTTTTGTGCGCTTGATCTCTCTGCCTCATAGCCTCCAACACTTCCTGCGTGATCCAAGGAGATTCTCATTGTCGTTTGACGCGAATTTCCTTAGCTGGTATGTGCATGTCAAATACATTATAACAAATTTTTGTCCAGTATTCAATAGCGTCATCCGGATCAGGAAGTTGGTAAACACGGGCGAGAGGTGCAGTTAGCAAGTCATTTAAAAATAATTTTCGACTGAAATGTTAGAAACTTCTAAATTTAATACTTACATGTTTATTTTTGGGAACTTTACATTTATTCTTTGACCAGTGAGAGAGAGAGAGAGAGAGAGAGAGAGAGAGAGAGAGAGAGAGAGAGAGAGAGAGAGAGAGAGAGAGAGATAATTCTTTGACCAGAGAGAGAGAGAGAGAGATAATTCTTTGACCAGAGAGAGAGAGAGAGCAAGCATCATAGTGAGGGAGTGGCTCTAATGCTGTCAAGGTAAAAGATCCAGTTACACGCCCATTGAGGCATATTGGGAATATGGTGTTAGACCCATATTTTCTCGACCATCGGCACACTATGGGTGATGTGGTAAGCATCACGCCGACTGCCTTAACCTTTCCAGAGTTACTCTGGTACCCAATTGGGACTGGGTAGACCCAAGAGCCGTTTCCGGTCTAAAAAAAATCCCACCTCAACTGGGGATCGAACCATGACCACTGAGCTAGGAAGCCAGTGCACTAACCACTGTGCTACCGCGGCTCCCAATGCCGTTAGAGGAACGCAAATAATACTCATTGAATGGTAGCAATGGAACCCAGAATAATAACAACAACATTCAAAACAGAAGAAAGAGAAAAGACAAAAAAGACAAATGTCATGGAGTACTATACAACAACAAAAGACAAAAATGTTATGAAACAATAGACTTTGAAATATAACGGAGAAACGGAGAAGAAAAGGCAATTTTGATTGGGGACCTCAGTGCAAAGATAGAAACAAACAAAAGCGGCTTTGAGAAATTAAGGGAAAACATGGACTTGGGACAATGAACACACATGAGCTATTAATACACTTTTGTGCTTCAAAGGAACTGGCTATAGGAGGAAGCATGTTACAGCATAATAGATGACATCGCATCCTAGAATATTCGCGATTTTAGTAGAAAGAAAGAGAGAGAGAGAGAGAGAGAGAGAGAGAGAGAGAGAACGAGCGAACTTTATTTTCAAAGGGTTTAGAATTGGGCACGTAGACCCGTCTAACAGTCTGCCCTTCCTTTCTCTCGTCTTCCATACTGAATCCATTTATTCTCACATGTATCTTAAATATTACTTAAATAATAAAATAAAAAATTACAATAAAATAAAATCCCAACATTGTAACAGTACAATAATAGTTACACACATTTACAGTACCTTATCATAATTAATACTAAACAGGACAAAATTATCTTTAAAACCTACATATGATATTATATAACTATATAAGAACATAACTAAATTAGGGTGGCATATAATCTGCACTCACGATGTATTTGAAAAGTCTGTGATTGAATGAATATGGACTAAGCGTGTTTTTTAGGTCGTGTGGAAGATTATTCCACAGATGAGCAGCAGAAAAAGCTAACTTTTCTTGAATAAGTCGAGCCTAGGCTTGGGCATGTGTAATTTATTTAAGCGCTGACTGCGTCTTCCGCTGTATTTTAAAATAGGCCACAAATACTTTGGAGCATTCTGTCATAGGATTTTGTGAATAAATTTGGCTTTGTTGAAGAGAAAGCGCTTTCTTAGTGATAATATGTTAAGATATGTATATGGGTCTTCACTCTACACAATGTGTGAAGTTTTTGTCTGAAAGTAGGCGCATTGCACGTTTTTGTAATGAATAGAGTCTTTTAGTGTTGGACATGAAGCAGCCATCACAAATTGTGGAACAATAGTCTAGATGTGTTTGTATTTGGGATGTATAGAACATTTTTCGTGTCTCCTCATCTAGGAAATGTTTGATTTTAGCTAACTGGTAAACTTTTTGTGCCGTTTGTTTGGTTAGTGCTTGTACATGCGAATTCCAACTTAAATGTTGGTCAATTATGAGTCTTAGTGTTTTATTTTCATTTACATTTTCAATTAACGAGGTTCCAATGTAGAGCTGAAGTGTAGTTTTCAGAGAGATTTGTAATTTTTGTCTAGTTGATATTATCATACATTTTGTTTTAATGATATTTATTTGCATGCAGTTTTCATTGCTCCACTTAATAAGATTGTCTGTGTCGCTTTGTAATAATATTTCTAGCGTGTTGCAACTTTTGTATCTAGTATAAATGGTACAGTCATCGGCAAATAGGTCGCAGGATGAGTGCTTGTTGTGTAGTGCAAGGTCATTTATGTAAATGGAAAAAAGTAGAGGACCGAGAATAGAACCCTGAGGAACACCTGTGTCAATAATAGTTGGGCTTGACAATGAGTTATTGTACCACACTACTTGCTCTCTGTCGGACAGGAATGATTTAAGTAATGTCACTAGTTTAAAGTTAACTTTCATTGTTTCTAATTTCCTTATTAAAACAGCGTGATCTAACATGTTGTGACAGTACGGCCAACACTAACGCAAGTTTTCACGTTAGTATTAGAAATAAAGTCTAACAGACCGACGTACTTGAACAATACTAGCAAGTATAAGCACTAGTCAAGATAAGATAACTCTTAGAAATTAATAGTTAGCTCCCCTTAATTAATAGGCGAAGACCTAGGCATTGTTGACACTTGAGTGAGTGTGTACCGAAAACTTTGCACGGGCTTGAGTACTTTTATAAGAGGAGTCGAGAACTAGCTTCCGAACGAGACACATAAGTCTTGCAGATCGGTGAGTTTTCCTTGTTAGAAGTTGAGAACTATCCCTTTCTGCAAGTGGAACCTTTTCACACGACTAAGTCAAGATATTATGTTGGAAGAAATGTATACGGTTTGTACCTCTCGTTATGTTGTGTGAACATTTTGATAACTTTTATTTATGAAATTACAAAGAGTCAGTAGAAGCCACCATTGTTTACAAATGACATGGGGCAGTATTTCATTGAGGCTGTCGTTTTATACAAGGAACAATGCTCTTTTTGATTGTGAACGTTCTGACCGTCAGTAGTCAAGGTATTGAGTTGTGTTAATTATCATCATCATCAGTTGCCATCTCCACAACGGAGGTTGGCTGTAATGGATCTCCAACGTCTTCTGTCTCTTGTCTTGGTGGTACACTCTGATAGACTCTTTCCTGTCCATCTCTTGATGTTATCTTCCCACTTATAGCGCTGTCTTCCCCTTGCACGTTTGCCTTCAACTCTCCCTTCTGTTATGGTCTTCTGCAAGGTGTTATGCCTTTTTATGTGGCCAAAGTATTTTAGCTGCCGAACTTTGACCTCTCTCATTAGTTCTCTTTTCATACCTAGATTTTCTAGGACCTCCTTATTTGTTTTCATCTCTTTCCATGAGATACGCCCCATTCTTCTATATATCCACATTTCAAGAGCCTCAATTCTTTCTTCCAAATGCTTATTCATCGTCCATGTTTCTGCACAATACAGAAATGCAGAATATATATAACACTTTATGATTCTCAGTTTTAATTTATGAGATAACTGTTTGGATGTCAGTATATGTTTCATGTTGTTGAATGTAGCTTTGGCCATTCCTATTCTCTTCTTGATTTCTGTTTCACATCTGCCATCTTCTGTTATTATATGACCAAGATATACGTAGCTCTTGACTTGTTCTAGGATTTTCCCATTTACGCTTATCTTTAATGTGGGTTTATCGTCTGTTTTGCTAATTATCATAGTTTTAGTTTTCTCAATATTAATGTCGAGTCCATATTCATGACTTATACTGTTCACTTGCTTCACTAGTTCTTGTAACTCCTGTTCGCTTTCAGCTAACAACACGGTATCATCTGCATATCTAAGGTTGTTTATTGATCTTCCACTGATGTTCAGTCCTGGTATTTCCTGTATCTGTTTGAAAATTGTTTTGGTGTACAAATTAAATAGGCAGGGGGACAGCACACAACCTTGTCTGACACCTCTTTTTATGTCTATGTATGGTGAATAATTCCTTCCCGATCTTACTGTGGCAGTTTGTGTTAATTATATGAACCTTGTAGTCCAGTTGGACCTGTAAATAAAACGGATTGTTTATAAAACCAGTGAGTTATTGGATAAGCACGTTGTAGTGGAAGGTATCAAGGAGAACAGATAGCGTGACAGCTGTGGTGAGTAATAAGAACTTGGGTTGCATCATCTTTCCTTCGGGTACTAACAGCTATGGTGGTAACCAGTTACACTCGAGAGATTGCTTACAACGATCACCAAAACCTAACTACCTGTCTCATAATAAAAAAAGTGACATGATTTATGAATGTTATCTAACGGCCATTTGAGATCAAAACTTCTCTCCCCTGTCACACATAAGTAAAGTGGTGATATTCCCTTCCTTACGGCCACACATAAGTAAAGTGGTGCCGTGAACAGCTCACGCCCCTGTCTACGTTATCTAATTGAACATTCTGTTTGAACTATTTACACATTCATTTACGAATTTATAATGGACACCACTAGCGCTTCAGAAGCACAAATACAACAACAGATGCATCACCAACTAATGCTGCACCAACAAATGTTACAAAATCAGCAGCAACAGCAACCCATATTACCGCATACTGTACCATTACCCCATGACATGGATCCCACCATGTTGGCTTTGAAGCAGATTACTGACTCTCTTCATCAGGTGGATCATTATGCAAAGTTTCATGCCATTCGAACAGTTGTTACTCCATTTTCGGGAGATCCCACACTTTTTAGAAAATGGTTGGTAGACATGGACAAATTTGCATCGTTGATTGACTCAGCCTCAGATTCGGATCGCAAACGGATTGCATTTTTATCTTCGGATGGACTTGTTACAGATTTCTTACGCCGCAGAAGTAAGGCTTTTCCAGATGAAACATTTGATAGCCTTCGCAAAGAGTTGGTGAATCGTTACTCTAACATACCCGATTCAATGCACGCGTGGACACTTCTTAGAAAGATTAAACAGGAGCGTAATGAACCCGTTCAAATGTTTGGGGATCGCTTACTAAATCTACCCGAGGATGCTTTCCTTGGATCATCAATTCCTTCCGAAGAATTAGAAAGGCACCTGGTCGGAATCTTTATCGATGGTCTCTGGGCAGAAAACCTAAAACTCCACCTTTTAAGAAAAGATTCCAAATCTATCACGGAAACGCTTCAGAATGCAGTCTACGAAGAAAATGTAAGAAAACGTTTTCATCAACGCATTGGACGAGAACCACAATCAGACTATTTTGCAGAACCGATGGAAGTAGACCACTTTCGATATCAATGGAGGAGAGGCTCAAACAACAAGGAACTACGGTCTCCATCGTATTCACAGGATGCACAACATCGTAACATACACAGTCACGATACTTTCCACAGGAATGATGGCAGACATTACGAAAGACGCAATGCTCCCACGACTTCACGGTTGCCACAAATACACAATGTAACACCTATAACTTGTTATAATTGTGGGATGCTTGGACATATTGCACGGAATTGTGACCAGATTCCGCCCCACACACAAGAACCGCAAGGCACTTGTCACCACCAACCTCACGCCAATTACTCTCGTGGACAATCTAGACACTGGGAATCCTTAAATAATAATAGCAGTAGAGTAGCAGTTCGAAATTTCTTTCAAGATATAAGAGCTGGAAAGTTTTGCGAAGTTAATAATTCAAATGTCAGGACAGAAAGTGGACACTGTGTCAAAATCAAAGTGTGTAAAACAGAAAGAACCACGAACTGTAAGAATAATGATCGAGCAGCAATCAATTGTGTAAGACAGAGACCTAAGTTGAACTTGCAGACTAATACCACCACCAAAGCTCACGTGTCTCAGATAAAGTTAGATGATCACAGACCTGTTCCAACCCCTAAGACGAAATCTATGAGACCTGTCAGAAAAACTACTCTTTCACATTATACATCTTCCACTTCCATTGCTTCCAGCGATGACGAATCCATTCCTCATGCCGATATCCCTACAGCTTTCAGAGAAGCCGTGGAACGTAATAGAAAGGAACGAGATACTTCATCCGAAGAAGACGACATACCATTACAAGAATTACGACAGAGGATACAACAACGCAATGCTCGGTTACGAAGTCAAACTTAACCACAGACCGAAGATGAATATTCTTCTCCGCAACACTCCAACATGACCTCATCTCCGATTCCAGTTCAACCACCTACACCAGATGACCAGACTGATTCATCTCCCACAATCACAGCGGAATCATGGAGAGATATCACTTCTGACCCACTACCACCACTCTCCGTGTCTGAAGATATCCATTCTGATATTGAAATTGACATACCTGCTCGATGCGCTGTTAAACGTCATTAGTGCCAATGTCCATTTCATTCTTATGTGTTTTATCGACCATGTTGAGTAGAGAGACATTACATTACTAGAAACCTTAGTTGCCAGGCAAACTAGGTCTCAATACTGTAAGTAGATATCGTAGAGCAAGTACACCTTTCATTGGTCAAGCTCCAGTTTTTTTGGGACTTTCACTGATGACAACATAAACAGTCTCGCATCACACGTGCATACCATCGCAGACAACCCACAGCTCATACATCATGTCCTAGATGCGAGTCTTATAATTGGAAATAACATGTATACAGCTGTTAATTCTAATTGACTGCACATCAACCTTATGCAGAGTATCGTTACACAGTTAGTAAATTTTTCTAACTCTGCGATTCAGACATTGTATAATGATACACAGCGATAAGATTTTTTAAAATATGGATTGGCTATTATTCATAAAGCCAGAGATGTTTTTTCATATCACAAACACGATCACCACATTTGAAGGACACTTGGATTACTTTCGCACACATCGGTTAACAACCACATTGCCTTTCACAGACCTTCGCCTCATTTTTTTTACACAATATCACCCACACTTCCACATTCACTTCAGACACCTCAACTTGATTTCCATAATGTGTTATTTTTGTGGACGAGTTTCTTGACGTTGATGAAATATCACATGATATGTTTTTGCTTTTGATACATGTTCCATCAACAGTTGTTGATATTTTTTTTGAGTTAAATCGTATTCATAATATTATTATACCACTTCCTTCCCACATATCCTACGTGATTGTTCCATTAGTTGATTACCATATTACATCATGTGCTTATAGTTAACTTAGTCACATGTTTGTAAGGTTTTCTAAGATGGTAATTTACTGTTTTCATATCATTTTCAATTGTTTCATATCATACCATGATTATATACACTTGTGTTTTTTTTTAGGATGTCATTTTTTAAAGATTTTAAGGTTAGATAGTACCAAAATGTCTCCCTCTAGGATACATTTTAGTGGCCCCGGGACGTATGTGACAGTACGGCCAACACTAACGCAAGTTTTCACATTAGTATTAGAAATAAAGTCTAACAGACCGACGTACTTGAACAAGACTAGCAAGTATAAGCACTAGTCAAGATAAGATAACTCTTAGAAATTAATAGTTAGCTCCCCTTAATTAATAGGCGAAGACCTAGGCATTGTTGACACTTGAGTGAGTGTGTACCGAAAGCTTTGCACGGGCTTGAGTATTTTTATAAGAGGAGTCGAGAACTAGCTTCAGAACGAGACACATAAGTCTTGCAGATCGGTGAGTTTTCCTTGTTAGAAGTTGAGAACTATCCCTTTCTGCAAGTGGAACCTTTTCACACGACTAAGTCAAGATATTATGTTGGAAGAAATGTATACGGTTTGTACCTCTCGTTATGTTGTGTGAACATTTTGATAACTTTTATTTATGAAATTACAAAGAGTCGGTAGAAGCCACCATTGTTTACAAATGACATGGGGCAGTATTTCATTGAGGCTGTTGTTTTATACAAGGAACAATGCTCTTTTTGATTGTGAACGTTCTGACCGTCAGTAGTCAGGGTATTGAGCTGTGTTAATTATATGAACCTTGTAGTCCAGTTGGACTTGTAAATAAAACGGATTGTTTATAAAACCAGTGAGTTATTGGATAATCACGTTGTAGGGGAAGGTATCAAGGAGAACAGATAGCGTGACAGCCTGTGGTGAGTAATAAGAACTTGGGTTGCATCATCTTTCCTTCGGGTACTAACAGCTCTGGTGGTAACCAGTTACACTCGAGAGATTGCTCACATCGATCACCAAAACCTAACCACCTGTCTCATAATACAAAATAGTGACATATGATTTATGAATGTTATCTAACGGCCATTTGAGATCAAAACTTCTCTCCCCTGTCACACATAAGTAAAGTGGTGCCGTTACTTTCCTTACGGCCACAATGTCAAATGATTTCCTAAAGTCTACAAAGATTGCTCCACATATGGTATCGTTATTGATGTTTAGGTTCAAGTTGTCTATCATCTTAGTTAGAGCTGTGTGGCATAAATGCTTTTGTCTAAACCCTGACTGACTGTCAATTAGCAAGTCATTGCTAACTAGGTACTGTAGTGTTGCTTTATGTACGAGTATGTGTTTTTCTAGTGGTTTAGATAGCGATGGTAAAAGAGAAATTGGTCTATAGTTACCAAGGTTACTGTTATGTTCCTGTATACCCGGTATGTGTTGAGGTCCTTAATTTTGTGCGCTTGATCTCTCTGCCTCATAGCCTCCAACACTTCCTGCGTGATCCACGGAGATTTTAATTGTCATTTGACGCGAATTACTTTAGCTGGTACGTGTGCGTCAAAAACACTATAAAAAATTTTGTGTCCAGTATGCAATAGCGTCATCCGGATCAGGAAGTTGGTAAACACGGCCGAGAGGTGCAGTTAGCAAGTCATTCAAAAATAATTCCCGACTGAAATGTTTGAAACGTCTAAATTTAATACATGTTTATTTTTGGGAACTTTACATTTATTCTTTGACCATACTGGATAGTGGTCACTCATTGCAATATTAGGGAGAGAGCATTCTATGTTGTTTTCTGGGCAAGTTACGTAGATGTGGTCGGTTAGTGTGGATGATGCTTGTGTTACTCTTGTGGGCTGGTTAACTATTTGTTTTAAGTTGTACGATAATATTATATTTTACCATGTTAAATTTGAATTGTGTATATCGATATTGAAATCACCAAGAAGAACAACCTCCTTGACAGTGGCAAATACATTGTCCATCATGATGGTGAAATCTTTGTACCAGATAGGTCCTGCACTAGGATTTCGATAAAGATACCCCACCAGAAATGGGCCCTGGTTTTGGTAGCTTTATTTCCAACCATACACATTCTATCTCTGCTGAAACTAAGTCGTTTCTGCGGCGAAAATTAAGGGAAGTGGAAATATAAACTGTTATAGTGTACCTGTCTCTTGTTTTTTGCTTGCGTCGCGCAGAAAAGTTTTAAAACCATTTAGCACAATGTCATCGTCTGTTATTCTGTCATTTAGGCGACTTTCTGAAAGTCCAAAAATGTGAAAATTCTTATTTAGAATGTGTGTAAGTTCGGGGAGTTTACCTAGAATATGGTAAATATTCAGATGACCAAGTCGTAGACCATCCTTGTGAAGCCACTGTACATACTTATCAGCCATGTTTGTATAGTAAAAAAGAAATATATGTATATATAAAAAATACGAAGTTAAAAAAAAGAATAAAAGCGCAAAGTATTTTTATGAATTAATACCTCACCAAGGAAGTGAAATTCAATTAAAGAAAAATTGCAGGAATGTAGTAACATCTGCGAGATAATCGCTCATTTCAGTAAGATTTTAGTCCTATGATAATAAATAACCCCGCCCGTATGTGTCTGACTATAAGCATCTCACACGCCAGCATCGCGCTGAATTTTGTGCCATGGTAATGCTTAGAAACGATCCCGCCGTATAAACCTACTCGCTTTCCTTGTGACGTACAATAAACATTTTTAACATTTTGCCCGATCTGATAGAGACTGCGGCAAGACTTATAATTAACGAGGTGCCGCCAAACTACTGTCTGAATTAACGTAATACTTTAACTTTAACGCCTTTAATTGTAGTGATTCGGACATTTTTTGGTAGTGTAACACGAGACAACAGTAATAATTAACGCCAATTCTAACAACCGCCTCGCAAAACCCCGCTTCGCTTGACACGCTGTGGGATTGGCCCGATGATATATACACACAGACAGTTTAAATTCTCGCCGAGTAATATATTTCTGACGTCACTAAAACAAGTTAATTATTTGAATAAAAATGCTAGAGAGAGATGAGAGGGGGAAGATGGCCGACTTGTGTAAAATTTATATTTGACGATTGACAGTGACAAAATTAAAAATCTAAACCATAATGAAACTGACCATAAAAATCATATATTATTATAGCTTAGTATCTCCTGCGCCCAAATATGTTTTAAAATATATGGTAGTCCAATTATTAGCCAAGTTATTGAGATAATACTATATGTCTAGTAACACTAAGACGGACAGACTGTGGTTCCTGCTTGTTTTTTTCATAACGTTAGTGGGGACGCCAGCTTAGAAAGAGGCATTGGAGTAAATTCAAATCCGATTGGGTAAAAAGAGTATAGGAGGAAAAGGGGAGCGGTAGGAAAATGTTAACCAAAACTAAACATCTTTTTGTATTGGCATAACTAACGCAGACTGACCAATCGACTACCAGACACAGAGTTTGTTTGGAATTTTTTTTTTTTTTACAAAAACCACATTTGAATTCTGGTAGTCGCAAGTTTTCCATTGGCCAGTACTAATAGATATTAGCAAAAAGCTTTCAATGCTCATCGCCAGTTGACAAAAACTTTTTCTATCAAATACGCTGAGATCAGCTGTGTTAATTTATAAAATAAAGAATTAATTCGCAGTCTGGGCAGGGCAGAGAAAAACTGAGGCCATTCTTTGCAAGTCAGCGTTATTTGTTACATATTTCTTGAAATTGTGGTAAGAATGCTTTATGTATTAATATGTTTATTACAACTGCCAAAGTTAGATACTGCTATTGGGAAAAGTGAAGGACATGCCGGGAGCAGACATTATTGAGTCCTCACATTGAACTGTATTTATCTGTTGTATATTGACATGATTTTGTTTTAATATTATTGTATTAGAATATGATAGTAAGCCTCCGTGTTCCATGAACACTGTTCAACATGCCTGGAACGTTTATAATTTAAAAAAGAAGAGCAAATCATACAAAACGAAATGTGGTTACTCCACGTTATTATATTGAGGAAAACTATGTAAAAGTACAGTGGCGTATCTGCCATAGAGACCTGAGGTGTGGTCACAGCAAGGTGTGAGTCATATAAAATTAAGGGCGAGTGCACCTGTATGCACGCGAGGTTGACCCCATACCACCGTATGTAAATAATAATAATAAAGTGTGATCATATATAAAAAGGCCAAGGTGTCTTTTTCCAACGGGCTGATCACCCGTTTGCCAGTTACTTCGATTACGGAAACAACAGCAAATGGATTGATTTGCCGTTGCCCTAAAGACGCCAATAGGTGTGATGGGAAACAATGGCAAAGAAAACCTATCTGCTGTTGCCCTAAGACGCCACTAGGCGTAATGGCCACTGACTGCTTTGACGGTTGGTGGCTAAGGACGGAAGAAGAAGAAGAAGAAGGTGTCTTTTTATTGCAGAGGTTTTATTTCCTGTTACCAGCCGGTGACAGGAAACCTGATGAGTGAGTATAACGCCAACAAGTCTCCGGTAAAACGTTTACGCTGTCAGCAGATAGCTGGAGGAGCTTGTGTGTGCTGATATATCTATATTTTCTGCAACTACATACTGAATTATCCTTCTACAAAGAATCCCAGGTGATGTGTTAGCATCTGGGTATATCTGACACTTCAGTTACAATAAACTTTGGTTTTTTCAATCATACCCAGGATGTTATGGGGCGTGATGAAACTACAGCCCCTCCTAACAAATGACAAACACTATTAGATAATAAAGTTGTAATCTGTGAATACACCAACAGGAGAGATTGAGTGACTTTATACTTATTGGAGAAAGTGTCCACACATTTTAGTTAATCCTTTTATGTAAACTATCTTTTCCTCATTTTCAAAGACCTGTCCAAAAGAGATGGCGGGACAGGCAGATTGAATTGTAAAAAGAAAATATTCAATTTTAAAGAAAACCCTTAACCACTGTTTTATTCAATTCCTTATAGTGAGTTAAAGTGTTTTGTGTTTATGTACCATCATTTTCATTTCTCCTCTAGACAGGTACATCATACACCAGACACTAGAGCCAAAATAGTGACCGTGTGAGATCTAGGGAGGTAGCGTTAGGTTTCCTGCAAATACCTCATCATCATCTTTTAGAGTCAGGGGCCTACATGTGCTTGACCTCACACGGTTAATACAGACACAGATTTCTTTCCTTTTAGGTATAACATCATAACCTCCCCAGCAAATTAAACTTGCTACAAGGAAATACAATATTAAAATAATTAAAACAATTTCAACTGAGTAAATTGTCTGGAGTATATAAAAATTGTCACAAAACAATCAAGCATACAACATATCACACCAGAACTGCTCAACGCAACAAATTGAAGTTAAACGAGAGATGGAAGAAATTAAAATTGTCACACGTCAGATAAGTATACATCACTACACACCTTAACACCGTTACTTCTAACAAATTAAAGCTATGCGTGATAAAAAGAAATTGAAATTGTAACAAAATAAGCAATCAAAGAAAAATCTTAGAGGCTATTAGCCGATAAACTGAGAATGATCCCAACTAGTAAAAGTCCTGATTATTTTTACCGCTGTATTAAAATATCAACAAATGTTCAAAAGGAGTGAAGGCTTTAGTCACAGAGATGTAGTGAGGCTAAGTGTTTGTTCGTCAATAACTGATATCTCTGCCTGGCTTATAATAGTGATGACGTTAGGCAGACATCATTAATGCTAGTCTAAGTGATGCAGGGCTGAATTGCATCAGATAGACAAGTTCAGGGTTCCACTGAGGACGATGATAAGGACTAGGGGAGGAAGCATGGTGATCTCTGATTTCTTCCGTCCTTGTTCTAGCGTTGGTAGGACTATTCTGAGCCTGGAACATTGGAATATTGTTTGTAGAGGTATATGAGTGGGGCTGCCTTGTGTGTAATGGAGGAAACATGGTATCATAAGATTAGTCTTCCTGATTTAAAGTGGCGTTGGGATAGCTGGAAGGCTGTCTGCTTGCAATAGGTGTGCTTCTTTGTGAGGCAGGTAGGGTGTGATGTATTGTGATGATAGGTTGATGTCACAGTAGATATTTTAGGATTCTCTATGTGGGTTGAGCTGTCTTGTTGCGTCATTTCTGGATATTTTATGTTTTTGGCCAGGATGCCGCTTCCCAGTGTGGATGTGTGAATTTGATCTCTGTAGAGTCGTTTCTTAGGTGCTCCTGAGTTAGATGTAAAGAATGGGGTATTGTTGATGAAGCCAAGGCCGTTTTGTTTACAATAGTTCTGTAGTTTTATGTTGTAAGTGTCCGCTATGCGACGTTGAAACCCATAGCATGGTGGTATGATTGATGAAATAAAGATGGAGGCTTTGGGAAATTTTTGTTTTACTGTAGTCACCAATCCTGAGGGGCTTAGGCTCTGCTCATTCATGATATCATTAATTCCTACGTGTAGTGTTGTTATTGTTATCTTGTGATTAATATCGAACTTTTTAATTATGTCCAGTAGTCTTTTAATACCAGCCCCCGGCACTGTCATAACTGAAACGATGTCTTCTCTTGTAGTGGACATTCTTTCACAATAAATACCCTTCAAGAGGGAATCACTAATTACAATATGTGTAACGTCACTACGTATTTCTTCACTTTGTTTTCTATTAGATTTATGCTGCTGTCATTTGTGGTGTTCTTTTTGTGGACTGTCGTGATGGGTCTGAGATTTTTAAATTGGGTTTTCGGGCACTAGAACGTTGTCTGCAAGGGATGCTGATACCTGCTCATTTTCTGTTGAATAATCCTCAAGAACTTGAAATATGTTGGTAATTTTTACTCCAATAGGATATGTTGTGTTTGTGAGTGTCTCTTCGTGTTTTTTGTGTACAGTTTGGTGGTGACCTTTTTGTTGATTTCGCGTATGTTTATTTATGGATTCTTCGCAATATTCTACCATTGTTTGAAGATGATCTGATTGTCTTATCTTATAGAGTGAGCAGTCTCTCTGCAGTTTGTCGATGATGTCTTTCATGCTAGAATTTTCATCCCTCAGAGATACTATCTCACTTTTAAGAAGTTCGTTTTCGGCCTTGAGAGATGTCTGTATACTAGACATGAGATCACCAATTAAACTTCGTAAAGTGTCCTCTATATTGTGCATTAGCTCCTGGCAGCACGGGACAGGTAACTTCGTGGTGTCTTCTTTATGTTGTTCAAGAGATACAGTTTCAGCTTTTCGTATATTTTCATAGTCCATGGGGTATTCGATGGCCAGCATAGGTTTAGAAATTTTAGGGGTGTCTGTTATTTTATCGAATACTGCAGAAGGTAAATTTTCTGATTCTGTGTGAGAAATTGGGCTGCAGCTGATGTTGAGGATGTCGTTGTCGGTAGTAAAGTCATTTTTGTCTGAAATCGTTGTGTCTACTTGTAAAGGGCAATTTTTACTATCTTGCAATATAATACATTTATATTCTTATTATGTTCGCAAATATTTTGGAAGCAAAGTATTTCCTTTTTTAAGTGCTTAAGGAGAAGTCATTTTTGGGTTGCTTCCCTTGAAAATAGTTCTGTCATCTTCGATCGGACTCCGCAGACGACTCTAGGCCTACTGCGATTTATTCTGTGGCTGGGTAGGAATAGATTGTTCTTGCTTCAGTATATCTATGGCCTGAATTTATACGTAGTGTTTGTATGAGTAGGACGAGTCTGTCTTATATATGGATATCTTTGCATTTCTAAGTCGAACTAATTTGGTTGTCGCTAGAAAAGGTCAAAGGCTATGCAGCGGAAGTATCGCTAGCAAGGGGTGTGATCCATGGCTGTCATCCTGTGAGGATGCCGAGTTTTGTTGTCGCAGGCTTTTTTGCCGAAATAGTGATCTATATATGGATGGGGAAAAGTGATAATCATTTAGACATGTTGTATGTACTTTACCCCAGTGTTTATTCTCTTTTGCCAAGGAATGGCAAAGTTATATTTCGCATAAAAAGGTAAAACCACAATTTATTGTGAACTTGGGCTTCGCCATCGTTGTTGATAAGCAGATGCACAGTGGTACTTTTAAAAAGAATATCCATTCAAAGGAAGAAGACATTCCTATGTATCAGCACTAGATTGTATGATATTATTCAATTACCTCTATGAGAGAAGCTATGAAGAAATGAGGACATTTAATGAATGACTAATTTTGGTCTATATTCTATAGTGAGTGAAGCTCACGAGAGAGAGAACAGCCATGTTGAAATTCATATACTTTGTATTTATCGAGTGAGAAAAAGGGATGCCTGTACTATCGCTCGATGAACCAAGAGATCACTGCTACGTGTGAGAACCCATGTCTGGGATTCCTATATTATGAAATATATATATATTGAACTTTACGTGAAGGAATATTCGCTAGACGAGGTTAGGTCTAGGAGCCTTCCTATATATTGGTTTTGGTCTGACGTGCCCAGTCAGTAAAGCCAGATGATTTACATGATGGAACGCTGAATGCTTATTTACGAATGCTCCATTATGATATTTGCCAAGCATGAATGCTAACTTAAGATGATATTCCTGTGATCAACATTATGCTGTCTATGTCGACATTTGTTCCTGTAACCATACACGTACTGTCCAAGTGTGCGTCCCATTAAATGTTATAAAAGACCACCGTAGTTCCAGTACTTCTTGAATTCGAACAGTGTGAGTATGAGTGATGTACTACCAACCTGTCAACTCTATCGAATCATTCTACCATTCGCGTACTGACATTCAGATACACACTCATTGTTTACACTCACATTCTTGTCGGAGCCTCATCACGTTCCAGGACAAGATGACCTGTATGACCAAAACTGTGCTGGGTTTGATGAGTTGACAATCGTTACACTTTACTACACCAGTTCCAACATCTACATTTATCCACTGGTGGACATTCACATCATTTAGCAAATAAAGCATGATTCAACAACTAGTAGCCAGTATGAGTTAACAACTACACAAAGAGTTTAACAACTGGTGTGCCAGCTTCCTGGGTCAACCTGCACAGTGACCATATTGAGAAGTAAACTACTGAGACCAGACGTTCCTTGGGGTCTGTTACGACACACAAATACATCAACAGTACAACTCTACAGTGATGTCAGCGTGACCTGTCCTGTCGAGAGTATGCAGTAACTAGGTCAGGGTTTGTTGACATTTGGTTCATTGGACATTTGCCATACAACTGACAGTGTTACACAGCAAGCTTGGTTGAAACATAGAACATTACACATCAGGACTGGAGAATATTTGACAGTGTTTGCGAAAGAAAATGTTATTGAACTGAGAAGTCCTACATTGATTGTTATCATTCAAATCAACGATGGAGCTTCTATTTCTGTGTTGAATTTAAAATAATTAGACCAGAAGTATTTGTTTAATAAAGTACCACAGTACTGTACTATTAGGCAGTGTAACTGAGCCTTCATTCCAACACATTCTTTCTGCAACACTCTATTTACATCATATTGCCATACTATTTATGCATTTATGTATTTATGTTTAACTATTTATATGTGATATTTGTTTGTATCCAGCGGGTTGTTGTTTCGGTTGGGCGGTGTCACACAGCAGAGTATCCCACGTAATAGAGGGTCTGATGTGTGCGTTTCTATAGGTGCAATTTTCTTTATTGAAAATTTGCTGCGACAGCTGTTGCTATTAGTGTTAGCTGTGAAGTCTGTACTCATTGTTGTTTTTGTAATATTCCTCTGTTCTTTAGTTTGTTTTGATTTGTTTGTAATTTGTTGGTCTACCCTATTCTATCTTTCAGTTCTATTCTCAATTTATATTTATATACTGTGGCGTTATTTGTATTTGTTATCCTCGTGCGGTTTATCTTTTATTGTTTTTCCCATTTGATTTATTTATTTCATTTCCGCAAATGTTTTCATGTTCTTCTGTATAACTGTTTTGTTTTGTGCCTGATCGACATACACTATTTAAAATATAGTTGATCATATAAATTGATGTACAAGAATCAACTGATAGTTAATTGCTATTACTAAAGGTACACAGTTGATGACATAAAACACTATTTCTGGTGCACTGCACTTATATTATAGAGTGAACCAGCAACTTATAGCTGTTATTATATAAGGATTTATACAAGACCTTTGTAAGGCTTGTTTCCCACAGTGATTGGGATAGTTAAGTACTATTTTTCCACAGGTTAATAAGTTATCATACAAGGTCTTTGATTAAGACTAAGAAAGTGAATTTATTTACTTTTGCAAATTACTGATCTTATTAGACAAGATGTCTACCTTAGATTATTTTATCACACAAGGCAGGGCTCTTGATATGACTGGTCAGCAATTAGAACAATGGGCAGTTGCTCAATATGACAAAGCATTAGCTGCAGAAGAGAGAAACTTGCTGCTGCTGCTGAAGAAAGAAAAGCATTGATTGAAGAAAAGAAATTAGCAGCTGAGGAAAAAAAATTACAAAGAGAGGATGAACAAAAGAAATTGCAGATACAGACTGATGAAAAAAGATTCCAGATGGAAATGGAAAAAGAGAAAAGAAAGGATGAAGCTACAGCAGAAGAGAGAAAATTACAAGCTGAAGCTCAAGAAAAAAAAAGCAATAAGAGAACATGAACACCAAAAAGAACTTTTAGCATTTGAGTTAGAAAAGTTAAAGTTAACAAACATAAGTAATGTTAATCAAGCATCTAGTGGTAATGGTAAACCCTTTACTTACAAGGTCAAGGTACCAGCGTTCAACCCTTCCAGTGATGACATAACATTCTGGCTAAACAGATTTGAACGCTCGTGTCGAGCACATAATGTGGACAAATCACAATATGCTAACCAGTTATCAGAAAATCTGAAAGGTGATTCTCTGACTAGTTTAAGTTTGGTTGAAGAGGCTGACAAAGATAACTATGATGTTATTAGGGCAGCCTTGTTAAAGAAGTATCAGTTGTCTGAAGAGGGTTATCGGAAGTTGTTTAAGACAATGGTGCCTGAGGCAGGTGTAGAATTCTCAGAATTCATTGCAAGAACACGTCTTACATTTGATCGTTGGATTGAGCTATCCAAAACAGAAAAGACTTATGAAGCCCTTATGGACTTGATACTCAGAGACAAGATTATGTCAAGTATAAATAAACCTTTCCTCGAATTCTTACATGAGCGTAAACCTAAGTCTCTAAAAGAAATGGAACAGTATTGTACCCAATACGTCACTGCACATCCGGACGTATCTATTAGCAACAGTAAGGTTAAAGAAGGTATGCCAGTTGCTTCTGCAACACCATACAACCCTAATCACTCTCACAAATTCCAAGGACCTCAAAATAGGTTTAATAAAAAAGGTAACTATTACAGTTATCAGAACCAAGGTAACCAATCATTTCAGGATTCGTCTTCGAATACCTGGAGAAGAGCTGACAGCCCTCGATTCAGGGGTGGTCATAATTATAGGAACTTTCGCAAAGGAAGTCATTCTAGAAACTATCCAAGTTTTCCTTCATGGAGACAACAGGATCATAATTACCGAGATACTCATTATAATGAATATGATGATAGTAACCAAAGGAGCTATGATTCAAACCCGAGTAGGGGTTATAATAGTGGAAACAATGATAAGTACAGAGGCAATAATAACAGAGGTAGAGCACAATTCAAAAAACATAAAGCTCATTACCAGGCGAACTCTGCACAGCAAGAGTCCCACGAAGCCTATAAACAAAATAAAGATAATGATGACTCTAATAATATGGCATGTGCCGCTTTTGATTTTGGGAGAGCATCTCAGTGCCCCCAATGCAAAACATTATTTGAGCCAACCACAGTGTCTACTTTAAGCTGTGGCCATCCTCTTCCCGCTCTTCCTGCGTCAATCGCGCATGATGGGAGAGGTTCTCTTGTCTTACACAAAGGTTTGGTAAATGACAATCCAGTCTCAGTACTTTTTGATTCTGGATGCACAACTATTGGGGTTAGGCAGTCACTCATAGATCCTTCTTATTCTACAGGCAAAGTAGTCAAATGCGTAACATTTGGCGGCACCATAGAGAAATACTCTACCGCTATCATTAGGATTGCTACTCCTTTCTTCACAGGAGATGTACACGCATGTCTTTTGCCGAATCCGATCGCTGATCTTATCATCGGTCGCATTCACGGAGTCAAAGAATGCACTCCGGAGCAAATTTCCGTTTGGGAAGATCAAAATATGCAATCTGCTAATGCAGTAGTCACTAGAGCTCAAGCTCTCAATATGCCTGAAACTTCATCTGTTGAAGATAATGAAGTGCATAACCGAGATGATCCCTTGGTAATTTCTCGTGACTCGTTTATAAAACAACAAGAAGAAGATCCGACTCTTAAGAAATTCTTCACTCTTGTAACGAAAGGTGATCCGAATAAAGATTCAAATTGTAAATCTTGGATTACAATGAAGAATGGCGTACTTGTACGTATGGTGCAAGACTCCACTAAGTCAAGTCATTCTCAGATTCTTGTACCCAAGAATTTGAGAGTTAAGATCTTACAACATGCACACGACTCTCAGTGTGCTGGTCACATGGGTTTTTCCCGTACTAAGTCAAGAGTTCTTGCGGCTTTCTTTTGGCCTTTTGTGAACAAGGACATACGGATCTATTGTCGATCCTGTAAAGTATGTCAAGAAGTCAAATCCAAAGGTCCTCGTCATGCTGCGCCTATTCAGGCTGCAGATATTCCTATTCGTCCATTCCAGAAAATGGCGATAGACATCATTGGTCCATTTAAGATCAAATCTGCTAGAGGACATCAGTTTATCTTAACGTGTGTAGACATGTGCACACGTTGGCCAGAGGCTATCCCTCTAAAGAGCATTACTACCGCTGACATTGCAGATGCTCTTTGGCTTATATTTTCTCTCGGCTGGGATTCCCCGGAGAAATATTATCAGATCATGGCACCCAACTGATATCGGATACCATGTCTCAAGTAATGTCTACTCTACAGATAGAGAGATCTTTGAGTAGCATCTATCATCCTATGTCCAATGGGATGGTCGAGCGACTAAATAGAACACTTAAGAACTTATTAGGGAAGATAACTGAGGATCATCCTCAAGATTGGGATAGGGTTTTACCCGCGGCCCTCTTCGCGTACAGAGAGGTCCCCAATGAACATACAGGGTTTTCGCCCTTTGAACTTGTCTTTGGCGCGCGACCGCGCGGCCCAATGTCTTTGCTGCATGATCTTATAACAGCTGACAATATTGACGATGACACAAAATCTTCTTACGAGTATGTCATCGCGCTGAGACAAAAGATTATCGAAGCATGCAAATTGGCAACGTCCTCTTCTGAATTTGCTAAGCAGAAGGCAAGACAATTTGCTAATAAGAAGAGAACTTTACGACAACTTTGTCCTGGTGACAAAGCATTTGTTTTGCTACCTTGTCGTGAAAATAGACTCCTTATTAGTTGGAAAGGTCCGTACGATATAATATCGAAAATTTCAGATGTTGACTACATCGTCGATATTAACGGGAAGCATAAAACCTTCCACATCAATATGCTTACGGAGTTCCATGAACGTCCTGACTATTTACAGCCTATTTTCCAGGCAACGGACGATTCTCATGTCAAACATGGTCATTACTCATCACTGTCTGTAATACAGGATGAGGAAACAAGTTTTTCGGATGTTAATCTCCCGCTTCCAATGATCCCACTTCATTCTAGTGAATCATGGAAAGACGTTACTGTTTCTCCTGATTTGTCTCTAGGAGAACGGCGACAAGTTTCGTCTATGTTACAAACATTTCAGGATGTCCTCACTGACATCCCTGGACAAACTCATGTCATTGAGCATGACATTGTTCTAACTGAACATACTCCAATTAGGGTTAGGCCTTATCCTATCCTATACATTTCCAAACACAAGTTGAAAAGGAGTTGGATGAAATGATAGATTTACAAATAATCGAACCATCCACTTCTGCATATTCTTCGCCGATGGTTATTGTTCGAAAAAAAGACAATAACATACGTCTTTGCGTTGACTATCGCAAATTGAATCAAGTTACGAAGTTCGATGCTGAACCTATGCCTTTACTAGAAGAGTTACTTACTCGTCTTTCTAAATCGCATTTTTTCACTAAACTTGATTTGTCTAAAGGATATTGGCAAGTTCCATTATCCGAACGCGCCAAACCTCTTACCGCTTTCTCTACTCCCAGAGGCCTTTTCCAATGGAATTTTATGCCTTTCGGCCTTATGAACGCACCAGCTACATTTGTACGCATGATGCGTCGAATCCTATCGTATCGGTCAGATGTCATTGCTTATCTAGACGACATCTGTCTTTTCAGCGATACTTGGGAAGATCACTATTCAGGATTAGTTGAATTATTATCAACTCTGCGTGAGTATAACCTGACAGCAAAACCATCTAAAGCTTGTATTGGCTTTAGCGAAATTGCTTTCTTAGGCCATCGAGTAGGTCACGGTTTCTTGAAGACAGAAGACCATAATATCACTAAGATACTTAACATCTCTATCCCTAGGACTAAAAAGCAAGTGCGAAGTCTTTTAGGTCTCATACAATTTTATGGACGTTTCATTCCGAATCTGTCCTCTATCATGGCACCTCTTTCTACACTATTAAAGAAAGGGTCGCCTAACATGGTTCACTGGTCTCATGAATGCCAATCTTCACTAGAGAAGATCAAAACTATGTTTTCATCACCACCTATTTTAGTGTTACCTACAACAGATAAGACATTTGTTCTTCGTAGTGACGCTTCATCCACTGGGATTGGAGCGGCACTAATGCAAGAGTACTCTGGAACTCTGCATCCTGTAATGTACATATCCAGAAAACTTAATGCTGCAGAAAGGAATTACTCGGTTTTAGACCGCGAATTATTGGCAATGGTTTGGTCAATTCTCAAACTCCAAAGATTCCTTCTGGGCGCGCATTTCGTAGTGGAAACTGACCAAAAAGCTCTTACGGCTATCCAAAGTAAGAACTTGAAGAGCTCGAGATCAACTCGATACGCAATCGCTCTTCAACCTTTTCATTTTTCGGTACGAGCTATCCGTGGTTCAGAAAATGTGATGGCGGACATTCTGTCCAGATGCCCACATGATGCCACTTAACTGTTAAATATTGGATCTTTTTAATATGTATAACTTTACAACAGTTATTTTTTGTTTCTTTACTAAGATACACATTTGTAATTTAATAATAGAATGATGGTATCGCTACTTAGCGGTTTATTGATGTTAATTCACCGCTGTTCTTTGATGATTGTTTCTTCATAAATCATAAATTTAAGATTGTAGTGTGAATTTTTGGTATGCATTGTATAATTACCAGAATTGTATTATACGTACATCACACCTTCCTGGAAACATTTATTCGTAGGGAAACAATTTCTCTCAGATTTTGAGATATATATTCTCACCAGTCATATTAGGAATTATAGTTATTCCTGATATTTTCATCTGCGCAGTATTCTTGCGTTGTGAGCCTATTCTACGGTGCTCCTAGATGTATTTAAAAAAAAAAAAATTTATTTTTTTTTTTTTTCCCGGGAGGTGTGGTAAGACTGTAAAGGGCAATTTTTACTATCTTGCAATATAATACATTTATATTCTTATTATGTTCGCAAATATTTTGGAAGCAAAGTATTTCCTTTTTTAAGTGCTTAAGGAGAAGTCATTTTTGGGTTGCTTCCCTTGAAAATAGTTCTGTCATCTTCGATCGGACTCCGCAGACGACTCTAGGCCTACTGCGATTTATTCTGTGGCTGGGTAGGAATAGATTGTTCTTGCTTCAGTATATCTATGGCCTGAATTTATACGTAGTGTTTGTATGAGTAGGACGAGTCTGTCTTATATATGGATATCTTTGCATTTCTAAGTCGAACTAATTTGGTTGTCGCTAGAAAAGGTCAAAGGCTATGCAGCGGAAGTATCGCTAGCAAGGGGTGTGATCCATGGCTGTCATCCTGTGAGGATGCCGAATTTTTTTTGTAGCAGGCTTTTTTGCCGAAATAGTGATCTATATATGGATGGGGAAAAGTGATAATCATTTAGACATGTTGTATGTACTTTACCCCAGTGTTTATTCTCTTTTGCCAAGGAATGGCAAAGTTATATTTCGCATAAAAAGGTAAAACCACAATTTATTGTGAACTTGGGCTTCGCCATCGTTGTTGATAAGCAGATGCACAGTGGTACTTTTAAAAAGAATATCCATTCAAAGGAAGAAGACATTCCTATGTATCAGCACTAGATTGTATGATATTATTCAATTACCTCTATGAGAGAAGCTATGAAGAAATGAGGACATTTAATGAATGACTAATTTTGGTCTATATTCTATAGTGAGTGAAGCTCACGAGAGAGAGAACAGCCATGTTGAAATTCATATACTTTGTATTTATCGAGTGAGAAAAAGGGATGCCTGTACTATCGCTCGATGAACCAAGAGATCACTGCTACGTGTGAGAACCCATGTCTGGGATTCCTATATTATGAAATATATATATATTGAACTTTACGTGAAGGAATATTCGCTAGACGAGGTTAGGTCTAGGAGCCTTCCTATATATTGGTTTTGGTCTGACGTGCCCAGTCAGTAAAGCCAGATGATTTACATGATGGAACGCTGAATGCTTATTTACGAATGCTCCATTATGATATTTGCCAAGCATGAATGCTAACTTAAGATGATATTCCTGTGATCAACATTATGCTGTCTATGTCGACATTTGTTCCTGTAACCATACACGTACTGTCCAAGTGTGCGTCCCATTAAATGTTATAAAAGACCACCGTAGTTCCAGTACTTCTTGAATTCGAACAGTGTGAGTATGAGTGATGTACTACCAACCTGTCAACTCTATCGAATCATTCTACCATTCGCGTACTGACATTCAGATACACACTCATTGTTTACACTCACATTCTTGTCGGAGCCTCATCACGTTCCAGGACAAGATGACCTGTATGACCAAAACTGTGCTGGGTTTGATGAGTTGACAATCGTTACACTTTACTACACCAGTTCCAACATCTACATTTATCCACTGGTGGACATTCACATCATTTAGCAAATAAAGCATGATTCAACAACTAGTAGCCAGTATGAGTTAACAACTACACAAAGAGTTTAACTGACTCTACAAGTACTGTTTCGTAGTATTTAATGACAATTATACGAAATGCCTCGTACTGAAAGGTGCTCTGGAATGTTATTGTAACACATTTTCCATGACTTGACAGCTTCAAGGTTATACCGGACCCGGTTCTACAACCTTTAAGTTTTACACGAACAGCCTTCCCTTTGTTCAAAGCATAGCTTTTTGTGGTTGTTGGTCTTAACCGAGCGTCCCTGGGGCCCACTGTTAGCTGCGAACTATCGCCTTCTTCCAAGCATGACATAGTTACATTCCACAGGGGGTTTTATTACCGGTGAGTAACATTGTATACCGGGAAAATTGTATGATACTCGATAGCAACGCTTGACCAACTGACTTCTTGCTTTCGCGAAGGTCACAATCGAATGAGTCATGTGGTCATGTTGCAAATATCCTCCAATAACATAGAGAAAAACTGATACACATTTCACCGGTATTCTATAAAATGTTACACATTAAATTAACATAATATCTTGTTTAAAGATTTTACCGCCTAAAAACCAATACACTGATATAAAAATCCATGAAATGTGACTTAAACTTCCTGCGTTAATGCTGCGAAATGTGAGAGGGGATCGAAACACGTCCGTCCACGTTGACTGGCAGAGAGAGAACGAACGAACTTTATTTTTCAAAGGGTTAAGAATTGGGCACGCAGGCCCGTCTGCCATTCTGCCCTTCCTCTCTCTCTCTCTCATCATGTATACTGTATCCTTTCATCCTCACATTTACTTTAAGCATTAGTAAAGCATGTATCATTATAAAAGTAATATAACATCATACATTTGCAATAATCACCATAATTAAAGTATGTTTTTAAAATAAATTAAAGAAAAAAAAATGAGAGAGAGAGAGAGAGGGAGAGATGAGAGGGTAACAGATCTAAGCAAAAGAGAGCAAGAGAGAGTAATGAAGATCTAAGAGGACAAAGGAATCCATCCAAAAATACTGCATGTACGTTAAATTTACATTCATTCTGTTGGCCCAACCAGAGTGATTTTGCATGTACGGTCCTTTTGACGCAGAAAACGTCACGTGATTTGGAAAACTGAAAGTCGTTCAATAATTATGGACAGTTCAGTTATAAATTCTGGAACTACAAGTAACAGGAGTCAGAATATGAATGGGCATTTGAGGCGAGTCTGGTAAGATTGAAATGTTCAACATGTTCTGTTTGGCTTTAATATGGGTACAGACGTTTTATTTAAATATCAATGTAATACTGGGGTGGGGAACAACTGTTTCAATAAGATAGAAAAAACAATACAATACCAACAATAACGGTTACGTAGTGGGAACTTTTCACTTTCTTTCTGACCATAACCCATCATCGTAGTTATAACTGTTATTGTCATTACCCATCATCTTACTTATAACTGTTATTATCATAACCCATCATCTTAGTTATAACTGTTATTGTCATAACCCATCATTTTAGTTATAACTGTTATTGTGTGCCCGTATTCACATAGGTAGTATTTTAGGGGTAAAACTGTTTTGGGGTTCTATTTCATTTTAATTTAACGTTCTTCTATATAAATGAATAATCCGTCGGAAAATTATTAAAGCAGGTCAGAATAGCTCGATAGGTATATATGTTATAGCGAGAAATGCGTGTTACATTGGCACACCAACTAAGAAGCAGGTATTGTGCCAATGTATTAATTGTGACCAGTTAATTAAGGAGCTATTCTCCGTTGAAGGAATTAAAGGACAGCAAAGGAAGCATTCCGACGGTATTCTATCTTTTTTAGTTACATAACCTATAATTGACAAGTTCGAGTTCACAGCATAAATATATTTAAGTTGGCGGTATCAATATATTTATAGGTTGCTGTGTCAAGTTTGAGTTAACTGGATGATCCTCCAGAGGTATTGTTTAACTTGATCAAAGGGTACGGGATCCAGGTTCGTATTCAGATTTTGATAGTTGGAAGTAATCACAATGTAATATAAAAGGCAGTACGGTCCATTTTTTCCTTATAGAGTTCCTAAACAATGTACAAGTCAAACTCAACAACTTCCAACAGCAGTTTAAGCAAAGTCCGACGTTGTATATGAAAAATTTATTATAGCTTCTTTCAGATGTATGGCGGTAAATTACAAGATGATCCTATTCTCAATTCAGTAACATTCGTTTCCTCATACGAAATCATCTCATAAAATCCATTAGGGCATTTGATGAGCTTATGTATATCTATTTCATCCTGTCTACTATGCGTAAGTCTAAGTCGAGACCTTTTACCAACCTGAAGTATATGTTGTCATAGGGCTAGGGGTCAGGTTAGCCATTATTCTCTTGCCAATATAAAGTGGCGGTCAGCAAATCTGCTAGGAACCTAAGGCTCTTGGACTATCCAGAATGACCTGGCTTTGGCTCCTGGCTTTTACTCTTCTTTGACTCTTCTTTTGACTCTTGTTTGGCTCTCTTTTGCTAAGGGTTTTGGGGCGTCAATATATACTATCTGGTTCCAAAGACTGTTTGGGGGGGAAGTTACTTTGATTTCAGTCAATACGGATATTCCACTAGTTTTGTCGATGTCATATTTACGTCACAAGTTTCTACACAAGTTTCTATGATAGCGAATGGTATAAGCTTTTATTCGAGGGTATTATTAATTCTGTTTAGAGGTTTTCAGGTCTCGTATCATTTCCTGTAACTGTCTAGAAGTCTTTATTTTAAAATGTCGATAAGAGGCTATGTGAAAATTACGTCATCAATAACTTGCGTACTGAAATTATTTAAAGGATAATTACTAAACTACTAATGTGATCATCATTCCGGTTACATATACGTCCCCATGCTACAGAAATGTATCTCAAAGAGAGACACTTTCCTAGTTCTATCAACTAATAACCCAACAAACTTGCAAATCTAGTAAAACAATGGTATACATCTTTATAGTACATAAGAGGGAACATAGGGGATATCATGAAAACGCACGGTCGATATAAGGTGAATGTATGCATACCGGTCAATCTATATGAAGACATCCAAACATCAAAATTGTCCGCAACAATTTAAATTTTAACAAACAAAATTACTAATCATCGAAACGCGTATGTGGGGAAATGAGGGTACTCAACACAATGCGGCGAAAATCCTTAATGTGTGTCATCTGATGCTGGGAGGATCAAATGCAATTTAAGAATTGAAAAACTATAACACTGGTCAAAAAAAAAAATCTTGAACTATAAACGGAAAATTTGAAAATGTCCAATCATATAAGCTATTCAATCGTGTCATGTGATAATAGCGATCCAACCCCGCTGTAAAGTCACGTATAGTCGTTAAGGTGTGAATACTAATGTTCAAGACACTATGGGTTTGATCTGTTTACATGTATTTTGTACCGCGGAATAAGTACTATTAAAACCGGTACGACTTATTCACAACGTGTCATATAATCTGTTGGTGACTCAATAGTGTTTGTACTGAGAATCTAGCATAGAAAACTCGGTTGTAGTCCGGAATAGAAACGCTAGGGCATCCCAATGAACGGGCGGTTTGCTCTCTGGCGTCTGGTGGAGTAAAGAGAAGACGTGAAGGTCGCTAATGGACATCCTCACTTGATATAAATCCAGACGAGGGATTTGTGGTAAGTCAATAGAGGTACTACCGAATTTGGCTTCATCAATTCAGAAATGTCATTTTATACAAATCGTGATTTTGATTGTTCTTGACGACGAAGAGTCAGATACTTCCTTTGCAAACTCGTATATAGTTGAATCACGAAGTAATAAGGTTTCCGTAGCAACGCAAAGGTTTATGTAAAGTCCAACGAGCAGGAAGTGTGGAAACATTTCCTCGAAATTCCAGTCACAGCTTGTTAGCTAATAACGACATCATTTGGGACAAAAGCATGCATTTATCCATGCGAGGTGAAACATTTGGTAAAATTATTAACCGTAGGGGTAGGGAGTGAAGTATCGTCGTTAACCATGTCGACATCGTGTGAGAAGCGTTGGGGATTTGTACGACGTCTTTGCTTCGTAGGTTTAATAAAAATGTGCTCTTGCGGCAATCTCGGTAGTTTGGCTAGAGGGGTGGAATCTGAAGAGGAAGGCTCGTATTTCCGTTTATCAGGTGTCCTTCTTGATTCGTCCATACCGCACAAAGTAGAGTTAGATGCACTGGTCATCGAATCTGTGTCTGGGTAAAGATCATCTGGTGTTTCTTCATCATACAATGGAGCCATTTGAGATGATTGATAATCATGTCGATCGGTGGGTTCAGGATTGCGAAATTTTGTAACGTCTGGAAAACTCTCTTTCTGTTGTATAGGACGTTGTCGTAATTCTCGCAAAGGTATATTCTCTTTACTGGAAGACGCATGACCTCTCTCTTGACGTTGAATAAGGCGTTGTCTTAGCTCCTGCAGAGGGATATTGTTTTCACTAGAAGATGAATCTCTGTTATCTCTAATACGTTTGACGAACGTATCCAAATTCTGTGAAGGGATATCGGAGTCATGGGAGGAGGAATCTGATTTGGGTAATTCATCATCAGTGGAAGATGAGGGAGGTTGCGCTAGGGTAGACAATCTCGTGGGTCTATCAGCTTGTTTTTTCGTGACAGTGAGTGGTCTGTGGTCGTCAAGACGCATCTGGGACACATGAGCTTTCGTTGTGGTATCTCTTTCTTCATTCCACAGGATGTAATTGGTTGTCGATTTTCGTTCCAACACTTTAAAACCAGGAATCCAATGGTTATCAAATTTGTTCGTTCGCACATGTTTCCGAAAATAAACCAAATCTCCAGGCTTAAACTCTTGGAGTTTTGCTGTTTTGTTCTTAATTCGTGCATTTTTTTCGAAGGCTTTTCTTACTTTCCGATGGGCTATTACATGAGCTCTATGCTTCTGTTGGAGCGTAATTTGGATAGGACATTCGCCAAAATATTTTCTCTGTGGCGCCAAAAGATTATCTAGTGGAAAAGTTGGTTCTCTTCCGTAAAGCAGGTAGAACGGTGAAAATCCAGTAGTATCATTGATATTAATTCGAATTGCTTCTAAAGCTTGATTGATATATAGGTCCCAGTATTGACCCTGTCCGGCAATAAACTTGGCTATTATATCGTGCATGGTGGCATGCATTCGCTCATTTCTCCCATTTGACTGCGGATGGTAGTATGCAGTCGTAGTATGTTTGATATTTAACCTTTTGAGAGTTGAAGCAAAGGGCTCTCCTACGAATTGTTTCCCGTTATCAGTGATTACACGCTTGGGACATCCATGTCGTGGTAAAAATTGTTGTAGGAAAACATCAGTGATGAGGGTTGATGTGGCATTTTCTAAGGGGAAACATTCTGGCCATACCGTGTATTGGTCTACGATGTGTAAAATGTATCTGTGTCCTCCTAAAGTTGTGGGGTAAGGTCCAGATAAATCCAAGCTAATAACTTCCATTGGGTAGTGCGGATAAGACATTTCTTGGATAGGGGCTCGAATAGTTCTCATATTTCTTAGCTTGCAAACCCTACATGTCCCAACATACTCTATGATATCTTTAATCATCGTGGGCCAGTAATAACGTTTTAGGATCACATCTAGAGTCTTGTCTCTTCCAAAATGCCCGTTTTCGTCATGAAACGTTTGTAATACTTTTGGAACTAGCGATTTGGGTATACATTTTTGTAGAGTACCATTGTCTCTAGAGCCAATATGATACAAGATATTATCTTCCGAAAGGATGATGTAGTCTTTCTTCTCTTTTGGATTTGTACGAACCTGTGTAATGATCTTAACTAATGTTTCATCTTTCAATTGTTCTTTCTTAAAGTCGATATTCTGTTCAAACGTTTCTGTTCCTTGGTTGTCTGATGGTAAATCAAATGTGGTTCCATGTTGTAGTTCAGGTTCTTGGGTTGTCACCTCTTCATCGTTTTGTCTTGAGTTTTGAGAGTCTATGGCATGAATTTCCTTTGTGTTATCGTCGATGTCCGATGTAGATTCAAGGAGTGGGGAGTCTGGTTCATTGGTGTCAGAATATGGAATTCGGGACAAAAGATCAGCACACGTATTCAATTTTCCAGGAATATACTCAATGGTTGTATTGTAACTTTGGAGATTTATCGCCCAGGTCTGGAGTTTCTTGGGTTGCTCTGCAGTCTTAGTTAGCCAGCTTACAAGTGGTTGGTGATCTGTTCTGATGATAACCTGGGTTCCACGGATATAAAAATCGAATTTCTGGAGGGCGTAATGGATTGCATAGGCTTCCTTCTCTGTCGTAGTCCATCTCCTCTGTGTTCGGCTTAATGTGTGGGAAAGGAAGGCTATCGGTTTTTCGTTTGGAACATTTTTTATCACTTGCGGTTCGTCTGGTGATCTGTCTTGTACAAGGCACGCGCCTACTGCTGTGTTTGATGCGTCCGTGTATATAATCATGGGCTTGTTCAAGTCTGGATGGGCTAGAAAAGGTACGGTGGTTAAGGCTGTCTTCAGGTACTCAAATGCTTTTTGGCAATCTTCAGTCCAGCGGAATTTGGCATACTTCCTGGTTAGTTTCAGTAATGGTTCAGCCACTTTAGAAAAATTGATAATGTGCTTTCGATAATACGCACAACACCCAAAGAATCCTCTTAATTGACGTACTGTGGTAGGTGGAGGGATCTTTTGGATAGCTTCAATCTTTTCACTGTCCGGTCTGATTCCGTTGGAGTTGACAATAAAGCCCAAATATTTTATTTCCTTCTGTAGGAAACGGCATTTGCTGAGTTTCAACTTTACTTTGTGCAATCTCATTCTGTCGAAAACAGTCTCGACATGTTTCAGGTGTTCTTCCATTGTCCCCTTTGTGTGGATCAAGACATCATCTATATATGCTGATGCAAATGAGTTCAGTCCTTGCAACACTTCATCCATTAAACTTACGTAAGTAGCCGGGCTATTTTTCAGTCCAAAAGGTAATACATTCCAACTATATGATCCCATGTGTGTACAGAAAGTAGATTTCTTCTTTGCATCTTCAGACAATGGTATTGTCCAGAATCCGGAGCGTGCATCTAGTGAGGTATACCAGTCTGAGTTACCCAAGGTGGCCAAAATATCATCAATTCTAGGTAGAGGGTAGGATATCGTTTTGGTGATTTTATTTAACGCTCTGTAGTCACAGCAAAAGCGAGAGCTACCGTCTTTCTTTGTTACTATCACAATGGGTGAAGACCATGATGATCTGGATCGTTCAATTATCCCAGCTGCTAGCATGTCGCCAATGGCTTTCTCCACTATCCCTCGATTCTTTAGTGGGGTGTGGTACGGTTTGAGGGTTATGGGTTCTTCAGTTGTAGTTTCTATTTCCATGGTAACGGTCGTAGTCCTTTCTAACTCTATGTCAGATAACGCAAATACATCTTGATGTTTCGTTATGAATTTTTCAAGTCTGGGTTTTAGTTCATCTGTTGTCTGTAATGTTGCTAGCAATTCTTTCGTTCTATCTGAATGAAATTTTTTCGTCATTATCCTTTCTGGTGGACAAAAGCGGTATTCTCTTTTTTGTGTCTGTTCGTCGGTGTACCTACTCTTCGAGTCTCTTGGCAATTTATCATAGAACTGGCGATTCCTTGAATATGTCCGGTTTCTTGGGTATGCATAAGATGTAACTGTTCCCACAATATTCTCTCTGTTCCATGAAGTATGGTACTTATTTTTTCTTTCATACCTTCCTTGTATGATTTCTCTATCCAAATCGTCAGCGAATAGCGAGTCAGGTTTTACATATTTCTTTCTGTTATTTGTGCTCCTTCGGTCCAGAGACATTTTTTCTTTCGACTCTCTTGTATTTGGAATGTTTCTTCTTGTTGACTCTATAGGATCTAGAGTTTTGTAAGGATGGGGATGGGATGAAGATCTTAATTTGTTTATCTGGGATTTTGGATAGACGCTCTTGGCCTTGAATAGTTTGGTCAATACATCTTTCCTTTCCGTCTGGATCTTTGCTATTACTGTACCTCTGGGAATAGTGGTGGTTGTACCTGACGTATTTAGTACCATTATTGGAAAATCTCTTCGTATATTTATTTCCACGATGCCATCTTGTACTTCTATGTGTGGATCTCCTCTATTTCTTTCATTTTCAATTTGTGATATGTATACAGCCTGTCCTATGTCAAAGTATGGAGATCTTTTTATTTTAGCTCTGGTTAGAGTTACTGAATTCGGTTTCAGAGTAACCGGTGCCGCAGTTCGAACCAGGGTCGCGATATGGATATCGTCCTGAAATGGTACATATGTATTGTTCACTTTTAGTTGTTTTAAATCAAAGTATATCCTCACATTATTTTTGATGAGGAAGTCTCTTCCTATTATGAAGTTTCTTGATAATCCTCTCGTTATAATGAAGTTATGGCGTAGAATTTCTCTTCCCATTTTAAATGTCAAATAAGCCGTTCCCACTGCTTTTAGTGCTTGACCTGTTACTGATTTCATTTGTACTGTTCTTCTGGAAAAATTTGCCATGTGTTGAATTTGATAATACAGCTTCTCCCGGATAAGACTTACAGTTGCTCCTGTGTCTATTAACGCTCTAAATTGTTGTTTTCCTATTTCTATTATACATGAACTGGGGTCTGGACAAATGTTGAGATTTTGCTTGTTCGTTTCTGTCTTTCATTTTTTCATTTAGAGATCTCTTTTTTCGGCCGTCACATCCGATCTCTGCTAATGTGGAGCCGTCCCGTTTCCCGACCTTCTTGTTGCTTGGGAAAAGTTGTTTCTATTTTGTTGGGGTCTTCTTGGGTAGTTTTCTGGATAGTGGACTTGGCGTTGATATTCACCGTTGTAATTGTTTTGGGGTAGGTAGTGGTTTCTCGAACTCATAGATTGGTACTGGGGTTTTCTACATGTCATTGAACCATGACCCACGGATCCACAGTTGTAGCAGGTTGGTGGTTGCATCAAGGGTTCTATATGGTGTATCTTATGCTCTCTTTCATTTGGTTGTGGTAAGGAGTGTCTTAGTTCTCTGTGTGTGTTATTTGATCTTCTGTGATATTCTTGATTTCGATTCCAACGAGGTCTAGCATGGTCTACTTCCATAGGTTGATGAGGCGATGGTTCATTTTGTTGATGCTGAAATAGCGGTTCATTTTGCGTACGTTGGTAGAATGGTTCAGGTTGAGGATGCTGGCATTCATGGTTTAGCAATGGCAATCTTCCAATCCTCTGCTGAAATCTTTTTTTGACATTTTCCTCATTAACTGCTATCTGGATGGCCAGTGTAATTGACTGAGGATCTTTTCTTAACATGTGCATTTTCAGAGAATCTGAATAGAGGCCATCGACAAAAATTCCCACTAAGTGTTTCTCGAGCTCGGTTGTTGGTATGCTACCTCCCACGAAAGCATCTTCAGCTAAGTTTAAGAGTCGGTCGCCATACATCTGCACCGATTCCATTTTCTCTTGCCTTATCATTCTCAAAAGTGTCCAAGCGTGCTCGGCGTCCGTTATGTTAGAATATCGTGACACTAGCACTCTTTTCAATTCCTCAAAGGTTTCACTTGGGTAGGCCTTCGCTCTTCTTCTCACAAAATCAGTTATCAATCCTTCCGATGATAAAAACACTATTTTCTTTTTTTCCAAATCTGTTGTGGCGTCAATAAGGTAAGCAAACTTATCCATATCCACCATCCATTGTCTAAATTTCATGGGGTCACCACTAAATGGAGTTATGAAGTTTTTAATGGTTCTAAATTTAGCATGTTGATCTACATGTTGTAACGTGTCAGTCATGTTTTGTAACACCATCAAATTTATATCTCCTTGCTCTGGCGGAAGCGGTACTTGTTGTGGAGCCATTTGTGCTTGTTGCATTTGCATAGCCTGTTGATTTTGTTGTCTCAGTATTTCATCTGCATAATTCTCCATGTTCTGATTTATGTGAGAAAAAATGATTCTTGTTGTTGTTTCTTTTCTTGCCTTTTCTTCCAATTCAAAATCCTGGTCCTAAGGCACCATAATAAAATTACACTATGTGCCCGTATTCACATAGGTAGTATTTTAGGGGTAAAACTGGTTTGGGGTTCTATTTCATTTAATTTAACATTCTTCTATATAAATGAATAATCCGTCGGAAAATTATTAAAGCAGGTCAGAATAGCTCGATAGGTATATATGTTATAGCGAGAATGCGTGTTACATTGGCACACCAACTAAGAAGCAGGTATTGTGCCAATGTATTAATTGTGACCAGTTAATTAAGGAGCTATTCTCCGTTGAAGGAATTAAAGGACAGCAAAGGAAGCATTCCGACGGTATTCTATCTTTTTAGTTACATAACCTATAATTGACAAGTTCGAGTTCACAGCATAAATATATTTAAGTTGGCGGTATCAATATATTTATAGGTTGCTGTGTCAAGTTTGAGTTAACTGGATGATCCTCCAGAGGTATTGTTTAACTTGATCAAAGGGTACGGGATCCAGGTTCGTATTCAGATTTTGATAGTTGGAAGTAATCACAATGTAATATAAAAGGCAGTACGGTCCATTTTTTTCCTTATAGAGTTCCTAAACAATGTACAAGTCAAACTCAACAACTTCCAACAGCAGTTTAAGCAAAGTCCGACGTTGTATATGAAAAGTTTATTATAGCTTCTTTCAGATGTATGGCGGTAAATTACAAGATGATCCTATTCTCAATTCAGTAACATTCGTTTCCTCATACGAAATCATCTCATAAAATCCATTAGGGCATTTGATGAGCTTATGTATATCTATTTCATCCTGTCTACTATGCGTAAGTCTAAGTCGAGACCTTTTACCAACCTGAAGTATATGTTGTCATAGGGCTAGGGGTCAGGTTAGCCATTATTCTCTTGCCAATATAAAGTGGCGGTCAGCAAATCTGCTAGGAACCTAAGGCTCTTGGACTATCCAGAATGACCTGGCTTTGGCTCCTGGCTTTTACTCTTCTTTGACTCTTCTTTTAGACTCTTGTTTGGCTCTCTTTTGCTAAGGGTTTTGGGGCGTCAATATATACAAACTGGTTCCAAAGACTGTTTTGGGGGAAGTTACTTTGATTTCAGTCAATACGGATATTCCACTAGTTTTGTCGATGTCATATTTACGTCACAAGTTTCTACACAAGTTTCTATGATAGCGAATGGTATAAGCTTTTATTCGAGGGTATTATTAATTCTGTTTAGAGGTTTTCAGGTCTCGTATCATTTCCTGTAACTGTCTAAAAGTCTTTATTTTAAAATGTCGATAAGAGGCTATGTGAAAATTACGTCATCAATAACTTGCGTACTGAAATTATTTAAAGGATAATTACTAAACTACTAATGTGATCATCATTCCGGTTACAATTGTCATAATCATTATCGAAGTTGTGGAGAAATATGAACTCGTCCGTCGAGCCCGAAACCTGATGACTCTACTGGGAGAGGAAAGGGTTCTAACCACTCTGCCAATTGGCCACTCTATTTATAAATAAACAAGTAAAATGTCAGACTTGTACTTCCTAGAGGAGTACATTTGTTTTGTGACTAGTTCGTGTTGCAGTGATCGTCAACTGAGTTTGTTTGACTAAACAGATCATACAGCCAAGACTAAACTGGTCTGACACATTTTAACGACATTAGCGATAAATTAACAACCGGTTTACACAAGGAAAACTAAACTCTTCAGGTCCAATACAAAGACCACAAAACAAGTGCCAAAATGCACTTATGAAAGTTTAATGCGTGTGTTCAGGTCTTGACTTGGGAAATACGGAGGGAGGTGAGATTAAATGGTATCTTTTGCAAATACATCAGAGAAGCAGACGAGAAATAAAAATATTTTCTTGGCGACGTGATTGCCTATATTGTGATGGAGAAATTGACCAGGGTTACAGGTATTTTCCAGTTTTGAACATTTCATCGGTTATTTGTAGTTTAGGGATTTTAAAAATATATATATATATAAATATACAAAGCTTTTAAATGGCTCAACCCGGAAATTCTCCCAAGTTTATCTCGTGGTTTCACTTTCGTCATTGAAGTTCTAGGTTAGGGTGGAGACCCTGAATTCTACCTCTGACAGATTACCAGACAACACTGGCCATATTTCAAAAATGGAGGGTATGGGCGGGAATATGGGACAGCCTGAAACGTCCGGTAAAAAAAATTTATAACACTGCAGTCAATATGTGATAATTTTCATACACATAAATTATTTCAGATTACAGCGTGCGCGCCGCTTGTTTTGACTTCCAAGACATTGTTTTCCTGTACGCCGTCGTGCGCGATCTATTTTTGCGGTATGTTGGATGTCTAGTTTGTTTAAATTAATATTGTAATGTATACCTCGCCGAAACTTTAAAAAAAAAAAAAACTTTGATTATGGCAAATATTGTGTCCAAAAAAGTAGAGTGTCTACACTTAGTATTTTTAGAAATACATTAAATAATGATTTTACTGGTGGGTACCAGATACTTTTTAGTTTTATCGATATATTTAGCGCATAAATTTTAGTTTTGCGATAGTTGTAGCGCATAATTTGTAGTTGTGCGGATGTTTTTAGCAGGTAATTTGAAATTGTGCCAAAAGTATAATTGATGAAAGAATGCAATGGAAAGATAAATAACCAGACGACTTGAGAAGAGCTAATGGATAATGTAATATACAGTAATATCAAGGATCAGTCAATCTTCATTCAAGATGTGATTTGAAGAGAAGCACTCAAGAACATCTTGACCAGGGAAAAAAGAGAAGTAGAGAAGTAGAGACAGAAAAGATGATGAATTGCCAGCAACCCAGGAGATGGGAAGATCTACTTTAGATCCACTGAACTCTCTAAAGATTTTGCTTAATAAAATCGTGTCAGTATTTAGGTCTCAGATAATGTCAATTTTGGAATAAGTGTAGCAAGAAATACCCCATTCTCTGAAAAGAGTAATGGTGTATCGACATCAAAGGTTTAGTCAAGCTGTTTAGGTTCCTAAATGAGATGGTAATGTACTATCTAGACTACTATGGGCTCCTCTCCAGACTAACTTTAGACAATGACTCTGCTAGGGGTAATTAACTACACAACAAGAACTTTAAACCAAATTTAAATAATTCACCGAAGACTCTGGGTACAATTTATAATTTATTTAAATACAAGATCTTTTCTTTTTTGTTCTTTGTTTATTTTCAAATAGAATTCAATGGATTGCAAAATAAATTATGGGTCACTTTCATATATATATATATATATATATATATATATATATATATATATATATATATATATATATATATATATATATATATATATATATATATATATATATATATAATATATATATATATATATATATATATATATATATATATATATATATATATATATAAACACATTTACAGTTAATATCTTAAACTAATATAGTTCAATTTCACTGTTTTCTCGCTTCCTGATAGAATCTGTCTCTATTTTTGTGCTTTCTTGCATAGATGAATATAAATGTTACTTTATGACTCATATGACTGTCAAATGCCTTCTATATATACAACAGTGTTTTCATCATCACATAGTTTATTTGTAGGTGGGTTTATATTTATAAATGGTATTTGAAAGTTGAAATAGCCCAACACTGAGCTACTTATCTGAAACAAAATCCTTCCTAGGCCTCGTACTGCAGTATGATTGGATAGAACCCCACCACTGCGGGTCCTCCACTCGTCAAGATGACAAAGTTAATACTGGCAAAAGCTCTGACAAAATTGAACATCTATTTGCTGACTTGGTCACTATAGGTTTTGTATGACACTCAGGGCAGGATATAACCCCCAATCACAGACAGGCTTTCAATGGTTACACAGTCTGCTCACACGTCTGCAGATGGCAACGGAGGTGATATAAATGCTGTGCTCTGTGTCTGTAGTTTGAATTAGGCTACGAGTGTGTCTGTGTCATTCGTTCTCTCCCCTTATATAGTGGACTTGCGGATATACGAGATGACAACTAGCCTAAAGTACGTTTTATTGCATCCAAAATCGGGTAGACATGGCAATGTGTGCTTAGATAATAAATCTAAAATAATTCTGGAATCCTTATTTATGCATTGATTTCCTCCATCTTAGTATTATTTTACTCATATGGATGAGCTCTATCCCTATGCGTATCCGCGTTATCCTATGGTTTATCCGACTATTCACTGGAGCAGCCGAAATAGGGAAAAACACAACATGGTTCATGCTCCACTGTCTTCTATTCATAATAACTTCTGCTCTACAACACATCCAGTGAATCTATTGCGATCTGCCTAAAGCTAATGATCCCTGTTATCGAATTGGGTCCTTCTTTATCCAGGTACTCCATGATTATTTGCACACTGCCTTCCGAAATATCATCAACATCTACACTTTTGTTTCCTCCATGTCTAGCGTATCTTCCGACACTATTTATACAAAGCTGGCGTTTCATTGGTCAGTTACACCCATGGGGTTTGCGCGGTGATAAATTTTGAATGATGCCGAGATATGACCGAATGTTAACTTCCCTTCAGACAAAATATCACTACCTGTCTTATACAGTTTACAAATAAAGTGAACGTCAGTAAGCTAACTAGCGGGTTTTCAAAGGGAATGTAAACGGGGTTCGAGTGGTTAAGAATTTTAGCGTCTGCATCGGGTTCTACAGGTACTGGTTTCGATTCCCAGTAGAGGGAATATAATTTATGGATTTGTTTTCATAACCAGTCGTCCTAATGATGTTATACTCGCCCCACCCCTGGTCTCCTGGGTAATGAGATCGGATGCCTATCCTTCTTGGATAAGGGCGAACAAAAACAGGAGGTCCCGTGTGCAAGTTGCGTTTGTTAAAAATCAGACAGCAGTTGGAAATCGTAGACAGTAGGTCATACTGTCGCTGCCCTGGTATAATAATAAAACAAAAATGAGAAACCTACTCATCACAAACATATTTATAGAATGTGTGATTCCAATATCCACACATTGGGGTTCTCGCCAGTGCTAAGGAGTTGGTGCATTGTGCTGAGATTCTTGTTGCGTGATCTAACGGAGGAGATCGGAGCACTGATAAGGGTTGAAGATATTGCTTAAAACCAAACCAAACCAAAGGGAATGTTGTGAAAGTACCTGTAAATATGGGAATACGTCACTTTTAAGTGCTGAGTCCGTGGATTACCTGTGACAAATTTCCGCCCCCCCCCCCCTGCTCCGCCACCTAGAGATCTATCAAATGATCCCCTTGAGTCTACTGGTAGATAAAGATTGACTGGTTTTCCACTCCTGTATTAATACAACGGGATAGGACAACAACGAAACTGACATAGAGCATAACAGAATCTAGATCAGTGGAAGTGCATGATCGCCTACGTCTGGAGGCACGACTTGAAGTGTCAATCTATATGCTGGCGGATACAGACGTAATATTTGATTTAGCTGCCTGCTAGAACTCACGTGATTCCGCTCTTGGAAATCTCACCTGGGCGAGTGGACCTGAAGAGTCACGTGGATGGAGCATACAAGGGTAATAATAATGAAAGTGCGACAACTACCTGTGCTAGAAATGTGTACACAGTAATTAGTAGTTACTGAATGTAAATGTCAAAATAAAGCAAATGTTAAAATATTTATAGTTTCCTACGCATCAGACACCAGAGCATACACAAATCACAATATCTTATTTCTGCAGAGATTTGAAAACGAGCTGTCGTCTATTTGGCGTGTGTCGATGCATAACACTTATATTCCGGTGTTGTGCAAGTTTTAGATGCCATAACATAAATTGTACGATTTAATTTTATTTGAATGTTGCTACAACTGTTTTTTTTTTTTTTTTAACTTTAAAGAGCTAGCTGTGTACCATTAGTTATTAACGTGATGTCGGCTCTGTCACAGTTACTGGTTTTGAGATGTTATAATTTTGTTATCACCAATGGAAATAGATAGAGATCAAAAGCAATCAAGTCCAACACAAAAATTAGAATTTTCAACTCAAATGCCTAGTCAAACACATAGTATGGCTGTGAAACATGGAGAACACACACATGAGATTATGACAGACGTTTATAAATGTATGCTAGCGTAGGATAGAACCAGCGAAATGGTATGGGAAATGTGAAACTGATTACAAGAACCAGACAGGCGCCGTCAGAACAAAAGATTACAAGAACCAGACAGGCGCCATCAAAACAAGAGATTACAAGAACCAGACAGGCGCCGTCAGAACAAGAGATTACAAGAACGAGACAGGCGCCGTCAGAACAAGAGATTACAAGAACCAGACAGGCGCCATCAAAACAAGAGATTACAAGAACCAGACAGGCGCCGTCAGAACAAGAGATTACAAGAACCAGACAGGCGCCGTCAGAACAAGAGATTACAAGAACCAGACAGGCGCCATCAGAACAAGCGATTACAAGAACCAGACAGGCGCCGTCAAAACAAGAGATTACAAGAACCAGACAGGCGCCGTCAAAACAAGAGATTACAAGAATTCGCAGGAGATGGATAGGTCACATAATAAGAAAACATGTTGATAAAATGACAAGGAATTGCCCGGGGTAACAGAAAAAGAGGAAGATTAACATAAGACGGTGAGGAGAGCTAGAGAACGACATAGAAGGTATAAGGAAAAGTCTTGAGGTGATGGCCCAGGACATGATGACCTGGTAGACATCAGTAGAAGAGCTTTGCTGTTTGAGGAGTTGAATGAAATAATAATGATGATTGTGATCGTCTATGCTGCAGCATTTGCTGGTTTGCAAAGTGTGTTTGTATGAATGCCCCCCGGGTGTACCGGGGCTGAAAGGTGAGCAAAGAATGATCACACTATGCCCTGCCATGTATCTTGTAGGAGCCAACTAAGTATGGTTTAACAGGAGGCTGGCTACTCCAATATGAAGACATTTAAGCCACAAAAACGTCAACAAAAACATGGACAAGTCAACGTAAAATAAAGGATTTAAATAATTTAAGTCGGCCATCCATCACGGATGGCATCGGGGTCTCCTCAGAAGAGACCATGATACCATCACCAGAACAGCTACGCTATGGACCCCTGTGGAAAAACGAAAGAGAGGCCGACCGGGAAGAACTTGGCGGAGGACTGTGGAGGCTGAGATGCCAAGAATGAACCAGAGTTGGGGCACTGTACGAAGGATGGCCGCTGACCGAGCAAAGTGGAATCCATTTGTTGTTGTTCTACAAGACGCCACCAGGCGTGATGACCACTGACTGCTTTGACGGTCGGCGGCTAAGGATCAAAGAAGAAGATCCATCATGGAAGAATGTAGCATGTTAAGAAGATTCACGTCAGAACAGAATACCTTATTGTCATCCATCACTTCACCAGCACAATACAAATTAATACTAGCTATCTCTCTCTGTGTCTCTCTCTGTCTCTCTCTCTCTCTGTCTCTCTCTCTCTCTCACTCACTCTCTCCTTCCCTCTCGTGAATGAATCGTAAAATGGAAACATTTGTTATTCTTTGAAGCAAACTTAATGACATATCTCTTCTTAATGCCATCTCCAGCTTGAGAATGACGGTAGAGGCTGCTACTGCAGCTTTAAGGGGGTTGTCTGAAACTTCATTAACAAGGGCAGTTATTGTATCAGACTCACAATCCATACTTCAGAGGGTCCAAAGTGGATTGCTCAGGCATGAATGGAATACCTCCATAGAAGCCCAGAATCTTCAGGAACTGGAATGGGTCTACTGTCCTGGTCATGTAGGGTTACGCAGCAATGAAAAAGCTGACAGACTAGCTCCAAGAGCATCCATATATGGTGCATTTGATATGTGTCACGGCATATCCGTATACGTTCGTTCTCTTTTTTTTTGGGGGGGGGGGGGGGGGGGGGGGGGGGGGGGGTATTCACTCCTGTCCGGCATGTTATCTACCACTGCTGGTACTGATATTGTAGTCATTGTTTACGCTTTCATCGTTCATAGTGTTCTTGGTTCCCTCGGAATTGAGCCTCCTAATTTTCTCAGTGTTCCGTCCGTTACACATTCCCACCAAATTGAAATCTTTTCACGGAACATTTTTAGGAAATTACGGAACAACCGCGATTGTGGCGCGGAAACTAATTGTACGCTCATTGAAATAATAAGCATTTCTTCTAATCTCTTCATGACGGGTGTTTCATAAATATTCATGCCATCATTCCCCCCCCCCCCCCTTTTTTTCTAACCTTTTTTTATGTGGAAATATCTCCATTTATATTAAACAGATTTCACCGCGCAATGCATCTCCATCTTGCATTTATAATTTTAGCCAGTGAATCATTATTACTCATCATAGATGAAGCTTCTATACTTTCGTGACACTCTTGGCGTGACATTGATTTACTTCTGAAGAAAATTTGAAATAAATGCAATGACCACAGTCAAATTCGTGCCGTCGTTAGAGCATGCAGCAGAAATAGCACAACATTAATTATTTCACGCCAAATTTGGCGGGTTACTTACTTGTGTGTTACTGATTTGTCTGTGCTTGTCTGTTGTCTCAAAGTATGTGGCGAATTATAAATGGTATTAATGCACATTATCTTGTGACTGTTTATCCCGATATCTATTCCATAACTCACTGACTTTCGCAGAACCAGCTTTGAGAAACATTGTGATAGAATGTGGCGTATTTCACTATCTTCTGTTATATATCCACAGATGAACCTCGTGACAGCCGAAGATTTAAGTTATCCCACAGAAGATGGACTCATCTCGTTTTTTTCTGAAACTTTCGCTATCAACGATTACGCCTTCCTGGCCAGTTTCGTAGTGACGAAGAGCCTGCCTCTACTTGATCATCCGGAATTTAACGAATCCTCCACATCTAAAACAGCATCTCAAGGCGCCACTTTCTACACTTACTCCACCTCCACAATGGCGTCAACCGGATGTCAGCGGGTATCCTATGATGTCAGCCATCTTTCATACCCAGGGACACCACAACAAATGCCCATGTGGGAGGTAGTCATCAAATGTGCGGTAGTGGTAATGCTAACTTTGGTCGCCATTGTTGGAAATGTGCTTATCATCGCCATTGTCATAGTGTCTAAAAAGATGAGAACCACAACAAATTTGTACATTGTCAACCTGGCTATTGCAGACTTGATAGTTGCTTGTATTCCAATGTGGATTTACGTGACAACAAATGTGACGGACGGTTGGATTCTAGGCTCATTTTTATGCAAATTTAACGCTTTTGTACAAGGTAGGTCATTAGTCTGCCAGTATAGTATGCTATTACGGCCCTATAGGTCAAGGGGGTCTCTGAAGATATAGAAAAGGAATAGCCGTACTACCCCCTTAAGTATCTCGTACATGGCTACTAATATTAGGTAGTACATTTTGTGTTAATGTTAATCAGAATCGACGTCATTGCACTCCGGGCAAACCCATAGGTGCTCATCTCCCGCAGCAAATGTCGAAGGGTATAAATGCTAATTGTCCCTGTTGCGCACTGGTTGTATACACGGCGGATGCGTCCTGTCATACTTTCATCCCTGCTGGTCTTACGTTTGATGCCAAATTCTAACAGCCTCGAAGATTCATCGATTGCAGTGTCATTCTCTAATAGACGAACATGAATTACCCTCAGTATTTCTTCCTTATCCATGGCCATTGTACCTTTTATGGGTGCTCTTGAAGCTAGTCTGTCAGCTCTTTCATTGCCACGTATGGGTGCTCTTGAAGCTAGTCTGTCAGTTCTTTCATTGCCACGTATGGGTGCTCTTGAAGCTAGTCTGTCAGTTCTTTCATTGCACCTTTTATGGGTGCTCTTGAAGCTAGTCTGTCAGTTCTTTCATTGCCACGTATGGGTGCTCTTGAAGCTAGTCTGTCAGTTCTTTCATTGCACCTTTTATGGGTGCTCTTGAAGCTAGTCTGTCAGTTCTTTCATTGCCACGTATGGGTGCTCTTGAAGCTAGTCTGTCAGCTCTTTCATTGCCACGTATGTACATGTAGGTAGCACGTGGGGCTTACAAAGTCATCATGTCAAATAAATGTCCACAGAAACCACCTCAGCAACAACATGGTGCAGGCTTTCTGTAAGGGGACTAACTGTTGTGGTGGCTTCGTTCTCCGGAGGGAGCGTACATGAAAATAATAATGACATTATGTTCTTAATTATAGGTTGCTGTCTTATTTTCTGTCAGTCTTTCCTGTTGCCATAGAGATTCCAGTTTTCCTCGTCTCATGACACGCCCAAATAAAGTGGATGCATAATCGTCATTATTTCCTTATGGAAAATAGAACCACCACTACTGCGGGTTGTAAGAAAGCTACATAGAATTAATGATGCGTTCTTGCCGCATACATTCTACTGTCACGTGCTTGACATGACGAGATTGACAAGCCCCATACACAAACTAAGACTAGTCGCCATCTTATGATATTCTTGAGGGTGCAGTAGCACATTATGTCTGTGTCCCCTCAGAGATCCCTAGGACCTACATGTAACAAAGAAAGTGGATTGCTCGTTTTTAACACGAGAAATAAAATGACCTTGAGCGCTGGATTCGTGCATAACGTCCTTATTTCTCTGTTTAGCTGTTTCATGGTATTTTATGTACATCCACATCTTTGTGACCTAGACAATAATTATATAAAGGAGATAAATAAACCCAACAGCATTACCGAGGTAGTTGATAAGAATCAAAACAGCTAAAGATAAATCGAATCAACAAGTAAAAAAACAGTCAACAACAATTGCAGTACAGAAAGAACACAAGCCAGCAAGAAATTCTCTTACGGTTTTTATTAGGATTTTCCTGCTGAGTTGTGAATGTTATTGATCCTTGTCACTATTAACTCGGTCGTATACCACCTCCTGATCTATACAAGAACTAATTATGAATCACAAAAACAAATAAATGTTGTTCAATGCGAGTTCTCTTACTGAAAATGTAAAGTTTGTGTTCGAAATGGGAGAAACATTCCCACCAGTCTTTCGAGAAAATGTGGAAACTGCGAGCTTTGACTGCCAGCTATCTTGTAGACCTATTAAGAGAACACGCATTTCTTTTATTCTTTTCATGGCGCATTGGTCAGTCTGTTCGAAATAATCGCACCAGGTAACCGAAAAATTGTAGGGATTTTTTTCTGTTCTTGTTACACAGATTTCTTCGCAAAATGCATCGTCATAAGTACGAATATATATCTCTTTCCTAAATTTATACATTACAGTAAGAATAGCGGTTCATGAAAATGTGTAGTCAAGCAGATCTGTCCTTTCGAGTAAACATTGCTGTAGGTAAGAAATGCTCACAATTAATAGTTTTAAGAGGTTGAAAGAAATGTGAGGGTGACATGTTCCATTTCCTACACATAATTATCGATAGGTCGGCTACTATTGTCGCACAAGTCAATGAGCTTTTACTTAACGAATTAAGAGATGAGGTTAACAAAATAATTATTTACTATTTTCTTGTTGTTTTTTTTTATAAAAAAAACATAAGTTCTTGTTACTCATTTTCCTTTTAAACTTACAGTCTAATTTCTTTTTTTTTTTTTTTTTTCACATTTTCATATTTTTGAGAAAATAAAAAAGGTCGGAACAAGGCTAGGATTAAGGCCAGCGTTACTGACCAGTTTTCTCTCCCTGTATTCTAAGCCTAAGCATAACCCTAAAGCCTAACACTGAACTGTAAAACTGTTTCCGGCGTTATGTTTTCTTTGTGTAAATAAAAAAATGCTACAAATACTACAACAATAATGAGCCATCACCGTAATTCTTGCCAGCTATTTTTGACGGCTGGCTAGAATGATAAGAACTGTATATACCAGAATATGAAACAGGAAATGATGTGACAGGGGAGAGAAGTTTTGGTGATTGTTATGGGATCTTTCGAGTGTAACTGGTTACCACCAGAGGTGTTAATACCCGAAGGAAAGATTATTGCAACCCAAGTTCTTAATACTCACCACAGGCTATCACGTTATCTATTCTCCTTGATACCTTCCACTACAACGTGTATATCCAATAACTCACTGGTTTTATAAACAATCCGTTTTATTTACAAGTCCAACTGGACTACACGGTTCATATAATTGACACAACTCAATACCCTGACTACTGACGGTCAGAACGTTCACAATCAAAAAGAGCATTGTTCCTTTGTATAAGACGACAGCATCAATGAAATACTGTCCAGTATCATTTGTAAACAATGGTGGCTTCTACTGACTCTTTGCCATTTCATAGATAAAAGTTATCAAAATGTTCATACAACATAACGAGGGGTACAAACCGTAAACAAATCTTCCAACATAATATCTTGCCTTAGTCATGTGAAAAGGTTCCACTTGCAGAAAGGGATAGTTCTCGACTTCTAACAAGGAAAACTCACCGATCTGCAAGACTGATGTGTCTCGCTCAGAAGCTAGTTCTCAACTGTTCTTATAAAAGTACTCAAGCCCGTGCAAAGCTTTCGGTACACACTCACTCAAGTGTCAACAATGCCTAGGTCTTCGCCTATTAATTAAGGGGAGCTAACTATTACTTCTTAAGAGTTATCTTATCTTGACTAGTGTTTTTATACTTGCTAGTCTTTCGACTTTATTTCTAAAACTAACGTGATAACTTGCGTTAGTGTTGGCCGTACTGTCACAAACGTCCTGGGGCTACAAAAATGTATCCTAGAGGGAGACATTTTCGTACTATCTAACCTTAAAATCTTCAAAAATAACATCCCAAAAACACAAGAGTATATAATCATGACATCATATAAAAAAATTGAAAATTATGTGAAAACAGTAAATTACCAACATAGAAAACCTTACAAACATGTGACTTAGTAAACTATAGGCGCACTTTATGTAATATGGTAATCAACTAATGAAACAATCACGTAGCCTATGTGGGAAGGAAGTGGTATAATAATATTATGAATATGATATAACTCAAAACATTTAAACAACTGTTGATGGAACATGTATCAAAAGTTAAAAAAAACAAAACATATCATGTGGTAATATGGCATCAACGTCAAGAAATTCGTACAAAAATAACACATTATGGAAATCAAGTTGAGGTGTCTGAAGTGAATGTGGACGTGTTGATGATATTGTGTAAAAAAAATGAGGCGAAGGTCTGTGAAAGGCAATGTGGTGATCGTGTTTGTGATATGAAAAAAAAACGTCTCTGGCTTTATCAAAATAGCCAATACGTATTAAAAAATGTCTCATCGCTGTGTCTATACGCTGTGTGTCATTATACTATGTCTGAATCGCAGAGTTAGAAAAATTTACTAACTGTATAACGATACTCTGCATAAGATTGATGTGCAGTCAATTAGAATTAACAGCTGTATACGTTGATTGTCTGCAATGGTACGTACGTGTTGTGCATGACTGTTTATGTTATCATCAGTGGAAGTCCCAAAAAAAAAACTGGAGCTTGACCTATGAAAGGTGTACTATCTCTACGATATCTACTTACAGTATTAAAAACTAGTTTGCCTGGCAACTAAGGTTTCTAGTAACTGTAATGTCTCTCTACTCGACATGGTCGATAAAACACATAAGAATGAAGTTTTAATACAATGTAAGTATTAATAGTCTCAGTGATATACTGATTAATTATGCTAAACGAGCACATAGTATCTTGTAATTCCGTCTGTAGTGGCCATAAGGAAGTGACAAGAGTAATCGTCCATCTAGATGAGGAGTCGGATACGTCCTTGATCTTCTCAAACAGGGTTGCATCACGTCCCAAAAGATTGCTGGCTGAATGGGGTGTGACAATTATCTCGAAGTGCAAGGTCAAAAGAATGATGTAAAAACTCATTATCATTCTGAAAAAGACTAAGAAAAAGACAATTATAAATGTTAGTATTTGGCAAGCAACATTCTGGCCAATTCTAGTAATGTGACGTCTCGTGGTGGTAAGCGCTGATCTTTTTGAGGGTTGTCTGTGTGGGGTGTAGTCGTTGTAATATGAGCGACGTGTTCATCAGGGTTACGAGGATGTGTACCACCCGGAGAGGAGGTGGGCAATTTTCTACGTTTTCTTTGAACTCGGAGGCGTACGTGTTCCTGTGTAGGTCTAATCAGCTTCGACAATGGAGCTGAATCAGTGGACGACGATGAGTAATGGCGTTTAATAGCGCATCGAGTAGGTATGTCGATATCAATATCAGAATGGATATCTTCAAACATGGAGGGTGATGGTAGTGGGTCAGAAGTTATATCTCTCCATGATTCCGCTGTGATCGTGGCAGAAGAATCAGTCTGGTCATCTGGTGTAGGTGGTTGAACCGGAATCGGAGATGAGGTCATGTTGGAGTGTTGCGGAGAAGAATATTCATCTTCGGTTTGTGGTTCAGTTTGACTTCGTAACCAAGCATTGCGTTGTTGTATCCTCTGTCGTAATTCTTTTAATGGTATGTTGTCTTCTTCGGATGAAGTGTCTCGTTCCTGTCTATTACGTTTCACGGCTTCTCTGAAAGCTGTAGGGATACCGGCATGAGGAATGGATTCGTCATCGCTGGAAGCAATGGAAGTGGAAGATGTATAATGTGAAAGAGTAGCTTTTCTAATAGGTCTCATAGACTTCATCCTAGGGGTCGGAACAGGTCTGTGATCATCTAACTTTATCTGAAACGCATGAGCTTTGGTGGTGGTGTTAGTAGTCTCGTGCCATAAGATGTAATTGGTAGGGGAAGTATGTTCCAAGATTCTATAACCGTCGATCCAGCGGTTATCAAACTTTGAGTCACGTACATACTTCTTAAAGTATACAGGGTCTCCAATGGCGAACGTGTCTAATGTAGCATTCTTGTCACGCGACAATTTCCGTTTGTGGAATCTTTGGTCGCATTCTTGTGTGCGATGCAATGAGTACGATGCTTTTCTTTAAGTATGATCTCTATTGGATTGTCTCCGAAGTATCTTCGCTGGGGTGTGAATGGGTTATCCAGTGGGAATATAGGTTATCTGCCATAGAGTAGAAAGAAAGGCGAAAAACCAGTGGTATCGTTGGTATTGAATCTAATCGCCTCCAATGCATGGTGTAAATAAACGTCCCAATATTGAGTGTTCCCTTCAATGTACTTTGCAAGGATATCATGGACGGTTGCGTGCATCCTTTCATTTCTTCCGTTGGATTGTGGGTGGTAAAACTGGTTGTCGTATGTTTGATATTCAACATTATCAATGTTGATTTGAACGGATCACCCGTGAATTGTTTACCATTATCTGTAATCACTCGTTTGGGGTATCCATGTCTGGGTACACATTCAATGAGGAAGACGTCAGTAAGGGCATCTGAAGTGGCGTTTGGAAGAGGAAAACATTCAGGTCAAACTGAGTACTGGTCAACTATGTGTAGGATGTACTTCTTCTTCTTCGTACACTCTAAGACATCCACTTGAATGTTCTCAAAGAAAGCAGTAGTCAGTTTGAGGCTATTTGAATCACCGTAAAGCTTTTCCACGAAAGGAGCTGGCGTCGGCCATTTGCACTTTCTCTGTACCACATATAAGGGGCAACTTTGAAGCAGATGGTCAGCAGTCATTTTATTAGTGCCACAGTTACACTGATCGGTAGTTCCTATCTTTAGCTTGTTGAATAGATGGTATCTCAATCTGTTGTGGCCAGTGCGGAGTCTAAAGATTACCACTAGTTCTCTTCTGTGGAGCTGGTAGTAAGCATCATTCTGTGCGTGCCCTGGATGTTCTACATTCCATTTGTTTCTGTAACTGATTCTGATAAAACTCTTTGCCTCCTCAAAAGTTATGCTTGCATCAGGCTGAGGTAGATGTGAACCTTCTTTTGCCATTCTGTCAGCCTCTTCATTGCCGGCGATGTTACAATGAGATGGGATCCATCGGATCACAACACTTTTGAATCGTTGACAAAGTTTGTGGAGCACTACTCTGAGATCATCCAGGTCTGTATTATTTTGGCTTTTCAACGTTGCAATTACTGACTGTGCATCAGTAAAGAAAGCAACTTGTCTCCCTGCGCTTTCTTCTGACAATATAACCTCTGCTGCAGTTTTCAAGGCCTGTGCCTCTGCTCTGAAGTTGCTGGAGAATCGTCCTGTCGCCACTGACATGATGTACTTGTTGTTAGACATAGTGATGGGGTATGGACCTGATACATCGATGCTTATTACTTCCATGGGAAAATTAGAGAAGGTCATTTGCTGTAGTGGAACTTTCGTAGCCTTCATGTTACGTATCTTACAAGTCTTGCAGAGGGAGATGTAATCTATCACGTCTTTGGAGAGAGTGTCCCAATAGTATCTCTTCTTTATAATATTCAGAGTTTTATCTCTTCCGAGATGACCGTTGTCATCGTGAAATTGGACTAAGACTTTCTGAACAAGGTGACTGGGGATGTATTTCCGCAATGAACTATCTGACTTGTCATCAGTGTAATAGAGGACACCATCATCAAGAAGGATTGTCACAGTGACTTAATTTATTTTACCATTCCGTTCTACATGTTATTACTTTTTAATGTTCGGGTTTCCTTGACATTTTGTATTTTCATATTCTACCTGCAATTTCCCCCTTCGCAGATTCACCCCGCGCTTTGTTTACGTTCTGGCCTTCAACGGTCAGATAACGTTACAACAGCGCACCTGGTGTTCGTTTGACCAGAGAAACATTTCTGTTACGCTTAAAGCGTCTGAACGAGCGAACGGGTTTCTGTGAAGAAACGGTCTGCTAGCGGGTGGTACCCTTTGAGGCCTGGGTAACCGTTTCATTTTCGAAACAAGGGGGAGATAACAATCGCGATCAGTCTCTGGGTTTTGCCCCTTAGACGAGTTATAGCTCTCATAATATTATGCATTTCTCTACCTGAAGGAACTTTCTTGCGGTTGTTGACTTCTCATGTCTCTAGAATAACCTTTGTTCTACTCTTTATTACGCATTACGCCGATACATCTGTAGAATCAGGGCATGCAGGTTGTTACGGTAGTTCTATTGCAGTCGTCTGCTATAAGTTGGCAGCGTGCAATTTTAGGGGTTACGGTATTTAATATAATCTAAGGTAAATAATTCTTGGACTATTGAACGCTATACACTCGATCGAATTATGACGTGGTAGCGTTGATAGGTCACGAACCGTGACTAAGATACGGGACCCTTTTCGTGTTGACCGTCAAGCTGTAAAGACGTGTCCTTTCTCCTTCCAGTGTTGGGCATAGTATTGCCGCACAGATATATTTTATTCAAGTATGGACATGGGTCAGTCCATTGTTATTGTGAAGAGATAAAATGATTAAGGTTAGTACGTAATTGAATTCAGGGAAGGATGAATTAACAGTCCATAATATTTTATATTGTCAGACGCATAATCTCACTGTCGGCTGTTGGTATCCCCAACCGCGCGTGCATATAGTTATGACGTTCTGCCTACAGTAATTCGTTTTATTGGACAAGGACTGAGATACATATATATCTATTCAATCAAGTTTAATATGTACTTTTTATGATCAACATGTGTGAATTGTCTTGACGTGTAAAACTGTATATTAAAACGTATGGACTCAATGAAAGGACTTATCAAGTCAATCGTATTGCAAGGTTCGAGTATTATTCAATTTTCCTACCCCGCATTCGCTTAATTACCATCGAAGGCACGATTCAAACAACTGAATGAAAAAAAATGAACATATCAAAAGTAATGCAATGGCCAGAAATTTATGATTGCTTTATTAATATTACATGGAACATTGTTAAACAAGTAATGACCCAGTTTAATTGAAAGTCACCCCCAAAGTGGTGGCCAATGTCTGGGGATCGAAAAAAATTTCTGTAAGAAACTGATCGAAATCTCATTCATACGGACAATAACTGTTTACTTTCAAAAGACTATCACGTGATGTGCTGAAGTATGACCTATTACGCATAGTTACTACTAAAGGTCAACCCTACGTCATCGTTTTTTTAGTTCCAGCCAAAAGTCAGGGTGACAGACGTTTAAACAGCATCTTCGACAAACGAAATTGAGTTAAGAAGAAACCCTTTGTCATTCGATAGTCAGTCGTATTGAAGAGAAGCTTACGATACTTGGCTACACCGTGGGTGCATACTAGCATTGCCCGTGGAAAATAATCGAGCACAAAAAGATAAGTCTAGTTGTGACTTTTGTCAGTTAGAAAACACAGTGCTGAGTCCATTTCGCCTTTTACACATGCATGTCTATTCATTTTCATGTATACATGTTATATTTGTTTTCCACCGTTTGTTTTTGTTACTAATTAGTGGGTGGTTGGCGTGGAGAATTAAAACCAATTTCATGGCTCCCTGGATGTCCGAATTGGTTTTAATTGGTCTGTAAGGGCGTAAAATAATCGCATTTAGCGAAGAACCCCATCGATGATTCTGCCGATGGCTTGTTCGTTCGTATTTGCCATTATTTGACCTTGCATGTTAGGTGTCCAGTTCTGTGAATAACTGGTGTATTCTGGTGTATTCAGTTTCATTTTATTGAGTTTTGTATTATTGTTTGTAATCTATCTCGTTAATCCTGACCTTGCTATCTTTATGTTCATTTAGATGTATTGTAATAACCGTCAGATGAGTCTTGTGACGTCATTATTCCTAGTGTTCATAGTTTATCTTGCCTTAGTTATCCTTGACCTTTCTGCATTTCCGGTTAGTATACTTATTTCATAAAATCACTTTTATTTGTGAAATGTCCCTTTTGTATCGTACTGCTGTTTTGTAAATCTTTGGTTGATGAATTGTATTGTTTTTGTTCATCTCATACATTTATAATATAATAATAGTATTATAATTTGGTTATAATAAGATAGTAAATGAATTTGATTAATTTTTATGAAATTTGATGATGACTTAGGAGATAGCATCAACTTGCAGTAGTGGTCCAAGACCCTAGTGATGCATTTTATATATTATGACTAAGGCACAATAGCAATATATATACTGATTAATTATTATAAATTTATAGTCTGCCTTAAGTATGACAGACATATTAGATGCTAATTAGTACACTTTCCTAGTACTACAGTGTGGACTTATAACATATTATTGATTAAATAACATAATTATAGAGGGACAATACTCATATTTATTGTAGGATAATATTATATGCATGATATAAATTCAGTATCTTAAATAAATAAATAGCTTATCTATTTATGATATATATTAGTAAATACATATAATATTGTTACAAAATATTATATAGTTGTGGAACTTACAAATAACAATACAAAGATATCATAATTATTTATGTTGAGTATTCATACATTGATTAAGTACAAATAATTACATAAATTCTATTGGTGATTACGATAGATTAGTAATTACTTACAAAATTAACGGCAAGAATGCTTACCTTGGATCATTTCATTAAAATTGGAAAAGAGTTTAACATGAAAGGACAGAACTTCGTGAATATGCAGGAAAAGAACTTGCTAAATATAAAGGAGAAATGGAGGAACAGAGAGAAATTGCTAGAAAAGAAAAAGAAGAACTTAGACAAGAAGAAGAGAATAAAATGAAACGAGAGGAAATTATAAGGCAACAAGAAATGGAATTGCAACGTCTTAAGTGGCAAACTGCAAGATTTCAGGCACAAAGTGCTGGTGCAAGCCAGAATGATAATGCTCAAAATGGATCTTCATCCAACCAAAACAAACCTTATTATAACTTTAAATTACCACCTTTTAAATTGAACCTCGACGACCTTTCATCGTAACTAGTACGTTTTGAACAGATATGCACAACAAATAACTTACCAAAACATACATGGGCTTTAAAACTTAGTGAATTATTGGACGGAGAACCATTAAGTGCAGTTCAGAATGTTGGCCCAACAATAGCTGGTGACTATGACGCCATTAAAGCCTTATTATTACGTCGTTTCCATTTCGACGAAAAGGGTTGCAGATTACGTTTTAAGAGTATTCTACCAGATAATAGTAAAGACTTCACAGGTTTTATTGCGAACATACGCAATACCTTTAACAGATGGATGGAACTGGCAGGTGTAAACAAATCATATGACAAGTTAGTCGATTTGTTACTGAGGGATAAAGTGTTATCCTCTGTCAGTCCACCGTTCTTTGCCTATTTGCAAGAACGTAAACCATCTAGAATCGATGAATTAGAAAAAATTTCAATAAACTATTGCACTGCTCATCCGAACGCGAGCATTTCTAACTCGCTAATAAGGGAACCTCTACCTGTAGCCTCTAATATGTCATACCACAGTCATTACAAACCAAGAACACACAGCGTGGATAGAAGTCGCTTCAAAGGAAATTATAATGTTAATTTTCATAAGGGACATAATAATTTCAACAATAAGAGTGACTTTAATAGAGATAGACCACATAATAGAAATTATTCACCTCAGTCGAGATACAATAATGGTCAACGTAACGCAAATTATAACTATAACACTACTAACAACTAGAATAACAATAATCATGGCTCGAGACATCGAGATAACAGTTATTACAGGGGAAAACGGGATAATTCTAATGATCATTCTCGTCATCGATCTCAGTCTCGTAGATCGTCTCATCAGCATCATCATGCAGGGGCAGCAATTACTAATAATACAACCCCAGATATTCCACAAAACGATAAAGTAATACAGTCTTCTTCTACATGTTATGCAATTAATTATAACGTGGCAAATAGTTGCCCAGAATGTAATCTTGTTTTTCAGAAAGCAAAGGAAACAGTATTGAACTGCGGACATATTCTACCAGAAGTAGGTCTTGCAGCCAATGATGGAACAGGCTCTCTGATTTTTAACTGAGGGAATGTAAATGGATCCTTTGTTTCAGTGTTGAGAGATTCCGGATCGACCACTATCGGAGTCCGGCAGTCACTTGTTCATCCCAGTTGTGCAACAGGGGACCATGTCAGGTGCATGACGTTTGGTGGGACAATAGAATTTTATCCCACTGCCATAATACATGTTAACACACCTTTTTTCACAGGTAATGTTAAGGTATGCATGTTAAGGAACCCAATTGCAGATCTTATGGTGGGTCGCATACATGGCAGCAAGGATTGTACACCAGAGGAGATTATTGAATGGGAGAAAAATAATCTATATATTGGAAATGCTGTGACAACGAGAGCGCAGACTAAACTATTAGAAAATATCGACTCTAATAAGGAGGAACCAGACAAACAGGAATATATTGATGTTCATTCTTCAATTGACCGAGCGTCCTTTGCTGTAAAACAGAAAGAAGACAGATCATTAAAGAAATTTTTTGCTCTGGTCAATAATGTTGACAATCTTACCTTAAACAATAAGAATAATCATTGGTTTATAAAAAAAGAGATATTACTTAGATGTTTTATGGATAAGACTCAAGTAAAACAACAGGTCATGGTACCTTTTGCTTTTAGACGGTACATCCTTCAACACGCACATGATTCTAAGTGCGCAGGTCACATGGGATATACTCGGACACGTTCTCGAGTATTTTCTTCATTTTTTTGGCCAGGAGTGTCACGAGATATTTCACAGTACGTACGCTCTTGCACTATATGCCAAGAAGTGAAAGCACGTGGTGCTTTTCACACGGCGCCTATTCAGGCTTGTGACATATCAGTGACACCTTTTGACAAAATGGCCATTGATATTATTGGTCCACTTTTACCATCAGCAAGAGGACATAGATTTGTTCTCACGTGCATTGATTTATGCACACGATGGCCAGAAGCCATACCATTGAAGACCACCACTACCACAGATGTAGCTGATGCACTACATCTTATCTTTTCTAGAGTAGGTTTTCCTAGGAAGTTGTTATCAGACCATGGATCTCAATTCATATCTGATACTATGACAGAGGTAATGAAGACCTGGAATATAGATAGGAATCTCAGTAGCATTTATCATCCCATGAGTAATGGTGCAGTAGAAAGACTTAATCGTACACTTAAATAAATGTTACATAAGGTTACGGTTGAACATCCGCAGGACTGGGACAGAGTACTCCCAGCTGTTTTGTTCGCCTATAGAGAGGTGCCACATAAACAAACTGGCTTCTCTCCATTCCAATTAGTCTTCGGTGCTCCACCAAGAGGTCCTATGGGACTAATAAAAGATTTATTGATTGACTCCGAGATGACTCAGGATACCCAGTCATCCTATGAGTATGTAATTAATCTCCGGAATAACATTATTGAATCTTGCCGAATGACAACAGCTTCATCTGAGGCAGTTAAAGCGAAAGCTAGAACTTTACAAAATAGAACTAGACGATTACGTCAATTATTTCCAGGAGATCAAGCTTATGTCTTACTGCCACATAACGACAATAAACTACTTATCTCATGGAATGGTCCTTACCGAGTTATTGATAAGATTTCTGATGTCGACTATGTCCTAGATATTAAGGGACATAACAAAATATACCATATAAATATGCTCAAACAATTTCATACTCGTCCAGAACATCTACAGGCTATTTTTCACGAACTAGATGACACATTAGTACCTACATGTCACTATTCTAATCTGTCAGTTATTCAGGAAGAAGAGTCTTCTTTTCCTGAGGTACAGATGGCGTTACCTGTACCTATAGTACCACCTACTGAATCTTGGTGGGACGTAACCATCTCTTCTTCGGTTACACCGCAACAGCATCATCAGATTGCTGATCTTTTACAATCTTATCCAGATGTGTTGACCGACTTACCGGGTCGCACATCAGTAATTAGTCATGACATTAACCTTAATGATGATACACCAATTCGTGTACATCCTCATTCAGTTCCACTACACTTTCTTACTAAAACTACTAAAGAACTTGAGCAGGTGTTGTCTTTAGGAATTATTGAGACTAGTAATTCTCCATTTTCGTCTCCATTAGTCATTGTCAGAAAGAAGGACAACAACATTAGACTGTGCGTCGACTATAGAAAATTAAATGCACAAACTGTAGTTGATAGCGAACCACATCCACTTATTGACGATTTACTTCCACGTCTATCCAACGCAACAATATTCACTAAGATAGACTTAACTAAAGGTTATTGGCAAATACCACTAACCGGAAAAGCTAAATACTACACAGCGTTTTCCACTCCACAAGGTCTATACCAGTGGAATGTGATGCCTTTTGGGCTTGTTAACGCTCCAGCTACCTTTATTCGCATGATGCGAAAAATTTTGTCAAGTAGACCAGACATCATTACATACATCGACGACATATGTTTGTTTAATTCGTCATTTGAGGAACATTTTCGGGACTTAAATATGTTTTGGAAATACTAAGAGAGAATCATTTAACTGCTAAACCTTCAAAAATACAAATAGCTTTTCAGGAAATAACTTTTTTGGGACATATTATTGGAGCGGGATATATCCAAACGGTTCCTAATACGGTTTCCAAAATTTTAAACTTATCAGTTCCTCAAACGAAGAAGCAGGTTAGAAGCTTATTAGGATTAGTCCAATACTACAGCAGATTTGTACCCAACTTGTCATCTATCACGGCTGTCTTGTCATCATTGTTAAAAAAAATATGCCGTTAAAAGTGACATGGACTGATGACTGTGATTGAATATTTCGGAAAATACTTGATATTTTTTCACATCCACCTATTTTGAAACTACCAGATGCTTCTAAAAAGTTTATCCTCCGTACAGATGCTAGTAATTACTTAATTGGCGCTTGTTTGCTCCAGTATCACGACAATGTCCTCCATCCGATTTTATACGTCTCACGAAAACTCAAGACGCCAGAAACCAAGTACTCTACGGTAGATAAAGAATTGTTAGCTGTTGTTTGGGCGATTAGCAAACTACAAAAATTCCTCTTGGGTGCACCCTTCGTGATCCAAACCGATCAGAAGGCGGTGGCATCGCTACGTCGTGCTAATCATAAAAGCTATAAGCTGACAAGATTCGCCATTCTCCTTCAGCCGTTCGAGTTTACCATTGAATACATTTCAGGCACAGAGAATATCGTTGCTGACGTACTCTCTAGAAACCCTTTGGATGTCGATTGATGAACACTGATACTCTTCGAATGAATTAACGAAAGTACTTTTAACAAGAGACAGTATTCTATCGTTGAACTCTCGACCTGGGAATAAAACGTCGACTACAATTCAAATAAATAATTATTAGAGACATGCGTCATACGAAATGAATGAAAGCAAAAGACATTGTGTTCGTATTTACACTGGGACTTTGGTTAGTGTCCATTCATGCTACAACTAAGTGCAACAAATTCGGAAATAATATTTAAAGTCAAGTTGGACAAAATTCGTTACGTGACATTACTGATTGGACGTTATGAAGGTCTACATTCATTACTGAATTAAAACATTTGAACATTTTTTCTTTTTTCTTATGGAAATTCACAAGGATAATAACTACGTATGGATCGTCATACCCAAAATTAATTAGTTTCTAGTTATTAGTTGAATTAATAAACAAATTAAGATGAAATGTGAGAGAAAGATAAAAAAAAATGAAATATGAAAAAAATGAAAGAAAGAAAAGAAAGCTTACACAATTCTTAGACAATATCCTTAGATCTAATTATGAATGGTATAATTATATTGTATATTTGATAAGTTTGTTGACATATTACATACTATTTTATTACTTAGTTAGTTAAGTTCGATAGCTAGTAACTACTCAACACACTTAATTAATTTTAAACACACATAACTATATTAATTGATACTTTCTTTTTTACTTTACTTTACTTGTCTTTACTTCTCATTTTTTTCTTTTCTTATGACATTTTCTTTCATTTTCTTTAACTAGATGTTTATTAACTTCATTCTTAATACACACTTACTATGATTTAATCTTAATTAGTTAGATTAATCTTGACATGACATTTCATTACGACAGACTTTAAGTTAATTGAATAATTAGGTATTGATATTTGACATTTTCTTTTAGTTAATGTAACACATATGTATAACATGATTATTAGTATATTACATGACTGTTAATTAGTCGACATGACCACGACACTGTTCTAGACAGAACATCGTCGGCCATATGTCGGGTTTTTGTTAAATCTTTGAGATTATTCATTAAGATAGATTTTGAAAAAAATCTATCTAATAGATTTTTTTTCCCCGGTTGGCAGAGAATTGTTACGGTAGTTCTATTGCAGTCGTCTGCTATAGGTTGGCAGCGTGCAATTTTAGGGGTTACGGGATTTAATATAATCTTCTTCTTCTTCCTCGTTCGCCTTCAGACTTCCACATTTATGACTCTAATAAAGGCAGTAGTCAACCCAAGGCTCCCAACATCTCCAAACAGTTTTAATATAATCTAAGGTAAATAATTCTTGAACTATTGAACGCTATACACTCGATCGAATTATGACGTGGTAGCGTTGATAGGTCACGAACCGTGACTAAGATACGGGACCCTTTTCGTGTTGACCGTCAAGCTGTAAAGACGTGTCCTTTCTCCTTCCAGTGTTGGGCATAGTATTGCCGCACAGATATATTTTATTCAAGTATGGACATGGGTCAGTCCATTGTTATTGTGAAGAGATAAAATGATTAAGGTTAGTACGTAATTGAATTCAGGGAAGGATGAATTAACAGTCCATAATATTTTATATTGTCAGACGCATAATCTCACTGTCGGCTGTTGGTATTCCCAACCGCGCGTGCATATAGTTATGACGTTCTGCCTACAGTAATTCGTTTTATTGGACAAGGACTGAGATACATATATATCTATTCAATCAAGTTTAATATGTACTTTTTATGATCAACATGTGTGAATTGTCTTGACGTGTAAAACTGTATATTAAAACGTATGGACTCAATGAAAGGACTTATCAAGTCAATCGTATTGCAAGGTTCGAGTATTATTCAATTTTCCTACCCCGCATTCGCTTAATTACCATCGAAGGCACGATTCAAACAACTGAATGAAAAAAGATGAACATATAAAAAGTAATGCAATGGCCAGAAATTTATGATTGCTTTATTAATATTACATGGAACATTGTTAAACAAGTAATGACCCAGTTTAATTGAAAGTCATCCCCAACACAGGTGTCCTGGTTGGCGTTGTATGTAAACTATAAATCTGGTTAGTCTTAATAGACTAACACACTCGTAGAAATATTTCCTGGCCCGAGATTTACCATCATGAGATAAGGCAGACTTTAACACAGAACTAAATGTTAAGGCCTATCTCTAGTCATTTTTCGGGTTTCAGGGATACCGAATTGCTAGAGTCAAGTCTCCAGTCAGGCGAAGAATGTCACATTCTCTTCGTTCTAGAGGGATTCTGAATACAGCTAGCAATCACGAGTCGTCAAACCCCTACCTGATCCAAAACCCTTCTTTTGTCAACGCCATTTCCCTCTTACGGAAGTTAAGCTCACGTAGTGTAACGAGCCAACGCTAAATCTGAAATCATCGGTTGCAGTAGTAGTCTCCTACTCGCCTATTGATCGCCAGTCAGAGCATGGCGGCTCCCAGCATATCAATCAGCTCAGGGTCTATAGCAGAATTTCAATCACCAGCCTTTGTGTGCCTAAACGGGGCACCCAGCCAAACCACAGTCAAGCCAGTCCAAACCGGATTTAATGCCTAGTACGCAGATTCTAGCGCCGGATGAGAGCGCATGGGACCGGTTGTCCTCAAGTAACCTCGTCTTGGTGGTATTTTTCTGGATACTTAAAACCTCGCATTTATGAGCGGACAGCCAGATGTAGACAGAGTTCCAGCCCCCTCACGCAATTAGGGGTGCCCAAAGTTAGCGCCTACATTGGATTTACAGGTCAATTCCATCACCCATGGAGTATATATTTACGTAAAGACATTGGAGCTATTTCATTTGGTCCCACGAAAGCGGACAGACTGACACTCAGCCTATTCATTTGGTAAACCGGAGATAAATACAGAGTTCCAGCTCCGTCACGCAATTAGGGGTCCCCAAAGTTAGCGCCTACATTGGATTTACAGGTCAATTCCATCACCCATGGAGTATATATTTACGTAAAGACATTGGAGCTATTACATTTGGTCCCACGAAAGCGGACGGACTGTCCCTCGGTTTATTTATTTCTCCGTGTTCTGCAGGTTTTATGATTGGTTGTGTGTGTGTTGTTGGTGTATTTTGCATATTTTGATTATTGATGTAATTTTATGTTGTTGTGATGAGATGCATTATTTTCATGCCTTTCTTCTTTAATAAAGTTTACACATTTATTAATGCGCTGTTCACGACCCTTCCATCCATAATTAAATTGTTTCAAGCTCTTTACTATAATCTCTATTTTGATAAGAGAAAAGAGTGAGAGCAGGAGGTGCTTAGACAGTATAAGTGTTTTGAGGGCTTGGAGAGAGTAATAACTTTAATAACTCTTCTCCAGGTTTGTCTCAAGTCCATCTCCTATTACACTTTATCTATGTGTAATCTATAACTCTGTCAGTCCACTATCCCTTGTCGATTTCACTACTATTGTCCAACTCGACAAATACTCTACACTCTAACTCAACCACGACAAGGATGATAAAATGTTTGAACTTCGTGGGGGTAGATTTCACTTGGCTGATCAATAGTGTAAGTTCAGGGTCTCTTTCCTGTTCTATCTTCATATCAAAAGAAGTATTCGTAATAGAAGTGGTGGATGTGTCGTCAGGGGTTGTATCCACTCCTTGGCTTAAATAATTAAGATTAATTTCTTTGCTATTGTCGTGTATATCTGTGTGCACAGCAGATGTTTCGGCGTCATGAGTTTTATCTACTTCATCAGTTGGATAAGGAATCCGTGACAATAAGTCAGCACAGGTGTTGAGAGTGCCCGCAATATATTCGATTTTGGCGTCGTAACTTTGTAAATTCAGTGCCCAGGTTTGTAGCTTTTTCGGCTGTTCTCTAGTCTTCGCCTACCAGTTTACCAGGGGTTGGTGGTCTGTCTTGATAGTGATGTCAGTACCCCGGAGATAGAAATCTAATTTCTGCACGGCGTAATGGATAGCAAAAGCCTCTTTTTCAGTTGTGGTCCATCTACGTTGCGACCTACTCAATGCGTGAGAAATAAACGCTATTGGCTTTTCGTTAGGAATGTTCGGTAGAATAGGAACATCTTCTGGTGAGCTATGTTGAACAAGGCAGGCACCGATAGCATTCTGCGACGCGTCTGTGTATAAAATCATCGGTTTGGACGTTATCGTAGATTTTCTGATAGGAGAATTAAGACTTGGGTTGGTCCCTTCTGAATAGATTAGAATAAGTGATCGTCACAGTGAGAGGCAGTAATAGAAATAGATTTCCAATAGTGAGGTGGTAGACTTTGATAGAGGCTGTCTCTGAGATTGAGAAATCTTCTCTCTCTCTGCCTATCTTCTACGACAGATTTAGCGGAGTCAGACAGTCTAATCACACATATATATATATATATATATATATATATATATATATATATATATATATATATATATATATATATATATATATATATATATATATATATATATTAACATAATTCTATCCGCTCACATGCACGCACATTCTAGTGACGACAGTTAGACACACAGACGTGGGAAAACTATAACACTGATTATATGGATATTCTAGAACGAGCTGACCAACACGCTGATTAAGTTTAAGGGCAGTTTAATTATCAATATAAACTTCCAACACCACGACATCCAAAATGTACATCTAATATATATATATATATATATATATATATATATATATATATATATATATATATATATATATATATATATATATATATATATATATATATATATATATATATATATATATATATATATATATATATATATAAGCATCAAGTCAATGAATTGCTAAAAAAAAATATAGACCCACTGGTATGATCTTTCCTCGATGTTTAGCCCACAGTCCCGTTAGGAGAAAGATGATAGCCCAAAGAGTCACGGATACATATAATTTGGTCTAATATTTCCCCCTTTTAAGGTATGGACAGACTTGATATCTCTGCTCTATTCTAAGGAAAAATATGGTTAGCAATACTTGCATAAAGAAAGTTAACACAGCAAAAAGGGTGCCAAAAATTATAACAATAAAGGAATCACTCAGCGTGCATTCACTCTATTCATTCAGCCGTGATCACATGCATTTGTTCATACTCACAGCTTTGATAGCCACTTCTGGAAACACAATTTTTAGGACATTCACATACAGAATCGTCAATGGCAGTCTTTGACCAAGAAATCCCCAGTTCCAAAAAGACGGGTTGAATTCTCTGCTTCAGGGAACGATTCCTTGGGTGTTCTTATTTTTCAGATGTCTGTTTAGATCACATTAAAAATTGTCCAGGCACGAACATTATCAACGAGAACAGTGTCCCTAATTTTGGTTTCTAGAAATGAGGAATGTCAGGTCGGGTGCCTTATCTCAGTATAGGAGTTTAGTTGGTCACACCACCACTTGTCAACAGTGTCGGAAAAGTTAATGCTTTTTCTGTAATTTTCTCGCCACAAGGGAGCATGTACATTAGAGTTTGTGAAGAAATATGATCTGGCTCAAAGGCCCAGTATAAGCATTTATTCTTAAAAAAAAACCGTTAGTGGGATTGGTATTCTGTCTATCTCTGAAGGCACACGCCCTGTCAGACAGGTGTTACTTGAAAACCCACGTGGTTAAAGATATAAAATGTTTATGTTTCTCACAGGTATGTCTCTGTACTAAACGCCGGCAAAGTTAGGTTATCCCAGTATTAACTGAATAAAGAAAAAAACACCTATGAAATATTGTACATATTATGTACTCAATATAACTTACATTTTGAACTGCAAGAGTAGAGCTTAACTTGACGTTTAAACTTTCCCGTGAAATAAGTTATATATATATAAATCAATCATCATGAATTAGGAATTCCTACGTATTCCGTCAACACTCATGAGGCATCTAGCATTTATAAGTTAGTTTAGAAAAATTATTCTCGTCTGATTATTTAGCAGTTAAATTAAATTCATTATGGCTACATGATTTTAAGCTAGAAATTATAATTTATTCTGCTTTCCACTGAAACACGTCACTAGAAAATAATACAGACTATATTTTAATTCTCTCTGCACAAAAGAACTAGTGAAAATGAAATAGGCGATTTAACACTTTAAACACTTCACAAAATACTAGATATAATATATTTACCTCAACACAGAACTACGGTATCACAACGAAACTAAGGGTTTCACTTATAAGTTTAAGTATCTAGAACGAAGTGACCACGTCTACTGCAAATGGAGAATGAGTGAAATCAAGTTTAAAACTCTGATTATATCTATGAAAACACACAAAGGATGTGCGCTATTTCCAAAACCACGCAATAGTGCAGGTCTCACCCCTTCACTCTCTCTAACACCTCCCATTAACAAGACGCATGCCATAACTGACACTTCTCGTCTTCACACCTCACGCTGACCAGGGCCAACAGTGAGTGCCGTGTCAGATGGAATTGCCAAACAAATGTCTCATACTGCGCCGTGGAGATGTCGGTTATCGCGCCTCATCTGAGCGCTCAGCCGAAGAAAACGCGCGTGTCAGCTGAAAGTGCAGACAAAAGCCTGCTCGTATGTCTGAGATAGATGCATATTCACAATTTCTCGTCTACCTAAGTGGCTGACGTCTTACATAATAGAAATGCGTATCCAAGTGTGAGAAAGAAAACGGTAAAGTGAGAATGGGAAATAAAATATTTTTCCCAAACGAACGAATGCTAAAATTACAGGAAAAGGGTAAAGAGTGATAATAAAATAGAGGACACGGGTAGAAAAAAAGAAGAGAATGTAGAAAATTTATTGATCATAAACTCTCTGTGACAGAAGTGTCTGGGTGAGCAAGCAGAGGAATGGTGGTCAATGCATTTTTCAAGTAATCAAACGCTTGCTGACACTGTTCGGTCCACCGAAATCTTGCATATTTCTTTGTGAGGTCTATCAATGGAGCTGCGGCGCGTGAGAAATTGACAATGTGTCTGCGATAGTATGGGCAACATCCAAGAAAACCTCTGACATGTCGTACAGTAGTAGGGGTGGGCATGTCTCGAATAGCTGATACTTTTCCGTCATCCAGTCTGATGCCATGGCGATTAATAATGAATCCAAGATATTTGGTTTCGCTCGTGAAGAATTCACATTTGCTCAGTTTCAACTTGTTGAGGCGTTGAAATACCTTTTCGATGCCGAACCAGGAGTGTGGATCAAAATATCATCAACGTAAGCTAGTGCATAATCCTGCATTCCACGAAGTACCTCATCCATTAAGGACATATAGGTGGCAGGAGATCCTTTCAAACCAAATGGCATAACATTCCAAGAATAACTGCCAATGTTGGTACAAAACGTGGACTTTTCCTTGGCATCTCGAGTCATGGGGATACACCAAAATCCCGAACGAGCATCAAGGGTGGTGAACCAGTTCGATTTACCTACTGTGGCTACGATGTTGTCTACTCGCGGAAGTGGGTATGAAATGGTGCGAGTAATTTTGTTCAGTGCACGATAGTCACAACAAAATCTATGTGACCCGTCTTTTTTGTTTACAATCACGATAGGTGAAGACCACTGGGAGCAGGATCGTTCTATTATTCCGGCTTCTAACATCTCATTGATCGCTTTTTCAACTATTTCTCTGTTTTTGAGTGGAATATGATACGGTTTCAGATGGATGAGAACATCAGTGGTATTGTGGATGTTCATTTCGACAGTGCTAGTTCGTTCCAACTCCATATCAGATAGAGCAAAGATATCGTGATGTTCTCGAAAAAATTGTTGTAACCTGTGGGCGTGTGGTTCAGTGGTATGCAGTTGTTCTATTAACTGTTCCAATCTGGTTGTCGTCAACTGTGGTGCTTCCTTGTATGAAACATTGGATGTTTGAATCGCGTTAATTTCATAACTGTGGGAAGGGAAGTGTTGGTGGAACCTTGTATGGGATCGGCGAGGATGACTTTGGATTGGAGGTTCGTAAGAGGGAGGAAATGTTGTTGTGGATTTGAAAGAACCGTTTCGGAGTCGTCGAAAACAGGAATGTCTTTTGTCTTCTTGTCTATAAATGTCCCGAATGATATCTTAATCTATATCATCTGCATATCTTAGATCATTTTCGGAATCCCGGTGAGGAAAGGAAGTCTGTGCACAGTGTTCTGTCCTATTTTCCCAATAAGTAGTGTAGCGAAAGCTTTTCCTATTATGATAATAGTGGTAGAGCAGAAGTAGAATCTCTCTCCAGAAAGTATGAAGTTCCAGTGCCCGAGAAGTACACTGGTATCACAAGTGAGTTACAGCTGTGAATACTCTGAGCTGGACAATAGATTTAGGCTTCAGAAGTATAAGTTGCTACTTTCGCTATCGTAACCCTATGTGATAATATAATTAAATTTGAAAAGGTAGCTCAAAATTTAACAGTTAAAAATTTAACAAGTCAAATGAGTACAATTATCCAATTTATTATGTACATCTATATATTCTTGTAATGAGAAATGGTTGTTATAAGATGGTAAAATGTATGATTATTTACAATTACAAATCAAATAAACAAGCTAAAAAGTCTTGGATTTATCTTCCACTGAACTTATAAAACAAGTTTGTCACATTATCTATTGCCATCTAGTTGTCATCATTAAACAGTCGTTTTAGAAACTGCTCACAGTGTTTGTTGGATGGATACACATAAAACTCATCTTATGTTAGCCACGTATGCTCGAGGTTCCTGAGACGCACTTGAATACACAGACTGTCCTTCAGCCCGCCCTATAACTACGGGGGACTAAGGTGTTGAAGATTGGTTTACCTCTAGGCTTCAGTTTAGCGGGATCAACGGTCTTCAAGTCTTTTGGGTAAACTCAGTCAGGAATGATCATAATCTTGATCAGCAGTGATCATAAAAACTGATCATAAAAACCTGGAACAAAAGGTAATAGGTGGCCATGGTGTTCCAACAATCTCACCACCCACTGCTGTTCATGATGAGACCATGTCTTCAGTGTTTGTATATAAATGAATGAATCATGGTAGTATGTTACAGAGATAGCATGATAAGATAATGTATACTGTGCAGAGTTAACAAAATACATGAATAATCACATGTTATGATACATGGGTACGATATAACCTTTGCCTTCTACTTATGGATGTCAAGTCACTTATGTACTTGCTGGTATGTCGTAAGCTTCCAGGCAAGAACTAGCCATGATATATTTGGCTAACCAATTAATGGTTATGCTTCCTGACAATGCCGGTGAAGGTTATCTCTGGTTAGCGTCATTCCCTTTTTTATTATATCTGATACAATCAATCAGAAATAAAATCTGAAATAAAATGATATTAGTAATACATATATCTTTAATAAATTTACATACCCTCTTAGGATTTATAAGCTCACGGTGAGACTATATTGGTTGAAGTTAATCTGCCCTGCATGCAGCGTGAAAAAATAACGTTTCTTGCAGATACTGTCTTCCAGTTTCTCACTCTGGCTTCTGGATTTGGTGTGTGTGATTTCCAATGCGCCGCTCTGTCCTTATATTTCAGTCTCTCGCCCGTACGAGAAAGCACCTCTAAAAGTCCCAAAAGATTTTCGTTTCATCTCCTGGTTTGAGGCGATTTGAAGCAATCTGTGCTTTTCCTGTACTTGTTTTCTTCTTCTGTTCACTACACACTTATATCCTTCCTTCCTTTCTATGTATCATTTCCTTTTCCCCATATGAGGCTTCCATTCTATCCAATTTATATTTAAATCCGTTTAGGCATGTAGTTATAATACATTTGTAAAGATTATTAGCTAATTTTTAGCAGATGTGATGAAGGTGAAAAATATTAATTATCTTTAAAACTATTTATATTTGAATAATATCCTTTTGGATATAATCCATAGTCTATCTCCTTTAGTGAATTATTTTTTGCATCGCTAAATTGTGAAACGTTTTCTCGAAGATAAGTGAAACACATTTATCTAACGCTTTTACAAAATTCTTCATGAGCCCCAACTTTATATGTAACAGTGGTAAAATGAAGCTGTCTTTGTTAACTAATGGCTCGTGTATTACATTTTATGCCCGAGCTGCATACGATCCCGGATAGGCCACACCTTTCTTGCATAATGTTCCTGTCTGTTGCGGCTGTCCCATTCACATCGGAAGCAACAAAATTTAGTATACCCAGTCTGCATGCCCGTGAGAATTGCAATGACCTTAGGTCTCCACAAATCCGCCATTGGTAGTCATTGTACTTTATTTTTTCCAAACGTATAGCCATATTGTCATAAGTTTCTTTCATATGAACAGAGTAGGTGACTGGAATTGATGAAAAAAAATTTTCTGTTATGCAATAACAACGGCTTTTTAGACTAGTCTTGGAAGAATCGAAGAAAAGTCGCAATTCGTTGACTATGTGCTCAAGACAGAGGTGCACCATTAGACCGATTAAATCTTTGCAATAGCAAATGACATCATCCATCTCACAGTATTGAACAAGTTCTCTGTGTCTATGACGAAATTTAGATATCGGAGTATTGGGCGCTAAAAAGATTCCATTCTTTGAGTCGCGAACCGAGTAATTCCGCTTGTCCTTTGGTAAGAGCGAGATCACGTATTAGATCTGAAAGTTCTGAATGGTTAATTAAGTGAACACCATCATTCACCGGTATATAATCCGAGTCAGAATTAGTTTCTAAGCAGGTAAACTATCACTTTCTGATGGTTCATTCACGTCCAACGGATATTGTTCTGGTGGAACTGGGATCGGACACGTGATTGGATCATGAGGCACTGGTTTCGAAACCGATTCAATATTTGAATAAAGCCACAGACTTTCTAGTTCTAAAAGTGAAACAACGGCTATTTGTCAAGCAGAAGTACAATCAGTAGTGTGATTTGCATGTTTCACGCCATATTACTGGCACTACCCAAAAGGCATCGACTTATGCTGAGGCGATTTTCGTAACCAACCTGCCAATGTATTTGCACAAGTCGAACAAACTGCATTTGGCTTCCAAGATTTATTTGCATCATCAACTTTCGAATCGAAATAAAGTTCATATGCTTTCTTTAGTAATGGTGTAAATTTTTCTGGTCAACACGATCGGTAAAATATCTGCACATTCAGAACAGATCAGCCGAATTTCTACAACTTCTAGAAGCCATATTTTGCTCAGAATTATTTCAAAATACAGTAACTATTTGAAAAATCGCGTAACATGTGTCATGCATCTTTTAGCAGTATAAAAAGTAGAATTATGTTGCTTTTTATTAATTTTTAATAAGTTATATAGTAAAAATGAAACGGAGCAAATAACGGTTTCCCAAAAATATATTTATTCACAAATATCTTAAGAACCCGACGTGATAGAGATAAACGGATTTCAGATTTGAAATCAGCGCAAGAAACTGACCTAAGAACACTTATTCTTATATAAGAAAGAAAAATGTTGTTTGTCAGTGTAATCTAAGGTCCAGTAAATGCAAACTTTTAAAGTCCGCCATACATTCCTATATAGCTATTTCCTCATTCTTCAGTAATATTGTCTGGCTTTAACCGTAATTCACATTTCCCGTCCTCAAACTTCAAAGAAAGACCCGCCGAGCCGACCTTGCGCTGTGTGTGTGTGGGTGTCTCGCTACACATTTTTTCCACAACAAAGCAAGAGGAACCAAATTTCCCTACAAGTAGAACGTAGTATCTCTATATCAATAGGGTCCGCGTAGGCATCAGATTGGAGATAGGGTGACCTATCACGAAGGCTCTGATTACGATTGTAGCTTTTCTCAGTGTAACCTGCAGTGGGTGGATTGCTTTGTTCCTTGTGTGTTTCGTTCACTTGATGTAATTTTAGGGGACAGCGTGGAATGCGAAGTGAGAGCAAGCATGGAATGTGGGAAGGATGGGTATTACTCAAGTGAGATTGTCGTCTTGGAGCTTCATGTTGGAATTGCTTATAGCTGGATTTCTGGAGGTGATCGACAGGATCATGTGCTGTAATTTGAGCAACTATGGCGCCTCTAGCAATGGATGCAGTTGTACCAGTAGCATTAACAATCATTAGAGGAAAATCTCGATGGGTGGTGATATTAGCTATCCCATCAGTTACTGTGATATGAGGATCATCATTGACATCCATTTCTGATAGTCGTGAAATATAGATTGATTGTCCTGTATGGAAGTAAGGTGAATTCTTGATTCTTCCTTTGACAGGGGTAAGCGAATTAGGCTGTAGAATGACAGGCGCAGTTAACCGGACCAAAGAGGCAATGTGGATATCATCTTGGAGTGGAATGAATTCATTATTCACTATGATGTTTTGGAGATCAAAATAGATTCTGACATTGTGTTGTGTAAGGAAATCCCGTCCGATAATGAAATTGCGAGACATTCCTCTAGTTATGATGAATGAATGGTTAATGTTCTGTGAGCCAATACCTAATGGAATGTGTGCAGTGCTGATCGATTTTAAAGCTTGCCCTGTGACTGAAGCCATGAATGTACGTGAAGGACTGAAACGTACCTTATGATGAATCTTGTTGTACAGCTTCTCACTAATCAAACTGACAGTGGCGCCGGTATCAATAAGCGCTCGATATGTACTATTTGAAATAGTAATCAGGCAAGAACTGGGGTCTGGTATTAATTGACAATTTTTCTGGTGCCTCTGATGGCCAGGGGAACTGCAGTTAAGAATGTTCTGTCTGTTTTATTGCTTAGTAGTGTTCGCATAAAGAAATTGGATAGTTTTCTTCTTCGTGTGAGACTGATGATGTGAACCTCTCATTATCGTCTCTACTAATGATCGGCTCTGCTGTTTCCCTGGAATCGTGGGTATGAATAGCTATATGAGCTGTGTCTAGGTTGTTCGCGAGAGTAATTGATGTGAGACTGGTGGTGAGGATTGCTATGTCTAGATTGTCCACGAGAGTAATTGGCGTGAGGCTGGTGGTGAGGACACAGTATTAAGGTCTTTGTCTTGTTGGACTGACCAATACTGATATATAGGGGAACAACAGAAGTGATTGCGTCATTAATAGGCTGAACTGCCCATGGTAAACTTCCGGTGTTATGTATAGAGGTTCGCACTAATGACCTGTCATTGAAACATCCTTTTTGGGGATGCGTAGATGGCAGGGAGGACAGTGTGATTCGCTTGCATAGCTAGGCGGTGTTGTCGCACGGAAGGTCCAGGGTTCAAATCCTGGGTAAGCCACTGATAAGGTCTCTTTTTGGAAGACAGACGTCATCATCATCAGTTGATAAACTCTTAATACAAGACCCTTTCCCTGAGCAAGAGACATGCTGAAAAATCTGAAGCTCACTCGAACATCACCAGAGTTAAATACTGTGTTGTTGTGTTGCTCGTGGTTTGAGTATGGAATGTCAACTTGACCTACGCAGTGGTGTGTAGACATAGATTGAGTGTATAATATGCGAATGATAAGAAGAGTTCGTGGTGTTGACAAATGTTCTTTTCTCACACTCATGTATGGCTGGAAGTCATCGACACCAACGACTGTGTACCTTTACTACAGTTTAATTGGACGTACACACTCGACAGCACAGATAGTGACAAATCACAGGTTGGCATAATACATCATGGTACAGTGGATAACTGGTCTTGCAATGTTACATGGGCACTCATGTAGAATAATAGTATAATGGACTGTCAGTAGCCAAGCACTCAGTATTGCCCATATATATATATCAACTGAGTTTACTGACAAAGCACGTCAGATTATAAACAATATCCAAGATGGCTTCTAGACCTAACCTCGTCTAGCGAAGATTCCTTAACATAATTTCCAGCACAGATTTTTCCATATAATCATATTGAACCGCTAGCAATGGGTTCGCATTGTAGCAGTGATCTCTGGACTAATCAAGCGATAATACGGGGTATCCCTTTCTCTTCTTGAAAGTCACAAAATGTTTAGTTACAAGATGGCTTCTCTCGTGAGCTGTCACTCACGTTTGGATACAGATAATGAATCTGTCTTAAAGTTAGTCATTCATTAAATGTTTCATTGCTCTGTAGATTCTATCATGATACAATTGACTGCATTCTACAGGATATAGTGCTGCTAGGAATCAGAGTCGTTTTTCATCTAGTTAAATGTATCCTCTCAGACGTACAAATCGTACCTATCGAAAAACGGTGGCTTCGTACGAGAGTTCAAAAGAGTATCTTTTATTACCTTGGTATCAGAAATATGATTCTGCCATTCCTTGGCAATAAGAATGAACACTGGGGTAAAGCATACACGATAGGTCTAGACGACTATCCCTTTCCCCATAAATATAGAGATCACTTTTTCCGGCGACAAGCCGACATAGAAAAACACAGCCCCCATCATCAGGGCGAAGCCAAAACACACCTCTCTAGCGACACATCCGCCGAACAGCCTTTGACCTCTCTAGAGACAAAAGAACATATAGTTCGACTTAGATATGTAAAGATATACAGATATAAGACAGACTCGTCCTACTCAGACAAACAATACACATAAATTCAGGCCATAGATATTCTGAAGCAAGAACAATCTATTACTACCCAGAGAATAAATCGCAGTAAAACTGGATTCATCCGCGGAGTTCGATCGAAAGAGACGACACAACTTTCAAGGGAAGTAACTCAATAATGACTTTTCCTTAAGCACTAAAAAGTATCTATTTTATTTACAAAATATTTGCGAACATAACAAGTATACCAATGTATAATATTGTAAGATATCAAAGACTGCACGTAACAGCCACTCATGTCTGTTGTTTTTCTGTTGTCTAGTGTTCTACTTCTTTATTTCCTACGAGTGCCTTATAATATACCTTTATATTTGTTTCATATTAATTTGGTGGTGAGAAGGGCCTTGCGGTTGTTGTGTGTGGGACGGAATCTGGTCACAATTCCGTGAAATATGTCCAAGCATCCCACAATTGTAACAAGTAATAGGTGTTACATTGTGTATTTGTGGCAACCGTGAAGTCGTCGGAGCATTGTGTCGATCGAAATGTCCGCCATAATTCCTGTGGAAAGTATCGTGACTGTGTAGGTTACGATGTTGTGCATCCTGTGAATAAGATGGGTACCGTAAATCATTGTTGTTTGTGCCTCTCCAACATTAATGTCGAAAGTGGTCTTCTTCCATCGGTTCTGCAAAATAGTCTAATCGTGGTTCTCGTCCAATGCGTTGATGAAAACGTTTTCTTACATGTTCTTCGTAGACTGCAGTCTGAAGCGTTTCCGTGATAGATTTTGAATCTTTTCTTAAAAGGTGGAGTTTTAGGTTATCTGCCCAGAGACCACCGATGAAGATTCCGACCAGGTGCCTTTCTAATTCTTCGGAAGGAATTGATACCCCAAGGAAAGCATCCTCGGCTAGATTTAGTAAGCGATCCCCAAACATTTGAACGGGTTCATTACGCTCCTGTTTAATCTTCCTAAGAAGTGTCCACGCGTGCATTGAATCGGATATGTTAGAGTAACGATTCACCAACTCTTTGCAAAGGCTATCAAATGTTTCATCTCGAAAAGCCTTACTTCTGCGGCGTAAGAAATCTGTAACAAGTCCATCCGAAGATAAAAATGCAATCCGTTTGCGATCCGAATCTGAGGCTGAGTCAATCAACGATGCAAATTTGTCCATGTCTACCAACCATTTTCTAAAAAGTGTGGGATCTCCCGAAAATGGAGTAACAACTGTTCGAATGGCATGAAACTTTGCATAATGATCCACCTGATGAAGAGAGTCAGTAATCTGCTTCAAAGTCAACATGGTGTGATCCATATCATGGGGTAATGGTACAGTTTGCGGTAATATGGGTTGCTGTTGCTGCTGATTTTGTAACATTTGTTGGTGCAGCATTTGATGGTGATGCATCTGTTGTTGTATTTGTGCTTCTGAAGCGCTAGTGGTGTCCATTATAAATTCGTAAATGAATGTGTAAATAGTTCAAACAGAATGTTCAATTAGATAACGTAGACAGGGGCGTGAGCTGTTCACGGCACCACTTTATTTATGTGTGACAGGGGAGAGAAGTTTTGGTGATTGTTATGGGATCTCTCGAGTGTAACTGGTTACCACCAGAAGTGTTAATACCCGAAGGAAAGATTATTGCAACCCAAGTTCTTAGTACTCACCACAGGCTGTCACGTTATCTATTCTCCTTGATACCTTCCACTACAACGTGTATATCCAATAACTCACTGGTTTTATAAAGAATCCGTTTTATTTACAAGTCCAACTGGACTACAAGGTTCATATAATTGACACAACTCAATACCCTGACTACTGACGGTCAGAACTTTCACAATCAAAAAGAGCATTGTTCCTTTGTATAAGACGACAGCATCAATGAAATACTGTCCAGTGTCATTTGTAAACAATGGTGGCTTCTACTGACTCTTTGTAATTTCATAGATAAAAGTTATCAAAATGTTCATACAACATAACGAGGGGTACAAACCGTAAACAATTCTTCCAAGATAATATCTTGCCTTAGTCGTGTGAAAAGGTTCCACTTGCAGAAAGGGATAGTTCTCAACTTCTAACAAGGAAAACTCACCGATCTGCAAGACTGATGTTTCTCGCTCAGAAGCTGGTTCTCAACTGTTCTTATAAAAGTACTCAAGCCCGTGCAAAGCTTTCTGTACACACTCACTCAAGAGTCAACAATGCCTAGGTCTTCGACTATTAATTAAGGGGAGCTAACTATTAATTCTTAAGAGTTATCTTATCTTGACTAGTGTTTTTATACTTGCTAGTCTTTCGACTTTATTTCTAAAACTAACGTGATAACTTGCGTTAGTGTTGGCGGTACTGTCACAATGACATAGAAGGACAGCGTACTAATAAATAATGTGCAAGAAATCAATCAATCATTGTCAGTCTCCGTGAAGCACTGGTCCTCAAAATAAACACGCCAAGCCCTCATAGCCCTGTACCATCGGTTCAGGGTCCTTGCATGTTTGGTATCCCTGTATCCATGTCTCTTCTCCGCGTGCATTTTCATCACCATCGTCACCCGTCAGCTCCTCCAGGAGCATAGGCCTTCAACAAACTAATTCTTCCTGTCCCGTGCCATCAGCTCAAGTTCTTTTCTTTGTCGTCTTCATCTCCTTCACGTCTGCCTCCAGTTCTCTTCTCCAAGTATTCATTGGTGTCCCTCTACAACTGTTACCACGGGGATTCCAGACCAGGACTGCCTTGTAATGCTATCAACAAGTATCCTCAATGTGCGTCCTATACGTCTCCAGTGTCTTCTTATCTTTTGTTCCACTGACACGTGTCTGCATGTGCATGTTCCACTGACACGTGTCTGCATGTGCATTTTAACTTCCGTCTATGTCTTTTACCATGCGTATTCCAGCACAGGACTAACATGTAATGCTATCAGTTAGTAATAACACATTTTTTTGGGGGTCTAATTTTATGGGTGGGAGCCCCATGAAGTTCGTGAAGCTCTGTTATGAGACAGCGAAAGAACAGCGATAATGGTCCCTCGATCGAACATGTCGTAAGAGGCGATTAGAATGAGGTTGGGCATGGGACTGGCAAAGTCATCATGTTAAACAAATTGGTAAAGACCACCTGTGCAAGAGCACAAGAATTTCTTGGTGCAGGCTTCCTGCAAATGGCTAGCTGCAGCAATGGATTCCGGTGGGAGGCACTTAATGTGGGGATGGATGGAAGGACCCTCAACATTGTAACCTTCCCCACATCCCCCAATCGTTAAGACACAGAAACCCCCGTAACTAAATGAGTGTGTGGTTTGTTCCCATATTGTTCAACATGAACATGACACAATGCCATGTAACAGATTTTTGAGCATGTAATGATGTTTTGTGCTTGTAAAGATATTTTGTCTTTCTTGGTTTCAGCCTGTGCCATGTGTACAATATCCTTCACCATGATGGCCATAGCTGGAGACCGCTTCTTCGCCATCGTATTTCCCTTCAAGGCCAGAGTGACACAGCGGAAGGTCAAGGTTGTGGTTGCTGTAATATGGGTCTGCGGCATCTCTATCGGAATTCCCCTTCTGCTTTATTATACATATACCGAGCGGAAGTGGTTAAACTATCTAGAGACGTTCTGTTCGGATGTGTGGCCGGTAAGTAACATGAACCTGTCGTATTTTTTATTTCATTGACGCGTTGTTTTCATGTGGCGAGGCACAATTCCTTCAACCACAGAGATATGTTCTTCTGTTATATCAGAAAGAACAAACAAAGAAAGAGAAGAACAGAACTCTGCCTAAACTCTAGTCCTGAGTTGATTAATATTCAGACATGAAATAAGTCAAGGAACTACTAGAGTCTGCTCGTTTAGCATGTCGAGGCTTTCAAAAGGCCTAGGCTTGTGGACCGCTAGGCTCACAATGGGAGCGAGTGAGCAGAATTTAGTACCGGAATAGCCGTCATTCAACACAAACCTGCCTCTAAAAATATGATATCCCACACACGCTAGCCTTACACTTCAAATTTGTATGTCACGCAGACATTACATCTTTACCAACGAAAGTTCGTTATTTCTTATACCAACATTAAACAGTTACCTAGATGTCTTATACCTACATTAAACAGTTACCTAGATGTCTTATACCAACATTAAACAGTTACCTAGATGTCTTATACCAACATTAAACAGTTACCTAGATGTCTTATACCAATATTAAACAGTTACCTAGATATCTTATACCAACATTAAACAGTTACCTAGATGTCTTATACCAACATTAAACAGTTACCTAGATGTCTTATACCAACATTAAACAGTTACCTAGATGTCTTATACCAACATTAAACAGTTAGTTACTTCGATTCTTATCATCATCATTCCTTTCCATTCCCCGTGGAACATAGGGCTAAAACAGTTGCTCTCCATCGATTTCTGTTCTGGGCTCCTTTTTTCATCTGTGCCCAAGTCATTCCAATTTCCTTAACCTCCTCTTCCACAGTTCTTCTCCAAGTTCTTCTTGGCCTCCCCACTTTTCTTTCCCTTGTGGGTTCCAGTCAAGAACACCTCTGGCTATGCTTGATTGTTCTCTTCTGAGAGTTTGTCCTATCCATCCCCACTTTCTTACCTTAATTTCTGTTTGTATTGGCTGTTGCCCGCATCTTTTCTTTAGCTCTATATTTGTTATTACATCTGGCCATCTTATACGGAGGATCCGTCGGAGACATCTATTTACAAATATCTGTAGTTTGGAGGTGATATTCTTTGAGACATGCCATGTCTTTGAGCCATACAGCAAGACTGACTTCACATTTGAGTTAAAGATTCTGATTTTGTTCTCTCTGGATATAGCTGAGGAGTTCCATATTGGTCGAAGGGCATTAAAAGCACATCTGGCTTTATTTATCTTAGAACAGACGTCATCAACGGTTCCCCCTTGTTGAGTGTCTTTTTTGTTGTACGCCATAATTGTTGAAGGCGATGAAGACCTAGTATGGTATCTGTGGTCTGGTTTGTGTAGGATGCAGATGTGTATTCAAACAGTGAGCATTACAAGCAGGGCAATCCACACAAGGACGTCACGTTAACTCACGATGTGAAAAGTCAATGATGCTTGCAACAGCTAGTGACGGTTTTTGTATAATTTATTATAGACGCCACAATGACGAGGTGTGTAGACATAAACAAGCAGGTACATCATAGGTACGATCAAACAGTCATTATTACATATGTAGTCAATGCAGCAGGAACAGCAGACAGCATCAAAATAATGTACATCATATGCCTTTTAGGATATCGTAATCAGCTGTACATGTAGTCAGGTAGTAAACTTCCCCTTTCCATAAGAGCTAGTAGATATCAACTAGGAGATTAAATCTAGTCTCCTATTTTTGACCTCAACAAGACAGGCATGTCTTTTGAGCGTCACATTATCGTCCTCTATGTTCCTTATACAGCAAAGGTATCAAACCTAGATCCATCAATAAAGGTCAGGAAGCAAATAGTCCGTAGGACAGGCATCAATCGATGCGTGACAATATAAGTGGATCGTGAGCTGAGCAAACTTGTCATATCACAGACTTTATAATAAGGCAGGCTAAGCAAAAGTCAACATCACAAGATGGCGATAAAGTTACTCAGTAAGAAAGATTTAGTTACCTGTTCATCAGGAATTAAATCACATAAATCACGTATGCCTCCAGGCATTTGGAATAATATAGAGATATATCATCTCAAAAAAGGAACAACAATGATGAGGACTCCTTCCTGAATAAACTAAGCGAAGACTAGCCCATCGCTACGTCTCGCCTTACCAGCATCTCTGCTCAGACTGACCTGGGCGGAAATCATTTAAACAATGCCACAAACAGAGACATGCGCAGAACACGCGAATCGAATACAACTCAGCTAAACTTACGAAACGAAGAATGTTCTACGATGTTCGACTAAAGACTCGAACCTTAAAAGAAAATGAATCTTGAAACATTGCGATTGCCAACTGTTTTCAAAGAACTGGCGATCTGAGCGCTCCATATATGGACATGACTCAAAATCGTTCACACAACTATCAACAACCCTAGCTATCAAGATAAGACAACTTCTTGACGACAGCTATCAAGATTAGACGACTGTAGAAATAGAAGTGACTACAATTCCATGAGTTACTTCCCATGCATTAAAAAATTAACTATAGTCAAAATGCATGGTCAGAATAAGTTGCGACAAGTTTAGCGCAACACCCCTCCTTTGTCAATGTTACTCCCCAGATATATAAAGCTTTCTACTTCTTCAGTGACTTGATCATTGATCTTCATCGAGTCCGTCTGCTTATTATTTATTCTCATTTTCTTTGTTTTATTTACATTTATGTGTAGTCCCATCTTTGCTGCTTCTGTCACTAATCTATTTGTTTTCTCCTGCATATCTTGCTGTCTGTGATAAAAGGCACAAATCATCTGCAAAGTCAAAATCTTCCAGCGGTTAGTTGAATGTCCACTGTATTCCTGTCTTCTCTCCTTCTGTAGTTTGTCTCATAACCCAGTCTATGACGAGGAGAAAAATTCTTGGTGATAGCAGACATCCTTGTCTGACCCCGCTGTGTACTGTGAAGAGCTCTGATAGTTTTTCTGTGTGCACTAATTTTGCATGAGGCCTCCTGATAGAAATATTGGATGATTTTAATGAATTTCTCTGGGATTACATAATGTATCAGGATTTTCCATATCACAGTACGGTCTATACTATAGAAAGCTTTTTCCAAGTTCACAAAATTTATATATAAGGGGGTCTGCCATCGTTTGATTGTTCTATGATGATCATGAATGTTGTTATCTGGTCTGTACATGATCTACTTGCACGAAATCCTTCCTGTTCTTCTCTGTTCTTCTTCCAACGCCTTCTTAATACGGTCCAACAAAACTCTGGTCAAAATGTTTCCAGCCACGGCTAACAGTGTTATACCCTTCCAGTTGCCACAAACAGTCAAGTTTCCTTTCTTTGTCAGCTTGATAATGTGGCCTTCCTTCTAGCTCTGTGTGATGGCCTCTTTTTCCCAGATTCTCTTGAAGAGCTGGTGTAGCAACTCTGTAGTGTATGGTTTATCTGCCTTCAGGGCTTGTGGTGGTATTCCATCTGGTCCTGCAGCCTTCCCATTTTTAGCTGTTTTATTGCCCTAGAGATCTTTTGTTTAGTGGGTGGGTTGATGTTGCACTGTAGTCGCTCTTCTGCTGGTTCTATGATGGGTTGCTGTATTGTTAGGTTTCGGTTTAGGATTTCTTTAAAATATTCTGCCCATCTGGCCCTTTGTTTCTCTTCATTGCTAATGTTTTGTCCTTCTCTGCTCTTCACTGTGGACTTCTTATTCGAACATTAAACAGTTACCTAGATGTCTTATACTTACACTAAACAGTTACCTAGACGTTTTATACTGTGGTGGGTTTAGATGTTATGAATGTTGGTGTTATTGTTATAATGTAACTGAGTGAGGTCAAGCTGTAAAGGCCTCTGAGTCTAATAGATAATAAGGGTGTGTTCTCAGAGAATCTTTCTGCTACCACCCTACGATCTCACTCAGACTTATTTTTGACTAGTATGTCTGACAGCTACGTCTAATGTCTAGGGTAATGAAATTGTGGTGTTGTTGCTGTCATTTTTGACGGAGTCATCTGTCAAGTTATTTGCTTATGTTTTTATCATAAGAATAATTGTGTCTTTACCTGCGATGTTAGGTTGATTAGGGGTTGTCTTCCCTTGTTTATTCATTCATTGTGTTTGACCTTTAGGGTCAAAGGTAGACAGTTCTGGCGTATGCCCATAGGCAGGGTTTTTTAAGCGGGAGTTGAGTTAGACTTCCGGCAAGCCGTGAAGTGTCCTGGTTTCTGAAGGGACGAGAGTCCATTGTGTTTTTCGGGGAGAATCTTCGAAGTGACTGCGATGCCAGTTTTCCCCAGTGAATCTCTGTGCGTTGGAATGACAGCAGAGTTCCTTGTTATATTCTGTGGATTCGGTTACAGGTAATACCGACTTTTTCCATTACTATGCTTTCGGTGGCAGAACATGTTAGAAGATTGCCTAGTCTGTGAACTGCAGCTCACCGATCCTCCATTTCAGAACTTATATTTTGTGCTCGAGGTAGCCATCCAAGACTATTAGTCTTTATATTGTCCAGAAATCCAGTGACGAAGATATATTGTGGGAACCGCAGATTGGCGGTATTTATGTCTACAATAAGCATTACTGCAGGGTTGATGGTAACCTGCTTATCAGAAGTACACAGCTGACGTCAGAACGAGGACTGTGTTTTCGGCTAATGTACTACAGCCTAATACAGTGCAATTGGCGGGGAATGCCAAGTTGCACCTATGTGTCAAAGTGATTAAGGTATCTGACGCGTTTAGTCAGTGATACCAGGGCGACGCCACGAACTGTCATTATTGAAGAACATTGTATTGACCATGCACGAATATTCAAATGTTTACCAGCTTGTTGAATGCCTAATGTATACCTATCGATTTCCGGTCAGCATGACCTTGTTACACTGACTGTTCCTGTTGATACCATGTGTGTTCTCGTCAATAAATGTTTTGAAACGTGCCTGCAGTGTCCAAGCATCCTTGACTACTGCATGTGAGTGTATGGGTTGCAGGGTCTACATATATACGAGCCTAAACACATTCGCGCCTTCATTCGCACCCACACTCAGTTCATCATACGCTCGCACTACACACCTAACAACATGTATACTGTCTTGGGCCAGTGATCACCTCAACAAGAGAAAAAGACAGTTACAGGTGTACTAAAATGTCAACAAATACACTTAAGAACTCTATGAAAAATAATTATCAACACCCAGAGTTAAGTTTTAATTGTGAAATCTTTTTTACAATTTATTGTTCCAGTATCACAATTTTGTGTATACCGGAATATTGAACTCAAAAGATAATTCAAAGTATTTACATAAAATTAATTCAATTTATAACTAAGTATATTATTATTCACAACTGTAATTAAATTTGTCACTCTGGACCAGTGTCAATTTATTCTTGCTCCTATGAATGGGTATTGATTACAAGAACGTTTGTTTTCATCACAATCTGAATGTCCTAATACACATTTGGGAATTGAGAGTAGTTGAGTTTGATATATATCAAGTGCCCGGAGACAATTTCTTAACTGTGTGGTGTCTATTATGCAGGATGAATAGTGGTTAGATCACCAGTCTCCACTGCCAAGTAAGGATTCTGCTCTTACAATATAACACGGAGGCACACAGTCGATACTGCCTCAATTCTTTAGATGCAGAAATAACGACAGGTATTGGTTGACCTGGGGTCACTTTGAGTCATAGATGAAACCATGGAACGATATAAATGCGTCCTACTCAACCTCTCATATAACTCTCTCTTTCCGTAACTCTAAACATTTTAAATCATATTCAGACTCAGCATGGTACCCAAACAATTAGTTAACGTTCTTAATTGGTTGTATACCCCATTCATGGTCAAATAAACTTCAAACTACAGTTTGACACTTTCCTTGACAAAGGAAACATTTTAAGTTAATAATATCAAGTCATGTACAATCACGGTGATTTGCTGAAGAACACGGCCAGTGGTTTGCCTGGTCTTATGTCATAATACTGTACAACAATTTCCCCATTAATATTTAATTTTTCTTTCTCCCAAAATGTCAGAAAGCCTGTCTGGCTTTTCTACAACATGTTAATATATTTCCTAACAACTCTGTGAAACAACACAAAGTTTGATGTTGACTTCCCTCTAGATACTTCTACCCACATAATTTTTATACATATTCAATAATACATGCATAATAATAATATAATGGTGATATAAATGTATTCTTTCTTACCGCATCAGAGAAATATTAACACTAATAAGTTTGATTTGCGATAAATATGGTCAAATCCAGATCGCTTGCTGGTGCAGATCAGCAAAGTCAAGATAGTACTATTATCTTGCTTGTAAAACAACTTTAGTGTAGAACATTTCTGTCATAAGTGGCCCCGAACACTAACTACCAATTAGTTTTATTCCTCCGTTAGTATATTAGTCGGCAGTCAATCAGGGACTGTTTGGCTCCTTGCGTCGTTTTATTCAAAATTGAACTCAATTTTCAAATCTTGGACTAACTTCCCCTCTATCCCACCTACAGGGCAAACTGAGAAAGATTCAAGTCTGTTAGTCCATCTGTCTTCGTCAATATCTCAGTTATATCCTACAAGTTTATAATTCTGACAAGTAATGAGTGATCCTGTTGATGTCTGTCACACAGTGGTTGTATTTTTATGCTATTATTTTTTATATTCACTATTATCGTTTTTATTCTTCATTTCATCAAAATTTACTTTTTCCTTCTACACTTATTCAAATAACATATTTTATTATTTTTGGGGTATTCTACGGCAAGATAATATATCACACTATGTAATATGTTAGGTATAATAACCAAATTGTTACGCACATAATTTGTCTAAGACTGTGTGTAATTAATCTGTCTGAATTGTACACTTTAATTTTTTTGGTCGAAGGTGGATAACCCTTGTTGGACTATAGTTACATTTTTACAGTAGGGGTTACCTTCTCTTATGTCTTGACTCGCCGGTCCATTTTTTCGATCGATGTCAGGTCATTCTCCTTATATGGTAGTATCGGTCAACTGTTTCTTGGAATGATTGAAACCAGAGTTGATGTTTAATTCCCTGTTATGCGTTCTGCGCATGTCTGAACTTTAGGAGTTTTGAAAAAGTCTTCCGGTCAGGAAGTCTACAAGATGTGTTTAGGAGAGAGGACGCATTCCTGCGTCTGTGATTTTTGATAGGGAATTTGTAGTCCTCTAGTGAGTTAGTTTAGCTAACGAGGTCTTTTCCTAGATGATTCGAAACGCCTGGAGGCGTATGTTGTGTGGTGTTTATTCCGAAGCAAGGTAATACCCTCGTTATATTGAACTCTGTAATCTACTTAGATGTTTGACATTTGTCGTTCTCTGCTCGCTTGCTTGTTACAGAAAGGAGAGGTTCTTCTACTAGGGAATACACCCCAGGTATCTTCATACCTGAGATTGATATGTACACGGGTCACTCTAGGCCCAGAGAACAGTTTCTATGCTTTATGAACTTCGCTATGCCAGCGATTGCACCTACGTCGAGGTTAGACTTAGGAATGCCTGTAAAGGTCAATTTGACCTGTACTCCTGAAACGTCATTCTCGTGCGGCCAGTGATAGACTTATTTTGCACATCTGATCTGCCAGCATCAGAGAGGAGTATTGTTATACTTATGTACATTGATGATATGAAGCTGAGGCTGTAGTAAGCTGGGATTATCTATATCAGCTCATAGAATATATTCAAGATCAATCGAAGAACTTTATTTATGCTGAATACCATGAACTGTCGTGTCTATGACTTATGTAAAATGGATGTAACGTATCTGTCATTGTGGCGTCCAAATAAATGATGGAAACGTCACCAGCAGTTTCAAACTTTTATGACTTTCCATGTCATATCTCACGTTTGTAGATCTGTGAAACTACATCACATCTACACCCACAGCAAGCAACAACAAACCAGACAAGACACCTTACACTTCAGCCTATAATATCCTTGGTGTCTATAGGGGTGGAACTTTACTTGGCTACATTTCAACAACGACTTTGGACTTATAGCTGCAACGTCCATAGTGGCCAGAAGTGTGGCCTTATCATCGTAAATCCACCCTTATCACAAATATTATCATTTTAATCGTCCCTTATTCTTTATTTCCATCTATCGTTCAATTGTGACAGTTAGTTTCACTTTCGAAATGCAGACGATAGTTTAACCGGACTCCATACATTCCCCCTTTCCAATTTTTCTCTCTCACTTTTTCTAAGAAAACTACAGCGTACGATAGCAGATGTTCAAACATGCCCTAACAACGGTAACCAAGGCCTGTAGTCTATTTTTCAAACCTAACCTATCCCTCGCGTGTAGTGTTTCAAACCAATTCTGTGACGTCGCATTGTCGCATGTTAATTGTAAGTCTCAAGGACGAACTAGGAAAGCGTGTAATATTTGACAGCGGGGTTATTGTCTAAGCATTTCCAAGATATACAATGCAGCTCCCTACTGGCGTAGAGGAAGCAGATAGGCAAACAACCACGGGCGGGTTTATTTATTTTCATAAGAGTAAAATCTTACTGAATTTAGCGATTGTTTCACAGATTTCGCTACATATACCAACATTAAACAGTTCGTTGTCTTGACTTCTTACACGAACATTAAATAATTTGTTACCTAGTTGTCTTATACCAACATTAAACAGTTAGTTACTTCAACGTCTTTTACCAACATTAAACAGTTACATTGATGTCTTATACCAACATTAAACAGTTACATAGATGTCTTATACCAACATTAAACAGTTACATAGATCTCTTATACTAACATTAAACGGTTACATAGATGTTTTATACCAACATTAAACAGTTACATAGAAGTCTTATACCAACAATAAACAGTTACATAGATGTCTTATACCAACATTAAACAGTTACACTGATGTCTTATACCAACATTAAACAGTTACATAGATGTCTTATACCAACATTAAACAGTTACATAGATGTCTTATGCTAACATTAAACAGTTACATAGATGTCTTATACTAACATTAAACAGTTACATAGAAGTCTTATACCAACAATAAACAGTTACATAGATGTCTTATACCAACATTAAACATTTACATAGATGTCTTATACCAACATTAAACAGTTGCATAGATGTCTTATACCAACATTAAACAGTTACATAGATGTTTTATACCAACATTAAACAGTTACCTAGATGTCTTATACTAACATTAAACAGTTGGTCACCTTGACTTATTACACCAACATTAAAAATGTAGTTGCCTAGATGTGTTATACCAATATTAAATAGCTACCTAGACGTCTTATACCAACATTAAACTGTTACCTGGACGTCTTATACCAACATTAAACAGTTAGTTATCTAGATGTCTTATACCAACATTAAATAGGTAATTACCTAGACGTCTTGTAGCAGTGTTAAACAATTACCTTGATGTCTTATACCAATTTTAAACAGTTATTTACCTAGAGGTTTTATACCAACATAACACAGTTACTTATCTAGACATCGTATACCAACAATTAACAGTTAGTTACCTAGACGTCATATACCAGCATTAAATAGTTTTCTAGATGTCTTATACCAACATTAAACAGTTATTTACCTAGACGTCTTATACCAACATTACACCGTTAATTACATATACGTCTTATACCAGCATTAAACAGTTAGTTACCTAGACATGTTATACCAACATTAAACAGTTAATTGCTTAGATATCTTATACCAACAGTAAACAGTTAGTTACCTAGACGTCTTATACCAACATTAAACAAGTTGTTACCAAGATGTCTTATACCAACATTAAACAATTATCTATCTAGATGTGTTATACCAACATTAAACAGCATTAAACAAGTTGTTATCCAGATGTCCTATACCAACATTAAACAGTTAGCTACCTAGATGTGTTATACCAACATTAAGCAGTAAGTTACTTAGATGTCTTATACTAACATTAAACATTTAATTAATTTACGTCTTATACCAACATTAAGCAATTAATTACATAAACGTATTATACCAACATTAAACAGATAGTTATTTAGACGTCTTAGACCAACATTAAACAGTTACCTAGACGTCTTAAACCAACATTAAACAGTTAGTTACCTAGATATCTTATACCAACATCAGTCAGTTAGTTACCTAGATGTGTTACACCAACATTAAACAGTTAGTTACCCAGACGCCTTATACCAACTTTAAACAGTTAGTTCCCTTGGTGTCTTATAGAAACATCAAACAGTTACCCCAGACATCTTATACCAACATTAAGCAGGTTGTTGCCTATATGTCCTATACCAGCATTAAGCAAGTAGTTATCTAGATGTCCTATACCAACATTAAACAGTTAGCTTCTTGATGTGTTATACCGACATTAAACAGTTAGTTACTTAGATGTCTGATACCAACATTAAACAGTTAATTATCTTGACGTCTCATACCAACATTAAGCAGTTAATTACCTAAACGTATTATACCAACTTTACACAGTTAGTTACTTAGACGTCTTATACCAACATTAAACAGGTTGTTACCTAGATGTCTTATATAAACATTAATCAGGTAGTTACCTATATGTCTTATACCTGCATTTAACATTTAGTTACTTAGATGTCTTATACCAACATTAAACATGTAGTTACTTAAATTTCTTACACCAACATTAAACAAGTAGTTATCTAGTTGTCTTATACCAACATTAAACAGGTTATCTAGATGTCCTATAGCAACATTAAACATGTACCTAGATTTCGTATACCAACATAAAAAAATTACCTAGATGTCTTATACCAACATAAAACAGGTAGTTACCTAGACGTGTTTTACCAACATTAAACAGTCATCTAGACGTCTTATACCAACATTAAGCAGTTACCTAGTTGTCTTATAACAACATTAAAGAGGTACCTTGTAGTTACCTAGATGTCTGATACCAACATTAAACAATTAGTTACCTAGACGCCTTACAACAACATTAAAATGTGCACTGCCTGCTAAGTATACGTCTCATAAGTACCAACATTTCACCACCCACTGCCTGATATTTCTCACCAACGTATAGCTTTACAAAATCTAATAGAACTCCACTAGTCACCCCATACTGTTAATATACGTCAGGTGTGAAATCTACCTCCGCTTCCTGAATGCTTAATGAAAAAATCCCTTCTTTTCTTCTCTATGCTTCAACTTTCTTTCTCTAAAATGTACGGTTTCCAGCCCTTTAAAGTCAATTTCTTGTCAATTTGTCACGTGCCATTAGTTCAGTCTTTGCACGTCATCTTTATCCCTTTCACTATATCTGCCTTGTAAGGGCTATCAACTAGTTTCTGCAATGATGTATTACTCAACCCCAACATCAAAGTCCGCTCATGGTCCACAGGTTATTAGTCTGGCTTTTCTTATCAGTTCCATACTAACCACATTGCCATAAAACTTTAATCATCTATTTACAGAAATTGGGTGCATCTTATGGACAAAGAAGAAAACAAATAAATCAATGAAAAGCCAGCAATGAAAAGAGAACGTATTATTGAAATGCATAAAGACATAAGACCTTGCTGATGACAGTAACAGAGTTGAAGGTATACTAGCAACAGGAAGACAGCGCTACAAGTTGAAAGGTAACATCAAGACATGGACATTCTATCAAAGTGTACTATCAAGACAAGAGGCAGAAGCCATTGGTGAGCCAAATGCAGTCGACTTTAGATGTAGAGGTGGGCAAATCGACACACTCCGCTGTTTCGAGACAGTCGGCTCAGTGATTTAAACTGTGTCGAAACAGTGTGTCGACACAACGGCACTATTGCCTGTATCGGGGAGAAAGAAGTCTCTAATAGAGAGTATACATTACTATACATGAACTGTTTTTACTTGCGCGCTACTGTCGTGTGTGAAAATCTATGGCATTTCGTGTGACCAAAATTCAATATTTTTACACAAGTCTTCATTATGATGAAATAAAACGGAGATATGATGATAGCTGCAGTATATGTGAAAATAATAAAAAACAACAATAATAATAACAATAATAATAACACATGATATCAAACTAGAGTAAGCTAGTTGTGGTAGACAATGATTCAAATCCACACCGAGTACACAGATATCAGCAGAGCTAATAAAGTGTCTGTTACATTTATACGAACACACGGACACTTTCAACTTTAACATAGTGCCTAAAACATTGACAACTGCAGCACTGACACAATTTCCAGTGTCTATAACTTCTCAGCAAAAATAATATCACTTGTAAAATCAAGTCATCATAACGCATCCCTGAAAAATATGACATGTTTGATATTCCATACTAATGTTCCGAACGGTTGATTCAAATTTTACAAAGGCCCACGGAAGGTGAGACAGTAAGACAGTGTGTCTCTGCAAAACAGCGAGTCAGACGAACTGAAACTACAAGCAGGCTGTGTCGAAACTTTCGGACTCGATGCTGTTTCGAAGCATTGTTTCGACACATACACACAGTAGCCATCTCTATTTAGATGTGGAGATGGCAGCTGATGATGATGATGGCTTTGTACAAGTAATAGGGTCCTGGCCTAGAAAATAAAGTTTGAAGTGGTCACCGGGGTAGAACTGATGACATGAAACAGAAGTGCAAGTTGAACAAGAGATGACAAGTGACAGTTAACAAGAGATGACAAGAAACAGACAAGTGACAGTGGAACAAGAGATGACAAGTGACAGTGGAACAAGAGATGACAAGAAACAGACAAGTGACAGTAGAACAAGAGATGACAAGAAACAGACCAGTGACAGTGGAACAAGAGATGACAATAAACACATAAGTGCTAGCGCAACAAGAGATGACAATAAACACATAAGTGCTAGCGCAACAAGAGATGACAAGAAATAGACAAGTGACAGTGGAACAAGAGATGACAACAAACACATAAGTGCTAGCGCAACAAGAGATGACAAGAAACAGACAAGTGCCAGTGGAACAAGAGATGACAAGAAACAGACAAGTGCCAGCGGAACAAGATGTGAAAAGAAGATCCTGGTGTTCGATAGGGCACACATTGAGGAAACTTGCTGATAGCATTAGAAGGTTGTCCTTGTCCTGGAGTCGCCTGGGTAAGACGGGTAGACGGAGACCGAGAAGCAGCTGGAAACATACATGATAGGAATAATGTAGACATAGAAAGGTCTTAAACGGATGGCACAGGACAGGAAATCTTTGTTGAAGACCTGTACTTTTTGGTTTTGGTTTTAAGGGCCTGCTTCACTGCACACGAACAACTTCATCAGTGCTCCGATCTTCTCCATTAGATCACATAATTAGGATCTCAGCACAGTGCACGAACTCCGTAGCACCAGCGAGGATTCCAATGTGTTTGTATACAGGAATCACACATTCTGTAAATATTTTTATTGTTGAGTATGTTTCCTAATTGTTTGTCGTATAGCCTACTCTTGAAGATTTCCAGCTGCCGATGAAATGTTAATATGCGCAACTTGTACAGGGGACCTCCTAGTTTTTCGCCTTTATCCGAGAAAGCTAGGCATCCGATCTCACTGTCCTTGAGATCAGTGGGGAGTATGACATCATTATGAATCACTGGTTCTGAAAACAATTTCCATCAATTACATTCCCTGTATTGGGAGCAAACCCGGTATTTTTAGATTAGAGGCGCACGCCATACCTCTAAGCCACTCCGGTCCTCCTCCCACTATATACTTCTTAGGGGACTGATGTGTACTAATAATGATAAATTTGTTTAATAAATCATTTATAAATGTCTGTAAATTGGTTAAAATAGTGCTGGAAAATAAGTTGAGTTACTGAAAGTTGTGAACATCCTCAGACTTTGGTTCTACCAGACGGTAAATGTGACGGCGGTAAAAGGGCTGAACAGGCTTACTGGACGATCGTGGTGGCCGTCCTCAACTGGATCCCCATGCTGATGATGACTATTATTTACATGATCATCATTCAACGACTTCAGTTTGGTCGCGTGACTCACAACGGAAGTGATAGCATGTCCGCGGTGCAGAGGCGTTCTACGAAGAGGGTAAGTTCATCAAGGGCGTACTTGAAAAGGATGTAATTCATTGTGTGATAAAAAGGTAATGTCATATAAAACAGTGCAGGATTATACATAAATATAGCATGTATCTCATATAGTCTGTGTTTCTAGTGGATTATTCCTTTGTCAAACTGACTTCAATAATATTTTATATTGGGCTTTTACTGCCTCATTGGTTTGCGCTGTATTTTAGTAGTTGTAATCTTCATTATGTTCTTCTACAAATGGTGGTGTCATTTCATTTGTTTCCAATGGCCTTCAGTATTTGCTTACACCCGTTAAAGCGCCTGGTACTTATAGGATATTATTGCGTATATTTATACATTATGTCTTTATTCTGTGACTTCTTCTTCTTTGTCTTCAAGTACCATGCCTGATGGTGTCTCTCCACAACTTCCTGTTAACAATTCTGTTGTCAACTGTTTTGTTTCCATGCCATGATGTAAAACTGTCTTGTCTCTTTGTTGTCCTTTATCTCTTGTTCGCCCACTGTTTCCTGTTGTCACAGTATATTGCAGCTTTATTTTGTTCATAACGTGCCAAATGGAAGTGTGTTGCTTCCATTATAACGTTGAGTATTAAACGTCCATTGCGCATTGGCGGGCATTTTTCAGGACATTTCATTTCTGTTTTTAGCTGTCCATGGTATTTTTAACATTCTTCTGTAAAACCACATTTCTGTAACCTCTAGTACTTTTCCCACTTGTTTACTAATTGTCCACGACTCTCTTCCGTATGTCAGGATTGGTTCTATATAACACGGAAGAACTCTCTTTCTTACTTCCATTGACAAAGAGTTGTTGCATAAAATACTTGACATTTCATGGAATGCTGCTTTTGCCTGGGATGTTCTACTCTTCACTTCTGAGATGCATCTTCCATCCGATGTTATGTGCATTGAGTCATCCCTATAAGACCACCAGCTATGCATAATGCTATAGTATGAAGATTTGGATGTAAATCTCTGGCTGTGCGGCTAATTACACCCTCATTGACCCACGAAATGATCCACACACTTCAAAGGATTCCCCCTGTGGTGAAACATGTTGAGAACCCAGCAGTGCACACTAAGATTGGAGGAGTTACTTAAGCCCCAGACATAACTCTAGCGTTTACCTGGTTGCCTGCATGCAGGAGGATCTCACTATGTGCCCCATGATAGGCAGGGAGCATTGATGTGGCTCTGTGAAGAACGGTATGATTCTTTTAGAGAGCCCAGAACCAGAGCACAGTATTTTAGCTCTGCATATTTGGAGAGCCACCTTGGATAGCGTGGAATGCACAATATGCCACATGCTTCCTCCACCTAAGCCGCGGTAGCATAGTGGTTAGTGCACTGGCTTCCTAGCGCAGTGGTCTATGGTTCGATCCCCAGATGAGGCGGAAAATTTTTAGGCCACAAACGGCTCCTGGGTCGACCCAGCCCCAAATGGGTACCAGAGCTACTCTGGGAAGGTTAAGGCGGCCGGCGTGATGCCGACCACATCACCCCTAGTGTGCCGACGGTCAAGATAATATGGGCCTAACACCATATTCCCAATATGCCTCAATGGGCGTGTAACGGGTTCCTTTACCTTTTTTTTTTCCCTCCACCTAGTTTGGGACCAGATGGTGCAAGCAAAGGTGGAGAAACTGGTGCTCGTGACTTCAACTCAACACGTTTCGGAATGGCAGAAAAGCCACAGGAAAAGTCTATTTCTACAGTGTAGATAATACCAAGGACTCTTCATCTTAGTATTGAGAGCAAAAGAGTGAAAACTCAGCAGCCCTATCTCAACAACAACAACAAAATCCGACGTTATTAAACGTGCAATGTATTTGAATCTATTGACTTGTTTCAAAGCCGTTTCATTAACTTTAACAGGGCATTTATGAACGTCTGAGAGGTCACACAGCAAGTGGGTCTGAAAATAAACACGGAGAAAACAAATTAATGAGAATAAATGCAGAAAACGAAAATAATATTGCACTTAAAGAAACACCACTACAAGATGTAGAATCATAGAAATACCTTAGCGGCAATATATACAAAGTTGGGGGGACAGACTGTGATATCGAAATAAGACGATAAAATACTGGAAGACCGTTCATTGCAGTAGAAAATACGAGGAGTGTTCAAATGAAACCCGCCCGTGCTGCGCGAAGTGGACATTTGTAGGAGGAGCATGATGACGTCACATCTGACGTATTAAGCACATACGCATGTACAAGTGTGTAAGTGTTCATTCTCCTAGTATTCATTGTTTGTGCTGCAGACCGTTAAAATAATGGCCGGTGTGATACGGAATCCGTCCAAGGTCGATCAGTGAGCGGTGATCCAGTTCCTAACAGCCAAAGGATGTCGACCAGCCAACATTCATCGCCGAAAGAAAGCAGTGTATGGTGACAAAAGTGTGTCTAAGACTATAGTGAAAGACTGGGCACGAAAGTTTCGAGAAGGACGTCAGTTAACGAAAGATCTTCCGCGGCCAGGTCAGGTGCATATTGTTGCGACAAAAGAAGCCATCGCCATAAGGAAGAACGCATGGGGTGGAGTTTGAACCACCTGCTGCGTTACGAAGAGGAGGGTGATGCATTTCTGTTGCGCATAGTGGCAGGCGATGAGTCGTGGTGCCACCACTTTGAGCCGTGCAGCATATCAGCGAGCATGCAATGGAAACATCCCGGATCACCAAAACCCCCAAAAAAATTCAAGTCACAGATTTCCGCCGCATTTTTTTACCATGAAGGGCTTCTATTGGTTGACTTTAAAGAGCCTGGCTTGAACATCAGTGCCATCCGCTACAAATACACACTAGACAACCTGCATACAGCCATCAAGAATAAACGAACCGGCATGCTTTCGCGTGGTGTGATTCTGTTGCACGACAATGCTCGTCCACATGTTGCGAACATTGTGCAGGAAGCGTTAGCAAGGAAAAGGTGGGAAGTTCTGCCACACCCAGCCTACAGCCCCGATCTGTCACCATGTGACTTTCATTTGTTCGGACCCTTAAAAAAATCTCTAAAGGGACAACGATTCGACTCCGATGCAGACGTCAGGGCCTCGGTGACCAAATGGTTCAATAAGCAACCAAAGTCATTTTTCTCGGACGGCATCCGCCGTCTACCCAAGCAGTGGGATGCGTGTCTGAATGCCTATGGTGACTATTTCTAAAGAACCCCAGTGAGTACTTGCTTCATAACAATTGCTGTATTTAATTCTACTACTCTTGCTGATGTACCTTACATATATTGGGTATAAAGCCACTGGGACGGGTTTCATTTGAACACGCCTCGTATATTGAGATCAACGAAACTAGGTCCAACACAAAAATCTGAATTTTCATTTCAAATGTCAGTATGACCCTGCAACATGGAGAACAAGAAACAACTAAAAATGTACGAGTATAAATGGAAGCTTGTGTGGAATAGAATGATTGAAATGGTATGACATGATCACCAATGTAGAACTGATGACAAGAACCAGACCAGTGCCAATGGAAGCTTGTGTGGAATAGAATGATTGAAGTGGTATGACATGATCACTAATGTAGAACTGATGACATGAACCAGACCAGTGCCAATGGAAGCTTGAAGTGTATGACATGATCACCAATGTAGAATGACAAGAACCAGACAAGTACCAATGGAAGCTTGTGTAGAAAAGAATGATTGAAGTGGTATGACATGATCACTAAGGTAGAACTGATGACAAGAACCAGACCAGTGCCAATGGAAGCTTGTGTGGAATAGAATGATTGAAGTGGTATGACATGATCACTAATGTAGAACTGATGACAAGAACCAGACCAGTGCCAATGGAAGCTTGTGTGGAATAGAATGATTGAAGTGGTATGACATGATCACTAATGTAGAACTGATGACAAGAACCAGACCAGTGCCAATGGAAGCTTGTGTGGAATAGAATGATTGAAGTGGTATGACATGATCACTAAGGTAGAACTGATGACAAGAACCAGACCAGTGCCAATGGAAGCTTGTGTGGAATAGAATGATTGAAGTGGTATGACATGATCACTAATGTAGAACTGATGACAAGGACCAGACCAGTGCCAATGGAAGCTTGTGTGGAATAGAATAGAATGATTGAAGTGGTATGACATGATCACTAAGGTAGAACTGATGACAAGAACCAGACCAGTGCCAATGGAAGCTTGTGTGGAATAGAATGATTGAAGTGGTATGACATGATCACTAAGGTAGAACTGATGACAAGAACCAGACAAGTGCCAATGGAAGCTTGTGTGGAATAGAATGATTGAAGTGGTATGACATGATCAAAAAGGTAGAACTGATGACAAGAACCAGACCAGTGCCAATGGAAGCTTGTGTGGAATAGAATGATTGAAGTGGTATGACATGACCACTAAGGTAGAACTGATGACAAGAACCAGACCAGTGCCAATGGAAGCTTGTGTGGAATAGAATGATTGAAGTGGTATGACATGATCACTAATGTAGAACTGATGACAAGAACCAGACCAGTGCCAGTGGAAGCTTGTGTGGAATAGAATGATTGAAGTGGTATGACATGATCACTAAGGTAGAACTGATGACAAGAACCAGACCAGTGCCAATGGAAGCTTGTGTGGAATAGAATGATTGAAGTGGATCATAAGGTAGAACTGATGACAAGATCCAGTGGAAGCTTAATGGAATAGAATATTGAAGTGGTAACTGATGACTGATGACAAGAACCAGACCAGTGCCAATGGAAGCTTGTGTGGAATAGAATGATTGAAGTGGTATGACATGATCACTAAGGTAGAACTGATGACAAGAACCAGACCAGTGCCAATGGAAGCTTGTGTGGAATAGAATGATTGAAATGGTATGACATGATCACTAATGTAGAACTGATGACAAGAACCAGACCAGTGCCAATGGAAGCTTGTGTGGAATAGAATGATTGAAGTGGTATGACATGATCACTAATGTAGAACTGATGACAAGAACCAGACCAGTGCCAATGGAAGCTTGTGTGAAATAGAGTGATTGAAGTGGTATGACATGATCACTAATGTAGAACTGATGACAAGGACCAGACCAGTGCCAATGGAAGCTTGTGTGGAATAGAATAGAATGATTGAAGTGGTATGACATGATCACTAAGGTAGAACTGATGACAAGAACCAGACAAGTGCCAATGGAAGCTTGTGTGGAATAGAATGATTGAAGTGGTATGACATGATCACTAAGGTAGAACTGATGACAAGAACCAGACAAGTGCCAATGGAAGCTTGTGTGGAATAGAATGATTGAAGTGGTATGACATGATCAAAAAGGTAGAACTGATGACAAGAACCAGACCAGTGCCAATGGAAGCTTGTGTGGAATAGAATGATTGAAGTGGTATGACATGACCACTAAGGTAGAACTGATGACAAGAACCAGACCAGTGCCAATGGAAGCTTGTGTGGAATAGAATGATTGAAGTGGTATGACATGATCACTAATGTAGAACTGATGACAAGAACCAGACCAGTGCCAGTGGAAGCTTGTGTGGAATAGAATGATTGAAGTGGTATGACATGATCACTAAGGTAGAACTGATGACAAGAACCAGACCAGTGCCAGTGGAAGCTTGTGTGGAATAGAATGAGTGAAGTGGTGTGACACGATCACTAAGGTAGAACTGATGACAAGAACCAGACCAGTGCCAGTGGAAGCTTGTGTGGAATAGAATGATTGAAGTGGTATGACATGATCACTAAGGTAGAACTGATGACAAGAACCAGACCAGTGCCAATGGAAGCTTGTGTGGAATAGAATGATTGAAGTGGTATGACATGATCACTAAGGTAGAACTGATGACAAGAACCAGACCAGTGCCAATGGAAGCTTGTGTGGAATAGAATGATTGAAGTGGTATGACATGATCACTAATGTAGAACTGATGACATGAACCAGACCAGTGCCAATGGAAGCTTGTGTGGAATAGAATGATTGAAGTGGTATGACATGATCCCTAATATAGAACTGATGACAAGAACCAGACCAGTGCCAATGGAAGCTTGTGTGGAATAGAATGATTGAAGTGGTATGACATGATCACTAATATAGAACTGATGACAAGAACCAGACCAGTGCCAATGGAAGCTTGTGGGGCCAATGGTAAGCATGATGTGTGATGACAAAAATAGAATGGAATTGGAATAGAATGATTGAAGTGTATGATAAGATCACTATTGTAGAACTGATGACAAAAACCAGACAAGTGCCAGTGGAACATAAATGAGTGTTTGCGTCAAGTAGAGTGACTGAAATAGTATGATAAGATCACTATTGTAGAACTGATGACAAAAACCAGACAAGTGCCAGTGGAAGCTTGTGTGGAATAGAATAATTGAAGTGGTATGACATGATCACTAATATAGAACTGATGACAAAAACCAGACAAGTGCCAATGGAAGCTTGTTGAAGTGGTATGACATGATCACTAATGTAGAACTGGTGGAATAGAATGATTGAAGTGGTATGACATGATCACTAATGTAGAACTGATGACAAGAACCAGACAAGTGCCAATGGAAGCTTGTGTGGAATAGAATGATTGAAGTGGTATGACATGATCACTAATGTAGAACTGATGACAAGAACCAGACCAGTGCCAATGGAAGCTTGTGTGGAATAGAATGATTGAAGTGGTATGACACGATCACTAATGTAGAACTGATGACAAGAACCAGACCAGTGCCAATGGAAGCTTGTGTGGAATAGAATGATTGAAGTATTATGACATGATCACTAATGTAGAACTGATGACAAGAACCAGACCAGTGCCAATGGAAGCTTGTGTGGAATAGAATGATTGAAGTGGTATGACATGATCACTAATGTAGAACTGATGACAAGAACCAGACCAGTGCCAATGGAAGCTTGTGTGGAATAGAATGATTGAAGTGGTATGACATGATCACTGACGACAAGAACCAGACAAGTGCCAATGGAAGCTTGTGTGGAATAGAATGATTGAAGTGGTATGACATGATCACTGATGACAAGAACCAGACCAGTGCCAATGGAAGCTTGTGTGGAATAGAATGATTGAAATGGTATGACATGATCACTGACGACAAGAACCAGACCAGTGCCAATGGAAGCTTGTGTGGAATAAAATGATTGAAGTGGTATGACATGATCACTGATGACAAGAACCAGACCAGTGCCAATGGAAGCTTGTGTGGAATAGAATGATTGAAGTGGTATGACATGATCACTAATATAGAACTGATGACAAAAACCAGACAAGTGCCAAAGGAAGCTTGTGTGGAATAGAATGATTGAAGTGGTATGACATGATCACTAATATAGAACTGATGACAAAAACCAGACAAGTGCCAATGGAAGCTTGTGTGGAATAGAATGATTGAAGTGGTATGACATGATCACTAATATAGAACTGATGACAAAAACCAGACACGTGCCAATGGAAGCTTGTTGGGATTGGAATGATTGACGTGGTATGACATGATCACTAATATAGAACTGATGACAAAAACCAGACAAGTGCCAATGGAAGCTTGTGTGGAATAGAATGATTGAAGTGGTATGACATGATCACTAATATAGAACTGATGACAAAAACCAGACAAGTGTCAATGGAAGCTTGTGTGGAATAGAATGATTGAAGTGGTATGACATGATCACTAATATAGAACTGATGACAAAAACCAGACAAGTGCCAATGGAAGCTTGTGTGGAATAGAATGATTGAAGTGGTATGACATGATCACTAATGTAGAACTGATGACAAGAACCAGACCAGTGCCAATGGAAGCTTGTGTGGAATAGAATGATTGAAGTGGTATGACATGATCACTAATGTAGAACTGATGACAAGAACCAGACCAGTGCTAATGGAAGCTTGTGTGGAATAGAATGATTGAAGTGGTATGACATGATCACTAATGTAGAACTGATGACAAGAACCAGACAAGTGCTAATGGAAGCTTGTGTGGAATAGAATGATTGAAGTGGTATGACATGATCACTAATGTAGAACTGATGACAAGAACCAGACCAGTGCCAATGGAATAAACGATGAAAAGATTACGCTGGAAATTGACAGGATACATACACATAGAGAACACCTGTTGATAGCTTACCAAGCCAGTCCTTGGTCTGGAATCTCCTGGGTAAGAAAGATAGAGGAAGAGCAAAGAAGACACGGATAAGAGAACTTGAGACAGACGGAAAGGGCAAGAAGAAGACACGGAAAGACCTTGAACTGATGACACGTGACAGGAAGACTTGGCAGACGTTTGTTGACGGCCTGTGCTCCTGGGTGAGTTGGACGGTGATGAAGTCATGAATGCACGCATGAACTGGAGTGTTACAAACACCGGCGACATGTGTCACTGATAAAGATCGGTCGTGCCTAACATCAACCTTTGATGCCTGTTCACGAGTCCGGCCAGTGATTGTCCTTGACCAGGTGGTAAATTATTCACAAACCTCTCATGATTCCGACCTCACCATTACCCTTCTTGTACTCGGTTGTCGCACCAGATTATACAAGATGTGTCTCGAAACATCTTCAGGGAGATTATAACAAACAAATGTTTGTTTATGCTGTCAGCGCTGATTGATTCCCTACCAAAAACACAGATCACGTCTTTTACGACTAGCATAATTCCTGGAAACAGAAGATTTATTCAATGGCGGATTTAGGAAGGGTTTCCGAACATGGGGCGTCCCGCACCCCCAACAACGTCTATTACATGCTTGGTGGCTAAGAAGTACGTATTACTGTGTTGCATTCGTAAACGTTAGGCTATAAACTTGTTTTAAATTATGTTTATTAATCTTTTAAAGAACAATTTTTCTGCTTCCTAAGAGCAGGTGTCCCCGAAGTAGTCGATATTGACATACAAGGGGTCCATATATATATAGAGAGAGAGAGAATGCAAAGATGTGTACAATAGAGACATGGGGGCCCTGGACATAAATCCAACAATCTGGGAAAATGAAGTTGTCGATCGCACCATGTGGCGATGCTCTCTACGGCGCCACCTCAGACTGGGCAAAGAGAAGCTCTCACAACAAGCAGAAGAGAAAAGAAAATATCGAAAGAAACACCAGGAGAAAAAAACAGCGACAGGTGTCACCTCAGGGGCGCATTCCCATAGTAAGTTATGACTGAAGGTCTGTCACCTCAGGGGCGCATTCCCATAGTAAGTTATGACTGAAGGGGCTATTATTATTACTATTATTACAGAGAGAGAAAGAGAACGAACGAACTTTATTTTCAAAGGGTTTAGAATTGGGCATGCAGGCCCGTCTAACATTCTGCCCTTCTTTTCTCTCGTCTTCCATACTGAATCCATTTATTCTCATCATCATCATCATCAGTTGCCATCTCCACAACGAAGGTTGGCTGTAATGGATCTCCAACGTCTTCTGTCTCTTGTCTTGGTGGTGCACTCTGATAGACTCTTTCCTGTCCATCTCTTGATGTTATCTTCCCACTTATAGCGCTGTCTTCCCCATGCACGTTTGCCTTCAACTCTCCCTTCTGTTATGGTCTTCTGCAAGCATTTATTCTCACATGTATCTTAAATATTGTTTAAATAATAAAATAACAAAATAAAATACAATAAAATAAAATCCCAACACTGTAACAGAACAATAACAGTTACATACATTTACAGTACCTTATCCTAATTAAAAGTCAACAAAGCGAAATTGTGTTTAAAACCTACATATTATGTTATATAATTATTTAGGAACATAACTAAATTAGGGTGACATATAATCGGCACTCATGATGTATTTGAAAGAGAGAACGAACGAACGAACGAACTTTATTTTCAAAGGGTTGAGAATTGGGCACGCAGGCCCGTCTGACATTCTGCCCTTCCTCTCTCTCACCTTTCACACTGAATTCATTTATTCCCATATGCATTTGACATATCAATGTCAAGGAATTCAACGTTGTAAAGTAAAATAAAATAGCACACTCATATTAACATTAACTACTTATAAGCATGACATAAAATATGTTGAAAAGTACAAACATCGTCATTAGAACCTACAGCTGATATTATAAGAAAAGATAATCCGATTGGGGGGGGGGGCATGTAATCAGAACTAATAAAGTATTCGAAAAGTCTACGATTGTTTGTAAAGTATGTTTTCTTTTCTCTACGTATTAAATATTGTACCTTGTTTCTTTGTGCTCTGTATGTGTTAAAGTCTTTATTTTTGTGAGCTCAATCTCGTTGCCTCATGGCTTCTAGCACTGTTGATGTGATCGAAGGAGATTTTATCTGTCCTTTCACACGAACTTCTTTAGCTGGTGCGTGGTTATCAAACACACAATGAAAGATACGTGTCCAGTGAGCAATGACGTCATCGGGATCAGAAAGTTGATAAACACTGGCTAGAGGTGCAGCTCGCAAATCATGTAAAAATAGTTTATGGTTGATATGTTTGAAACTTTTAAATTTAATACTTATATGTTTATTTCCGGGAGCTTTATATTTATTCTTTGACCACGTGCAACATATTGGATAGTGGTCACTCATTGCGACTATAGGAACAGAGCATTCTATAATGTTTTCTGCACAGGTGACGTGGATGTGGTCAATTGTTGTGGATGATGTTTTTGATACCCTGGTAGGCTGGTTGACTATTTGTTTTAAGTTGTAAGCTAGTATGATTTTTTCCCACGTTTGGCTTGTGTTGTGCATGTCGATGTTGAAGTCGCCTAGAAGAATAATTTCTTTGGCAGTGATAAATACGTACTTTGTCCATCATAGTAGTGAAATCTTCATACCAGATGGTTCCTGCACTAGGATTTCTATAAAGATACCCGACTAGAAATTGTCCCTGACTCGGTGTTTTCATTTCTAACCATATGCACTCGGTCTCTGCTGTCTCTAAATCGCTTCTGCGGCGATAACTAATAGAAGTGGAAATATATACTACTATACCTGTTTCTAGCTTTCTACTTGAGTCTCGTCGAACAGTTTTAAAGCCTTGTAGTGCAATATCATCATCTGATATGTTGTCTTTCAAACGACTTTCCGAAAGTCCAAAAACATAAACATTTTCATTCAGAATTCGTATAAGCTCAGGAAGTTTGCCTAATACATGGTAAATGTTTAGATGACCCAGCCGTAGACCATCCTTAATTACCCATTGTGTCTGATTTGAATGCATTTGGGGGGGGGGGGGGGGGGGGGGGGGGGGGAAGGGAAGGTTGGGGGGGGGGGGGCGGTGGGAAAAATATCAATAACAAAAGCAGTGTTAACACGAAAATCACAATTATTTAGACTAATGAACTTTACCAGGTAAGTGAAAGTAAAAATGTTAGTACTTCACTTACGAAAAACTTGGCATAGGCACTACTAACAATTGCAATGGTCTGAAACTGTCAGGAATATATGAAAATAGTCACACAAAAGCAGGCACGCACTGTTTCACACCACAACACTCAAAATCTAACAAGAAATTAAAGGACAGAGAAAGTACGAATTTAAAATAGTCAAAAATCAAACAAGTAAAAAGCTTTTAAAGGCCTGTAGCCAATGGAATACGAGTGTTCCAAGAAAGTAACAAAGCACTTATTAGTTTAGGCGTAACAGTAATCAACTAAATTACAGGGGAGAGACGGCTTTAGTCGCAGGGATTCAGTCATTGAAAAAGTCTGTGTGTAGTCATCATCGATGATGGATGTCTCTGTCTGGTCTATAGTAGGGGCCACGTTGCACAGACATCATTAGTGCTTGGCTGAGTGACGCAGGGCTGAATTACATCTGATAGCCAAGTTCTAGATTCCACTGAGGACGATGATGTTGGCTACGTGAGGAAGAATGACTGTAGATTTCGTCTGTCGTCGTTTCAACACTGCTAGGAGGTTTCTTGGTATGGGATCTTGTGACACTGCTCGTAGAATTGTCATGTAATTTGTTTGTGAGGGACTGTCTTCTGGGCAGTGCAGGAAACATAACATCATAACATTCGGCTTCCTGACTGTTGGTGGCATTATGGTTGTTGTAAGGTAAGCCACTCCCAGTAGGTGCGCTTCTATGAGGGGCCGGTAAGGTATGTTGTGCATTATCCTGATTGACTGATCTCATGGTAGATGGGTTTTTTTCTCTGTGTATTTTGGGTTGTCGTTTTGCGTACGCTCCGGATATTTAATGTTTTTTGCTAGGATGCTGCTTCCTAGTTTGGATGTATGTCTTTAATCTATGTAGAGGCGTTTCTTTGGCGCTCCTGAGCTGCTTGTAAATAAAGGAGTGTGGTTGATAAAATTATTGTTGTTGTGTTGACAGTAGCTCTGTAGTGTCTTGTGGTTGATGTCTGCTATGCGACGCTGGAATCCATAGCAAGGCGGAATAATTGATGACATATAAATTGAGGTGTTAGGAAATTTTTGCTTTATTGTAGCGGTCAGTCTTGAAATAGCAAAGGGGCTTACGCTGAGTCCATTCATTATGTCGTTGATTCCTATATGTATTTTTGTTCTTGTAATGTTATGGTGTATGTCGAACTTATTGATTTTAGCTATTAGTCTTTCAATTCCAGCTCCAGGCATCGCAAGCACTGAGACGGATTCTTCTTTTGTGGTGGACATCCGATCGTTGTAAATGCCTTTTAAGAGAGAATCGTCAATTATGATATGTGTTGCTTCACTACGTGGTTGTTGACTCTGCTTTCGTTTTGATTTTTGTTGTCGCCATTGGTTCTCTTGGTGTGAATCTTCCTGGTGAGCCTGGGTTATTTGAATGGGTGGTTGAGGCGCCGGTACATAATTGGGCAGCTGTTCACTTTGTACTGAACTCTCGTTAAGGGCTGAAAACCTGTTTCTTATTTTTACACTAAAAGGATAATTTTCGTGTGTACCTGAAACTTGTTTGGTTTGACATTGTTGCTGCTTGTGGCGTTTGTTTGATGTTTGTTCTTTGGTAGAATCGCCAAAAGCTTCAGGCACTATAAGATGATTCACTGACTGAGTTTTTTTAGAAAATTAATCGATCCATAGTTGCTCAATGATGAGCCTTATATTGGCATTATCTTCTCTCAAAGAAAGTATTTCATTTTTGAGGAGTTCGTTTTTTGTACTTACCGATTTGTGGATAATAATCGTCAGATAAGCAATTAGAGCTCGCATTGTATCCTCCATTTTTAGCACCAGTTCCTGGCAGCACGGTGTATTTATCCTGTGAGTAACTTCTGGGTTGTTTTCATGAGATGAAGTTCCATCTGTTTGTGTGGCGGAGTCTTTAGGGCCCATGGGATATTCTATGGCCAGCATGTGCTAATATATTGGAGTATCTGTTACTTTGCCGCTTTCTGGAAAGTCGTATGCTGCGGAAGGCACAGTGGATATATTTGTGAGAACGTTTGGACTAGAGTTAATACTGAGGATTTCGTTGTCAACAGACGAGACGTTGGCAGCTGAAGAGACGATATCTATTGCGATTTGGGGTGAACATACTGTTGAGTCCAAATTTGTGTTAGCAATTATCTTCTGCGCGGATTCATTCAAACTGACAAAGTCTGTTTGTAACCATGACTCAATAACTGCAGCAGTTGCCTGAGTCATCACTTTGTTCTTGGTATAGTAGAGGTGCATAAGAGATAAGAGGCGTTGTGATTAAATCATCCACAATTGCGCCGTGTTTATCCGATCTTGTTACGACATGGTCAGTCTGGTAGTGTTTGGTACACGCTGTGCGGAAAGCCTCGTATTGAAAGGTGTTGTGGAAAAGTGCTGTAACACATTGGCCCTCATTTGGCACTTTGAAAGTTAAACCCGACTCCTTGCTACAACTCTTAAGTTTCAAACGCACCACTTTGTCCTTTTGTAAAGTGTAACATTTTATGGTGGTTGAGCGCAGTCGACCATCCCTGGAGGGTTTTATTACCTGCGAGCCGTCGTCGATCTCCAAGTGTGACATGTTTACATGCCCCCTGGGTTTAATTGCCATTGAAATACATCGTTCCGCTGGAAACTGTATTTGTTGGAATGAGTTTGAGTGCCAAGAATACGCGCTGGCCGACCACCCTTTTCAGTATCGAGTCACGTGGTCATTGTTGAAGGAATGTGTAGTTAATTAAAAGAAATGAATAGTTCATAATTTCCTGGCATTTTTTCCCCAATACTATATGTTAAAGCAACACAATGTCACGCTCACAATATTCACAATCTAAAAAAGGAACACACCAATATAACAATCCTTGAAGTAACATTTCCAAAGCGTGTGTTAAAATTCGAAATGTGAGACACAATCCATGTACGTCTGCTCAGCTCGACTGCACAGAGAGAGTGAGAGAGAGAGTGTGTGTGAGAGAGAACATTTACTGTAAACAACACACTGCGGACACATTATAACCCAACCTCATAAATTTATGTGTAAACTTGATGATGATAGTAATGATAATGCAAGCGGGTGCTAATGTTTTCCCACAGGTGATGTTTTCGCACAGGTGATCTTTTAAAACAATCAACAAACATTTATATTTGTAACAAAATATTCTGATGATACTTTTTTTCTTTAATCGTTAAAATGTGCCGAATATTATTTTGAAATGTTTCAAGTCTTAAAAACAACAAAGATTTCGTTTGATATCATGTAAAGTAAGAATAACCATAACCAAACAGACAGAGGCGTTACTACGGTTGATGGTGCCGAGGGCAAATAAGAAAATGGCGCACATTGAAAACTTTCATCCCTACATCTTATCTGTGCAGCACATTTACTTCCATTACTCCTTTTGCTGACACATGAAACCCTACGTCCTTGAAATTATTCACATCCTCCAACCTTTCCATTCCAAACACACTCTCAACTGTTACTGTTGCTCTTCTCTGCAGAATACCATCACCTGAATCTTTCCTAAAATTACATATACCTACACATAAATGTCGGCGTCTGTGGCCTAATGGATATGAACACAGTTTCATAATCCAGATATACCAGGTTCGAAACCTGCTGCAGGCGGTTTGGTAGCAAATCGCTTTGTGTGGATTTTAAACAATGGTATAAGCGCCGTACCGTTCAGAAAGCAATGGCAAACTACTGAATGAAAAAAAATTGCCTAGAAAAATCACAAACAGCCAATAAAAGCTGGGGTTGATTGCACGTCCTGTAAATGATAAGCAACTAACTAACACATAAATGTGAAGTGGGATAAATGGGATTGTCATAAATGTGAAGTGGGATAAATGGGATTGTCATAAATGAGAAGTAGAATTTTTGCATTTTTCCCCATAAAATGGCGTCCCCCAAATGTGGCACCCACTTGCCTTGCCATAGTTGCGTCACTGCAAACAGGTTTACTAGGCCCCATTGGGGGAATAGTGTGCCATATCGTGAAGCGCCCACTTCTTCTGGGGTAAAAATAGTTACTGAGAATTTGAGGTGACGGAGATAAGAAGATGTTGTATGCAAGTTTATCCAAATGAAAACATTACAAAATTACTTGATGTAAACTTGCCGATAATCCAGTTTTCTTTGATACACCTCAAGGTTGTGAAGATGCTGTTTATTCTTCTGATAACCTTCATGGTATGCACGATCCCATTCCAAGTCACTACCATCTTTGACGCATACAAGGAACGAATCACACTAGTAAGTTCAAGTTCAACTTTAAAACATGGTGATTCATAAATTAATTATCATTGACAAAAGTAAAACATTGAGAGAACAAAACTTTGAAGTAAAAAGCTACACGTGATATTGAGAACGTCGGCGGCTGTCTGGTTTGTGCGAAAACACTTATTAAATATGAAATTAACACTGAAAATATATATATATACTGGAGAGGAATTACCCTCCTCTCAGTTCCCAGCAAAATACTAGGCAGGATAATCATCCAGAGAATTTCAAAAGCAGTTGACCATAAACTGAGGAAAGAACAAGCGGGCTTCAGAAAGAACAGAAGATGTGCAGATCATATATTTGCCCTCAGGAACATTATAGAGCAGTGCTCAGAATGGCAGAGACAGCTGTACATTAACTTTGTTGATTTTGAAAAGGCTTTCGACAGCATACACAGGGACAGCCTATGGAAAATTCTGAGGGCTTATGGAATTCCCAGCCGCATTGTTTCCATTATAAAAAGCCTCTATTCTAACTTTACGTGCAGTGTTGGATCGAGTAATTTAACTTTCGAAGTGAAAACAGGAGTACGACAGGGATGCCCCTTATCAACAACATTATTTTTGACAGTCATAGATTGGGTGATGCGCCAGACAACAGAGGGCAGTCCAAGAGGAATTAGATGGACAATGTTTTCTACACTGGAAGATTTGGAATATGCAGATGACATTGCACTGCTCGCGCATTCACACCAACACATTCAAGACAAAACTGATAGACTGAATAAGTATGGCCAGCAGGTTGGCCTGAACATCAATCTGAAGAAGACGGAGGTCATGACACTAAATGTGGGCAATCCTGAGCCAATAACAGTAAGGAACCAGAAGTTAGAACAGACAGACACACTTACTTACCTAGGAAGCATAGTAACATCTGACGGCGGAACAAGCAAGGACATTAACAACAGAATGAATAAAGCGAGAACAGCCTTTGCTATTCTCAACAACATTTGGAAGTCTTCCCAGTACAGCACAAACACCAAATTAAGACTGTATGAGAGCTGCGTACTTTCTGTGCTTCTCTATGGTGCGGAATGTTGGAGAGTAACAGAGAAGGAAATGTCGAAACTGTCCTCCTTCCACACAATCTGCCTAAGGAAAATTCTCCGAATCTTTTGGCCAAACACCATCAGCAACCAAGAACTACTTATTCGGAGTAACCAGGAGGACATGCACACCATCATAGCTGGCAGACGCTGGAGTTGGGTTGGCCATGTCCTCAGAAGGGACCCTGATACCATCGCAAGAACAGCTATGCTATGGACCCCCGAGGGAAAGCGAAAGAGAGGCCGACCAAAAACAACTTGGCGGAGAACTGTGGAAGCTGAGATGCAAAGAATGAACCACAGTTGGGGCACTGTACGAAGGATGGCCGCCGACCGAGCAAAGTGGAATCAATTTGTTGCTGCCCTACAAGACGTTACCAGGCGTGATGGCCGCTGACTGTTTTGACGGTTGGCGGTTATGGATCAAAGAAGAAGAAGAGAATATATATATATATATATATATATATATATATATATATATATATATATATATATATATATATATATATATATATATATATATATATATATATATATATATATATATATATATATATATACTGTGATGTGTTTGTGTCATCACCACCATTATCATCATTATCACCATCAACATTATCATTATTCGACCTCACCTCCTGCTTGGCCATGTTCGCCGCATGGAAGACGGTCGCATCCCAAAAGATATCTTCTACGGACAATTAGCAGATGGCAAGAGAACAGTTGGGCGACCACAGCTGAGGTTCAAAGATGTGTGCAAGAGAGATATGAGGGCACTGGATATGGATCCAGCAACATGGGAGGATGAAGCTGCCGATCGCACTAAGTGGCGATGCTATTTACGGCGCCACCTCAGATTGGGCGAAGAGAGGCTCACACAAGAAGCAGAGGTGAGGAGAAAACGTCGAAAGGAGCACCAGGAAAATAAGCAGCTGAGGGCTGTCACCTCAGGGGCGCATTCCCATAGTCAGTTATGACTGAAGGGGCTATTATTATTATTACTTCACCTCCCTGAGAGTTATATTTTAAAAAATTCATTCTAAGTGCTCCTGTCCTGTGTCATTCGCTCAAGATCTTTTCATGTCGTCTTTAATCATTTCATTTCTGACCACAAAACCTTTCTCAGTGTGTTTTCCGTTATACCTCTAGCTCTCATACCCCGGGAGATTCCAGAACAAAGACTGTATTGTAATGCTATCAACAGTTCTCCCTCAATGTGTGTCTTCTCTATCGCTAGCGTCTGCTTCTTTTTAGAAAAGTTTTGTGTTATGTCGTTAGATATTTAACTGTGTCGTTTGTCCAACATCTCTTGTAACTCTCTTGTGCAGATAGTGGTCGCTGACAACACCTTGACGTCCAGGCAGGAGCAAGTCTAGGAATAGTTCAATTCCTAGTTCACTTTGAACATTTCGGGATCAAATGTCTTTATATGATTCTTTCTGCGATTGACATTCTTTTTAGGTTTTATTCAGGAGCAAAAACAAGTGATAACTGGAGATGAATGGAGGAGGTTGGAGATGGATGGAGGAGGTTGGAGATGGATGGAGGAGGTTGGAGATGGATGGGACACGGATGTGGAGAAACTTGTTGTGGAGCTGCCAGGTAGTCCTTGTTCTGGAGTTCGCGGTGTGGGAGTGGCGGAGGAGGACTAAGGGTCGCGTGGAGGCGGAGGTCGAAGTGATAGGGATTTCATGGGGAATCTTGGGCTGGTGGCACGTGACGGAGGGACTTGGCATTTGTTTGTTGATGGCCTGTGTTCTTTAAGGAGCAGAAGAACAGAGATGATTTTGATGATGATTATGGTTATGAGGATAATGATGATGCAAATGGATGCTAATGATTTCCCACAGGAGATATATTGAAAGAATCAGTAAACGTGTAAACTTGTGATAAAACATCTCTTCGTGAATATATAAACATTGCTTAAATTTGCCAAAGATTGTCTCAAGTCTTTTACGCAAACACATAAGTTCGTTTTATGTGGTAAACAGCGAGGGCATGAGGAAATCTGACTATGACCAAGCAGACGTACCAAGCGTCACCTTGGGGAATAATGCACTATATTTTCGCCCGCTTTACAATTCCTGGTAAAACGTTACTGATAATTTGATGTAACGGAAGATGAGAGAAAAATTGCTGTATGCAAGTTTGTAAAAAAAACAAAACAAAAGTTTATCAAAGAAAATCTTTTGTTTCCCTTAAAGAAGACTTGATACAAGAAGGTTTAGAATACATTAATGTATGGCTTATGGTCCTGAAGGAGTGGAAGGGTAGTAAATTAATATATTAATACATGAAGGATACCACATCTTTACACCAGACCACGTGATGTTATATATATATATATTTTTTTTAAATATTTATACCCCTTCTGAGGCTCAAAGTGAGGTCTATTGACTTTATTGTGTAAAATATGTGTGATCTCGGCTCTGGCTAAGACACTTTGATCTTAGCCAAAAGGCATGTGGACACGCGCCCTGGAATAATCGATGCATTGAGTTGATATTAAACAGGATCCGTCTTGCCAGTATGTGGCACAACTCCTATTTAAAACAAAAAAGTGGTACAGTATTTTAAAAACAAGATGACTCATAGGTGTCTAAAAGTAAGAATAATTTTCGTTATCGTTTTCAAATAATGTTTGAAAACAGACAACTGTATAATTATTATATATTAAAATAATAAATGGCAAAGGCTGTATAGAATACAGCTATAACTTCAATGATGTCTTTCTGTTCTGATTATTTCCCTTAGACAGCATGATGTTGAGATTTACATCACTTGAAAAAAAAGTAGAAGGCAAACACAATTATTTTCCAAAACTTTACACATACTTAACATAATGTCGTTCAGAATCAACAAAATAAGTTACGAGCATAATCTTCACTTCTTCAAAAAGGTGGTGAGGATGCTGAAATGTCAACACGTTTGTTTCAGTTCTTCTCCGTTTATTATTTGTTTTTATGGTTGCTCATTTTTTAAATATAAAAAATAGAAAGAAAAACATCAGATTAAGTTGGGAGAACAGGTCCTGGAGCAGGTCGACCACTTTAAATATCTCGGAGCTATTATAGACCGAAAGGGAGGCATCAAAGAAGAGTTGGCCACTCGAAAAGCAGCGGCTGGGAGACTTTTTCAGGCCATAAATCGTGGATTCCTCAGCAAGAAAGAGGTTGGTAAGAAAACGAAGATGGCTGTATACCGCTCCACCTATGTCCCAGTCTTGACATATGGATGCGAGTCGTGGGCAATGACTACAACCCACAAAAGCCAGATCCAAACCTCAGAAATGAGGTATCTGAGGAAAGTGGTTGAAGTAACAAGAAGAGACATGGTCCGCAACCAGACGATCCGTCAAGGCCTAAAAATCCCATCCGCTGCAGACCCAAATAGAACAGTCCCAACTAAGATGGTTTGGCCATGTCTGCAGAATGGGAGAAGATCGGCTACCACGACAAGCATGGGAAACAAAGAGCTCCAGGACGACCCAGAGTCCGCTGGGAGGACAACATTAGACAATCTTTGAAGGACCGAGGACTAGAATGGAACCAGGCCAGGAAGAAGACAGCTGATAGAATGGTCTGGCGATCTCTCTTCCAAACCTCTACACCTCACGGTAGAAGGGGAACGACTAAGTAAGTAAGTAAGAAAACATTTTCAACTGTAGGATTTAAGGTAAAAAAGTAAAGGAACCCGTTACACGCCCATTTAGGCATATTGGGAATATGGTGTTAGGCCCATATTATCTTGACCGTCGGCACACGAGGGGTGATGTGGTCGGCATCACGCCGGCCGCCTTAACCTTCCCAGAGTAGCTCTGGTACCCATTTGGGGCTGGGTCGACCCAGGAGCCGTTTGTGGCCTAAACATTTTTCCGCCTCATCTGGGGATCGAACCATAGACCACTGCGCTAGGAAGCCAGTGCACTAACCACTATGCTACCGCGGCTAGGATTTAAGGTGCTCTCTATGTATCTCTTATGTTCTTAAATAATTACATAACATCAACTATAGGATTTAAGGTGCTCTCTGTGTGTCTCTTATGTTCTTAAATAATTACATAACATCAACTATAGGATTTAAGGTGCTCTCTATGTATCTCTTATGTTCTTAAATAATTACATAACATCAACTATAGGATTTAAGGTGCTCTCTGTGTATCTCTTATGTTCTTAAATAATTACATAACATCAACTATAGGATTTAAGGTGCTCTCTATGTATCTCTTATGTTCTTAAATAATTACATAACATCAACTATAGGATTTAAGGTGCTCTCTGTGTGTCTCTTATGTTCTTAAATAATTACATAACATCAACTATAGGATTTAATGTGCTCTCTGTGTGTCTCTTATGTTCTTAAATAATTACATAACATCAACTATAGGATTTAATGTGCTCTCTGTGTGTCTCTTATGTTCTTAAATAATTACATAACATCAACTATAGGATTTAATGTGCTCTCTGTGTGTCTCTCATGTTCTTAAATAATTACATAACATCAACTATAGGATTTAAGGTGCTCTCTGTGTATCTCTTATGTTCTTAAATAATTACATAACATCAACTATAGGATTTAAGGTGCTCTCTGTGTGTCTCTTATGTTTTTAATAATTACATAACATCAACTATAGGATTTAAGGTGCTCTCTGTGTATCTCTTATGTTCTTAAATAATTACATAACATCAACTATAGGATTTAAGGTGCTCTCTGTGTATCTCTTATGTTCTTAAATAATTACATAACATCAACTATAGGATTTAATGTGCTCTCTGTGTGTCTCTTATGTTCTTAAATAATTACATAACATCAACTATAGGATTTAAGGTGCTCTCTGTGTGTCTCTTATGTTATTAAATAATTACATAACATCAACTATAGGATTTAAGGTGCTCTCTGTGTATCTCTTATGTTCTTAAATAATTACATAACATCAACTATAAGATTTAATGTGCTCTCTGTGTGTCTCTTATGTTCTTAAATAATTACATAACATCAACTATAGGATTTAATGTGCTCTCGGTGTGTCTCTTATGATCTTAAATAATTACATAACATCAACTATAGGATTTAAGGTGCTCTCTGTGTGTCTCTTATGTTCTTAAATAATTACATAACATCAACTATAGGATTTAATGTGCTCTCTGTGTGTCTCTTATGTTATTAAATAATTACATAACATCAACTATAGGATTTAAGGTGCTCTCTGTGTGTCTCTTATGTTCTTAAATAATTACATAACATCAACTATAGGATTTAATGTGCTCTCTGTGTGTCTCTTATGTTCTTAAATAATTACATAACATCAACTATAGGATTTAATGTGCTCTCTGTGTGTCTCTTATGTTCTTAAATAATTACATTACATCAACTATAGGATTTAATGTGCTCTCTGTGTGTCTCTTATGTTCTTAAATAATTACATAACATCAACTATAGGATTTAAGGTGCTCTCTGTGTGTCTCTTATGTTCTTAAATAATTACATAACATCAACAATAGGATTTAATGTGCTCTCTGTGTGTCTCTTATGTTCTTAAATAATTCATTCATTTACAACCCTCCACTCCCAAAGGAGCACAGGCCTTCAACAAACACATGCCAAGTCCTCCTGTCCCGTGCCATCATCTCAAGTTCTTTCCATGTTCTCCTCATCATTTTCACCTCTGTTTCCAGCTCTCTTCTTGTTGCTGAGTTATTTGCCGGTTGAAGATCATGTGCTGAATATAGTTATTTTAGTGATTTCTTGTTCATCGTGCTTGTGTTATCATTACGCGAATTAGGGTGAAGCGTTCATACAACTCAGTAGCATGAAGAAGTAACATGTAATACTTGAACTCAGCAACATTAATGAAGTAATTAATGCCTTCAGGTTGAGTCCGTAATATTTAATCACATGTACACACAGGACGGTCATTTCAATATGAGCAGCACGTAAGTCCGTATAAGTCATGCATAAATTAATCAATAACGTAGACTGCTGGTTTACGTGTCAATGTCCGTTTAAGGATACAATGCAGTATTGTCGTCAGAATATCACAGCTATATGCACGCGCAGATAGACATGGCTACCTGCCGACAGTGAGACTGCGAGTCTGAATATTTCATACGAATTGGACGATTATTCTCCTCCTTCTGAGGATTCTAGTTAAACACTAACCTCCATAAGTTTCCTCTCATATAGAGTTCTAGGACTGACCCTGGTCCATCATAAATGCACATATAAATGGCTATATCATGCCATTGAATTGGAAGGTTAGAAAAACGCAGCTATTCAGCTTGGCAGTCAAGTAACAAAGGTTAGCGTCTCCTAGTTACCGACTGTGACCCAAACAACGCTAGACACGTCATAATCGATCGTGTATGGAGCGTTCAATAATTGAAACATCTATCGCAATATATTAAATGTCTTAACCTTTACAATTGCACGTCTGCTAACCTTTAGCAGACGGCGTTAATAACATATACCGTAACAATTCCCTGTACACCGGGAAAAAAAAATCGATAGATTTTTTTTCAAGATCTATCCGACTTAACAATTTTTCAAAAAAAAAAAAAATTTAACACAATTGTGACATATGGCCGACGATGTTCTGAGTAGAACCGTGTCGCGGTCATGTCAACTAACTATTTGTCATAGTCATCTAACATTAATCATATTATATATCAATATTATGCATATTATTATATCAACTAAATAAAATGTCTAATGTCAATAGTGAATGATAGAATTAAATTAAAGTAAGGTCTGTCGTATTAGTATGTCATATAGGAATTAATTTGACTAATTAAAATTAAATTAATTAATTAAACTAAGAGTTAAATTATTAAGATTCTAATGTAACGCGATGTTATGAGAGAAGAAAAGACAAAATAAGTGAGAAGAAATAGAAAGAAATTCGAATATAAGTTTAACTTAATTGTGTGTTAAGTGTTAGTGAATAATAACTATCTAATTTAACTAACTAAATAACGTATAGGTACATTAAAAAAAATATTAATCTAATACTTGTGTGAGATTTATTTTCTCTTTTCATAATTTCTTCTTTTCATATTTCGTTCTTTTTTTTTTTTTTTTTTCATTTCATTTTTCTCACATTTCATTTTATTGATATTAATTCAATTAAGAAGTTAAGTTAATTAATTAATTAGTATAGGATATGATGATCCATCCGTAGTCCTGATCCTGATGAATTCTTTTAGACAAAGTGTTGAAGCATTTACGTCGGACAGAAATGTCAATTATCCTAGGATCCAAGAATTAAGTGCACATAGGATAATAAGTTCGACTTGTCGTCAGATATTGTTCCATGATTGTTCAACGAATACTCATATATCGTGTATGGACGTTAGATGAAGTTTCAATGTCAATATGCATACCTTGATTGTCTTTAGTTCAATTCTGTGATGCATATAGTGTTTATAATTATTAGATTGAAGTCAAGGTTAGTTCCCTTATAGTTGATACTTCGTTCTATCCAATGTAGTGATGATTGACGTATTTTAGGAATGTCAATGTTGATTATTCGTCGTCAATAGGATTACGTGACAGAGCATCCGCCACAATGTTTTCAGTGCCAGGAATATGTTCAATGGAGAATTCAAATGGCTGCAGGATGATCGCGTATCTGGCGAGTTTTGGACTTTTGTGGTTTGATCTACGCAAAGATGCTACAGCACGCTGGTCAGTCTGTATGGTGAATGGAGCACCAAGCAAGAACTTTTCTAGTTTCGTGATTGCCCATATAACTGATAAAAGTTCCTTGTCCACTGTGGAATACTTTGTTTCTGCCGGCTTTAGCTTTCTTGAAATATATAAGGTAGGATGTAGAACGCCATCATGGTTCTGGAGCAGGCATGCACCGATGCCGTAGTTACTAGCATCTGTTCGTAAGAAAAATCTTTTGGAAGCATCGGGAAGTCTTAAAATTGGTTCATGCGAAAACAAATTTATAATTTTGTTGAAAGTTTCATTGCATATACCAGTCCATGTCACCTTCACCGGCATGTCTTTTTTTAACAATGAAGACAAGACAGCCGTGATAGATGACAAGTAAACCTATGCTGTATTGGGCTGAGCATAGTTAATACCAATAACGATATTACTGTTTTTTGTAGGCATGGTAAAACACAAATAAGACAAAAATAAGAAGTGTTATTGTAGATAAGACAAAACAAATGTCACCTAATAGACAAGCCTACAAGATCTAAGTCATATAAGAATAAATGACCAATAAGGAAAAGAAATTGATGACTGACTAGAGCTGAGTCATCAAGAAATAAGACAAAAGGGTGAGCATACACCATTATCTGCGTGGCGCAGAATCAGGTACTAATTGTAACTTTAGATAACGGTGATGAAAATAAACACCATTATCACGCTCGATTACCCAACGAGCGTCTCGATTGTTACGAAATGTAACCATCACCTGTCTATTCTGCCCATTGCATGATGGCAGAAGACGAACAAACTTAACGTTTGCTGTATAATCAAAAAAATTTCTAAGTGCCTGCCAGGTAGTATCCTGCGGCAGATTTCGCACTAACACTGTGCGAGAATACGCACTTTTCCCAATATATGTAGTATCATTGTCACGAATTAGTGGACAATGATGATATGTATTCTTTGTCAAAGAATTAACCTTCCCTTTCAACACCGACATTGTCTTTCTGTTGGATGTCGTATCATCCTGACTGGACTGAGGATGATACCTATCATCACCAAAGGTATTAAATTTACTACATGTCGTAGACATGTCCTTGCTGGGCAAAGTCAAAACTTTGCTGTCAGACTTATTTGTCTTAAACTTCCTATCTAAGTTCCTCATAAACCTAACATTATTTTTCACCCTATTATACTTCTTAGCAATGTTTTTGTCAATGTTGACAACGTCAACAGTTTTATTAGGATCAGTTATATCCTTAGTATGTTGTCCAATAGATCTATCATCTTCATCAATTTCCAGGATAGTACTGAGAGTGAAGTTGGAAACTGCTGTGCCACATGTATTTATGTTGTTGGCACGAAGTGTAGCCATATCAACAACAGCGTTAGCGTTGCTAAAAGAATGCAAATTTTTTTTCTCCCAATCCCAACTGCTGTATGAAGGTGTCCACAATTCAGCACCGTTTCCTTGGCCTTCTGAAAAATAGTATTACAATCTTGGCAACTATTTGCCACATTATAATTAATAGCAAAACATGCAGCAGAAGACTGTGTTGTATTATTGTCAAGTGGGACCTGAGCTATAGGGGTAGTATTATTTGTAACTGCCGCCCCTGTATTATGGTTGTAATGAGATGATCCCCGAGAATGAGATCGATTCCGAGTATAATTGTTAGAATTATCTCGTCGTCCTCTATAGTAACTATTATCTCGATGTCTCGAGCCATGATTATTACCATTCCAGTTACTATTATTATTGGGAGTATGTGATCGATTATAATTAGTGTTATGTTGACCATTGTGGTAGTTTGTTTGAGGTGAATAATTTCTATCTCGTGATCTACCTCTGTTGAACTCATTTTTATTGTTGAAATCATTATTATGTCCCTTCTGAAAGTTAACATTGTGATTTCTTTGGAACCTACTTCTGTCTACACTGTGATGTCTTTGTTTGTTATTATGATTGTAGGCCATATTAGACGCCACAGGTAGAGGTTCTCTTAATGAAGAGTTAGAAATGTTCGCATTCGGATGTGCCGAACAGTAGTTTAAAGAAATTTTTTCCAACTCGTCAATAGTACCTGGTTTACGCTCCTGCAAATATGCAAAGAATGGTTGGCTAACCGAAGATAATACCTTATCCCGTAGTAGCAAATCAACTAATTTGTCGTACGATTTGTTGACTTCTGCCAGTTCAACCCATCTATTAAATGTATTGCGCATGTTCGCAATGAATCCTGCAAAATCTTTTGGAGATTCAGGTAAAATTCCCTTAAATTTCAACCTACAGTGTTCCTCGTCCAGGTGAAACCTTCGTAAAAGCAAGGACTTAATAGCACCGTAGTTATTTGCTATTGATGGGTCAGCATTTTGAGAAGCCGTCAATGGTTCTCCAACCAAGAATTCATTTAACTTGAGTACCCATGACTCTTCGGGCAAATGATTTGTTTTGCAAGTCTGTTCAAAACGTGACAGGAATGATGAAAGGTCGTCCACGTTTAAGTTGAAAGTGGGTAATTTAAAGTTGTAGAAATGTTTAGTTTGGCTGGATGACGATCCATTTTGTGCGTTATTATTCTGGTTTGCATTAGCACTTTGTGCTTGTAATCTTGCTGTCTCCAATTTAATACGCGCCAATTCCATTTCTTGTTGTAAAATAATTTCCTCTCGTTTCAATTTATTCTCTTCTTCCTGTCTGTCAATTGCTCTTTGCTCTTCTCTTTCACGTTGAGCAATCTCTCTTAATCTATTTTCCTTGGCAATTTGCTTCATCTCACGTTCTGCTTCCTTTCTTTCACGTTCCTCCTCCTCTTTCCTTAATGCAGCCTTTTGTTCCTCTTCCTCTTTCTTTAATGCAGCCTTTTTCTCTGCTTCTTTTCTTTCACGTTCCTCCATTTCTATTTTATGTTTTTCCAGTTCTGCCTCAGCAAACTGACGAAGTTCTTGAGATTTATAACCATATTCTTTACCAATTTTAACGAAATGGTCTATAGTAAGCATTTTGACTTTTATCTGGTAAGTAATTATTGATAATTACTGATTAAAATAGTCAATAGTAGCTTCAGAGTAATTATTATACTTACTCAACTTAGGAATATTCTATATAAATAATCACAATAGTACTGAACTCTTATGTCTAAGTTCAACTAGTAGACACTATTTTGTAACAATATTGTATCTAAGTACTAACTATATCATAAATAGTTATGATATCTGTTAACTATAATGTAATTACATCACACAATTAATCTTAATATCCAATAATGTTGGGCATGATTCCTAGTAATTATATTGTTCAATGTACTAAGTCACTCTCTTAGTACCAGAAAAGTATATTAAATAATATACAATGGGTCTGTTACCTCAAAGGTAGACTATAAGATTATTTTATTTGGTCAATATATATATTCTATTATTATGCCCTAGGCATCTCTTATAAATTGTAGTGCTAATTTCTTGGACTATCACTGCATAATTATGCAATGTCCCATATTAACCTTAAATGTCAGAAAAAATTAATTAAATTAAATTACAAGTGTATTATTGAATATAATATCATAGTACTAATGTAGTATTTAATATATATCATGAGGACAAACAAAACAATGATGCAACTAAAGGGTACAAACAATGTCAAGACGCAAACAAGACATTTTCACAATTAAAAAATGAATTTATGAACTAAATAAAACAAGCGGAAGTGTCACAAGCCAAATGAAGGGTCAAGGACTGACCCGAGGTCAACTTAATATACAAAGTACACAAAAAAAAAAATGAATGCAAAAATGATGACATCACAGGACTCATAACGGACAAACATTTAACAATTATAAAATAAAATGATAGTAAGAGTAGATTGGACGAAATAGTTAACGAACATGATACAAAACTGAATAAAAATGTGAACTTAGTACAAATAAAATACGCCAGTTATCTACGGAACGGCACAGCTAACACAAACCGTCGAACGATAGCAGATCTGGACAGGCAGTCCACCGGCAAACCTCAATGGGGCTTCCAAAAGTGCAATCGTTTTAACTGCCCTAAGACCGACTGAAATCTAGGTGGTCAGCTGTTCGCGACATTCCCCAGAGATTTCAGTTCCCTCCAACCGGCCCGCTAATTAACAAACACATTAAAACAACCAAAAAATACATGAAACACATTCAGAAAAAACATGCCTATGCAGGCAAAAGGCATGGACTCAGTATTACTGTTTGCAATGACGACAGTTAAACAACTAGACTTATCTTTTCCGTTGCTTAGATCAGTGCTAGAGGTCGTCAACAGCTAGGCTAATGCCCCTGACTGTCTGCTCCTGTAGTCCGTATCGTGTGTTTGCTTCAAATGGCTCATGTTTCCCCCGGTTAGACTTAGAAAACGGCTTTGGTTTCTCCGACAGTTCACCTACACGACCTTCGGTGACGTCACGCTGTTAGGCATTATAATGAGTATAACGTCATCTTCGACTGGATCATGTGATCGAAACTTGATCGTAAATATTGTGGTTAACATGTGCGTAAGGAACAGAAGTTTGTTTCTTTTTTTCTGTCGTTCCCAACAATCGGCCGCCACTTTGTTGCTGAGTTATTTGCCGGTTGAAGATCATGTACTGAGCATAGTTATTTTAGTGATTTCTTGTTCATCGTGCTTGTGTTATCATTACGCGAATTAGGGTGAAGCGTTCATACAACTCAGTAGCATGATATGAAGAAGTAACATGTAATACTTGAACTCAGCAACATTAAAGAAGTAATTAATGCCTTCAGGTTGAGTTCGTAATATTTAATCACATGTACACACAGGACGGTCATTTCAATATGAGCAGCACATAAGTCCGTATAAGTCATGCATAAATTAATCAATAACGTAGACTGCTGGTTTACGTGTCAATGTCCGTTTAAGGATACAATGCAGTATTGTCGTCAGAACATCACAGCTATATGCACGCGCAGATAGACATGGCTACCTGCCGACAGTGAGACTGCGAGTCTGAATATTTCATACGAATTGGACGATTATTCTCCTCCTTCTGAGGATTCTAGTTAAACACTAACCTCCATAAGTTTCCTCTCATATAGAGTTCTAGGACTGACCCTGGTCCATCATAAATGCACATATAAATGGCTATATCATGCCATTGAATTGGAAGGTTAGAAAAACGCAGCTATTCAGCTTGGCAGTCAAGTAACAAAGGTTAGCGTCTCCTAGTTACCGACTGTGACCCAAACAACGCTAGACACGTCATAATCGATCATGTATGGAGCGTTCAATAATTGAAACATCTATCGCAATATATTAAATGTCTTAACCTTTACAATTGCACGTCTGCTAACCTTTAGCAGACGGCGTTAATAACATATACCGTAACACTTCTCCATGTACTTCTTGGTCTTCCTCTGCCTCTCTTGCCCTGAGGGTTCCAGAACAAGGACTGCCTTGTAATGCTATCAACAGGTTTCCTCAGTGTGTGTCTTATCATCGCCATCGTCTTCTTCTCATCTCTTGTTCCACTGGCACTTGTCTAGTTCTTGTCATCAGTTCCACGTTGGTAACCTTGTCATACCATTTTAATCCCTCTATTCTACGCAAGCACCCATTTATGAAAGTCTGTAGCTTTTTGGTGGTTGTCTTTGTTGTTCTACATGTCTCCGAGCCATACAATAGGACTGACTTCACATTTGAATTGAAGATTCTTATTTTCGTGTTGGATCCGATTTCTCTTGATCTTCATATATTTCCCAATGCAATGAAAGCTCCTCTTGCCTTTTGTATTCTTATTTTGATATCGCTGTCTGTCCCTCCAACTTTGTCTATATTACTGCCAAGATATGTGTATGATTCTACATCTTGAATTGGTGTTTCTTCAAGTTCAACCCTGTTATCATTACCTGCATTTATTCTCATTATTTTTGTCTTTTCCCTGTGTATTTTCAGACCCAATTGCTGTGACCTCTCATCGAGTGTTTTCAATTTGTCCTGCATCTGATTACGGTTATGGGACAGAAGAGCCAAGTCATCAGCAAAATCCAGATCATCCAACTGCTTAGTCAGAGTCCACTGGATTCCATTTCTGTTGTGTGTTGTCGATGATCTCATAACCCAATCTATTGCCAGCAAGAAAAGAAATGGAGACAAGAGGCATCCCTGTCGCACTCCTGTTCTTATCCCAAACGGTTCTGTAAGCTGTCCTTCGTGAAGAACTCTGCATGTCATGTCTTCATATGTTTTCTTTATTAAATTAATGATCTTCAGGGGAACTCCATAATGCCTCATCAATTTCCAAAGTGATTCTCTGTCTACAATGTCAAATGCCTTTTCGTAGTCCACAAATCCGATGTATAGTGGTGAATTCCATTCCAGACTTTGTTCAACTATTATTCTCAAAGTGGCTATCTGGTCTGTACATGATATGTTTTGTCGAAAACCTGCTTGTTCATCTCTCAGTTTCTTGTCTATGGACTCTTTTAATCTCTCAAGGATAATCCTGTTTAATACTTTTCCTGGCACTGATAGTAACATTATTCCTCTATAATTTGTGCACTCTTGTAAATTTCCCTTCTTAGGCAACTTAACCAGATATCCTTCCTTCCATTCTGCTGGTATCTCTTCCTTTTCCCAGACTTTACCAAGTAATTTATATAACATCTCTGTAGCCGTGTCGATATCTGCTTTGATGGCCTCTGCTGGAATGCCATCAGGTCCAGACGCTTTTCCCTCTCTTAGAAGCTTTATGGCTTTCTTTATTTCTTCCTTCGTTGGTCTTTCACCGTTAATTTGTAGCTCTTCTTCTGCTGGCTGGATGTTCGGCGGGTTTTGTGGAGCTGGTCTATTGAGAAGGTTCTTAAATAATTACATTATCTTAAATAATTACATAACATCAACTATAGGATTTAAGGTGCTCTCTGTGTGTCTCTTATGTTCTTAAATAATTACATAACATCAACTATAGGATTTAATGTGCTCTCTGTGTGTCTCTTATGTTCTTAAATAATTACATAACATCAACTATAGGATTTAATGTGCTCTCTGTGTGTCTCTTATGTTCTTAAATAATTACATAACATCAACTATAGGATTTAATGTGCTCTCTGTGTGTCTCTTATGTTCTTAAATAATTACATAACATCAACTATAGGATTTAATGTGCTCTCTGTGTGTCTCTTATGTTCTTAAATAATTACATAACATCAACTATAGGTTTTAATTTGCTTTCGGTGTGTCTCTTATGTTCTTAAAATATTACATAACATCAACTATAGGATTTAAGGTGCTCTCTGTGTGTCTCTTATGTTCTTAAATAATTACATAACATCAACTATAGGATTTAATGTGCTCTCTGTGTGTCTCTTATGTTCTTAAATAATTACATAATATCAACTATAGGATTTAAGGTGCTCTCTGTGTGTCTCTTATGTTCTTAAATAATTACATAACATCAACTATAGGATTTAATGTGCTCTCTGTGTGTCTCTTATGTTCTTAAATAATTACATAACATCAACTATAGGATTTAAGGTGCTCTCTGTGTGTCTCTTATGTTCTTAAATAATTACATAACATCAACTATAGGATTTAAGGTGCTCTCTGTGTGTCTCGAAGAAGAGCTGCAAGAACGTTTAGCGTATTCTCTATTTTTGTTAATCTCTTCTGGTTTGAAGATCGAGAAACATTGCTGACGTCTGCCTGATATTCCCGCCTTCATTATTTACCAAACAATTTACGCTAACGACATGGACTTTGTTTTCCTAGCTGCCATACTGGTACCAGCCAGTGTACTTCTCAGCGATTAACTTGATGTATGCCCACAGCGCCATCAATCCTATCGTGTATGGAGCCATGAACCAAACGTTTCGCAGCGGATTTCGTCATCTCGTGGACAGGTTAATATCATGGTCTAGTTTTTGTGTTTTCATTTTATTAATCATAATCGCTGCCTTTTTCATAAATCTTGTCATTGCCATTAATGCTGATTTTATCATAAATCATGTCGTAACCATTAAAGCTAGCTTTATTATCACGTTGTCCTTATTCATACTGTAGAATTGAAACTGTAGGACGGATTTGGCCATGCAAAAAGACAGCACCTTAATGAAGACCATAATAGAAGGAAAAGTGGAAGGTTAACGTGCAAGAGTAAGATCGTGCTATAAGTGGCAAGATAACATCAATCATATAGAGCTATTAAATTAATAGTTGCCGAATCACCTTCAGCTGGGGACTCATAAAATACGAGTCAATATTTTCTCACAGCAGGGGCGGGAGAATAATAAGTTCATGACAGCTAAGATGATCATAGTTGCATTGCTTGCTTTTCTTTAAAACCCTGTGAGGCTCCCTGAAGTAGAATCATCGTTCTTCTGTATTTTTATTTTTTTGGTTTTTAAGGACTATCTTCATTGCACACGGACAACGCCATCAGTGCTCCGATCTCCTCCCTTAGATCACACAAGGAAGATCTCAGCGCAGTGCACGTACTCCGTAGCACCGGCGAGAATCCCAATGTGTGTATATAATGTATAGGAATCACACATTCTATAAATGTTTTTGTGGTGGATAGGTTTCCTAATTTTTTTAATTTTGCCAGGGCAGCGGCCTGATAAGCCTACTCTTTACGATTTCCAACTGCCGTGGGATTTTTAACGTGCGCAACCTGCACACGGGACCTCCTATTTTTTCTCCCTTATCCGAGAAGGCTAGACATCCGATCTCACTACCCATGAGACCAGGGGGTAGTATGACGTAATTAGGACCCCTGGTTCTGAAAAAAATATTTCAATAATATTATAATCCCTCAACTGGGATTCGAACCCGGTAGCTCTTGAATAAGAGGCGTACGCCATACCTCTGAGCCACTCCGACCCCATCTTCTGTTGTTATCTCTGCCGAGAGTAATCTTGAATTAAGGTCGATAACTTTGAAGGCCGTCATCATTCATTCTTATCAAGTTTAACCATTATTGGACCACTACTACAGAGCAGGGGAGACAATACCGTCACACTTGCTGTAACTTCTCTACAAGTACTTTCATTTTGTCACAGTTATGAGCAAGGGGCAAAGTTTAGATCATTAATGTGTTTAGTCATAGTTCACTGGATTCCATTTCTGTTGGCTGAAGTCGATGTATTCATAACACAATCTACAGCCAATAGGAAGGTACATGGTGACAGGAGGCATCTCTGTCGCACTCTAAATCTTATCCCAAACGGTTCTTTAAGTTATCCTTCTTATAATTTATGTATTATGTTAATGGTCTTCAGGGTGACTCCATAATGCCTCATCAATCCAAAGTAATTGTCTGTTCACATTGTCAAATGACTTTTCATAGTCCAAAAATCCAATGTACCGAGACGAGTTTCATTTCAGATTTTATTCAACTATTATTCTCAATGTGGGCATCTGGTCTGTGCATGATCTGTTTATAGTTAATATACTAGAGTGCTAAAGTTAGTTAAATTTAGTTAACGACGACTAAAAGGGGTGCATTGGACGAAACCCAGGTGAAGGCAGATCAATGGGATGGCTAACATGTTGTAGTGAAATTGACAGAGATACAACGGTAAAATACCTCCAAAGATAACATGTAAGGATAAAAACATAATGCGTAGGCTGCTGATAGTACATGATCGCCCAGACCGCGGGTCATCACCCTCCATAAAAATTGACTTGCTAGACAGGAGGGGAACGGCGGATAAAAGGAAAAAAATATGACTGGAAAGATTGCGTGAGACTAGAAAGGCTAAGGAGACGCAATTGGGGGGGAAACGGAGAAAAGTCACGTTTCCCAAGTTGACATAAAGCAAGGAACTCGACAGAAGGGACCTTGGATATGTTACGCCACAGTCATTTATTGGTCGCTTTTGCGATACCAAGCCTTTGATTTGAATTCAGCGGCAGAACGCGGATGTTTGGAATATTACAAAAATTAAAAAGTAACTTTTTCGTAATATTAATGTTAGGAATATAAAAATTAGCTGGCCGGATGGCCCATTCTGAGCAGTGAACTAATATGTTCTTAATTTTACAGACGGATAGATAATATTGAAGATAATGACAAAAGACAGTGTTGTTCACATCAACGACAGACTGTATGGAATAAAAAGTGTCGCTATTTGCACAAAAAAAAACACGACCTCGAGACGCAGGTGTTCAAATCTACTTAGTAGGGAAGCGAAGGGACATTGGTGGGAGCTGTGTCTAAATATAACTTTTAACGACAAAATTTTGGAGGGGAGAGAAAGGTTGGTTCAAAAATCAAGTACATTTTGAAAAAAAAAAAAAACAAGTAGAGACGGACAGACTAACAGATAAACATCCATACTTGACTGAAGCATGACTGAAATGACTTTAGGGTAGGAAATTTGAATTTCAAATAAACCTAGGCAGTGATTGGCCACAGACAATCATTTTATCGGCGCTCAGACGCGCAAGTGGGGCCATTCCTCAATAGTTGTTCGATGATAGACACAGTATTTTAAAGTGTGGTGATTTCCAAATGAAAGAAAGTGAAATAAGTTCAGGGACGCCATACTATAGCCAGCAGCTCAGCTGAGTTTTGCTAGCATTTCTGTGTTCTTTATTCATAATCTGGTAAGATTGAAATTATTTCTTTGTATATTTTGAATATTGTTTAATGTTCGAGTGATTTGATACTGCCATATCGAAATCTAGCCTTACAAACAAGTAGGGATTTGCTCTAGACCCCCCGCCCAAGTCAGGGTCTAGGGACCAACAATATACATAAACTCCAACAAGGGTTAGGAAAGACAGATCAAGTGTTGAGAATAATGAAACATATTACCTATCCACTTTTAGGGAAGGAAACTAATAAATATTTTTCAGAATCTATAGTCTGGGAGGACCTATCTGATGTAAAACCACCATGGTAAATGTGCTGTTTGGTCAGAGAGATCTGACCTGTCTGTATGATGTGGTTGTTGTGTCCGTGTTGTGTCCAGACGTGGGTAGAGAATAGAATTTTGACACATAGCCAATACTTTGATTGCAGAGCTGTGAGTTTCAGCTGTCAACAAGGCGGTGTCCATTCAGTTGGTGATCTTACTCGAGTGTATCTGTGCAGTACGTTGTGACAGAGACCACTATTATTGCCCGCCAGCACGGAGAGGTGGGACCACCAGATTTCAGCACCAGAGCTACATATGCAAGATGAGTGAGCCTCTGGTCTGCTGGAAGTTCACCAACGCCTTTTAGTTACTAATACCCCATAAAATTCCTGCAATTTACTGGACACTGTGTAGTCAATATAGACAGGTGTGATGAGGCCACCCCAACAGCACAAGCATTAACTATCCTCCCAAGTAGATGACTACTAGAACATTTTAATAAAACTAACTAGTCTAGTACTTATATATGTACACTCTTGCATTTATTATGTAACATTACATGCATTTCTTTCATAATTTTTAAATCCTTTTTTTTTTAAAAAAGTTCTGGTCAACATAAAACTTGATCCAGAACAAATAAATGTAATATAATTCTATCAAAAATTTTACACACGTGAGTTAGTTCAGTGTATTTTAACATTTGTTAATATTATTAGTCTGCTTAAATATCTGTGGGTGTATCTATAATTACCACACCACATTACATCTCATTACCCTAGACATTTTACATAGATACATTCATTAGAAAAAAAAAAAAATAAGTGTGAGGTCGTAGTGGTAGCAAGAAAGGCCTTCTGTCAATTCACAACTACATTTTATCTCAGGAGCCTTCACAGCTGGCCTCATACATTACATTTAGTAATATCACCATCATACAATACCATCAAACCCACTACATACATTGGGGTCTTGTCCAGGGATAATTAGCCCAACAGTAATATTAGGATCTCCTGGTTGGAGAAATAAAATTAGGGGAAAAAAAATTGTGAAATTCCCTTTAAAATTAAAAGTGTCCCTGCAGATAAAAGTTGGTGAATCTTCACAGCCAGTGATAATTAATTAGTTAACTGGTTAGTTAGAATTAGTTAGACTATAGTCATAAGAAGTACTTAGTGTATTTACTGGTTAGAGATTTAGCTTGTATATTATTATATTGTCTGAAAAGTATGGCGGAGCTAGCAAAATTCCGATCAGCTGCTGTGCTGACCGCAAAGGAGATGGGAATGGATGGTCAAATTTTAATTCAATATGTAACGGCTGAATGTGATAAATATATTGAAAGGGAAGATAGAAAGGTAGCTGAAGAGAAGAGGTTACAAATTGAGGCTGATAGAGAAATTAAGAGGCTGCAGATTGAGGCAGAAGAAAAACGACAGCAAAGGGAGGCAGAAGAAAAACGACAGCAAAGGGAGGCAGAAGAAAAACGACAGCAAAGGGAGGCAGAAGAAAAACGACAGCAAAGGGAGGAAGAAGAAAAAAGGTTGACTGCCGAAAGGGAGGCAGAAGATAGAAGGTTGCAAAGGGAGCACGAATTACGACTAAGGGAGCTGGAATTACAAGGCCCGGCTCCTGAAAATGGTGCCAGCCCTTTTGCCTCAGATGCTACGCCCAGTCTGGGAGCCTCAAACTCAGCTATGGGGTTTCATTTAGACCATTTTGTTGAAAAAGACGATGACATAGAGGGGTACCTAGGACGTTTTGAGTTATTAGCTACTACATATGGGTTAGAGAGAGAGAGGTGGAGTTTAAAGCTATCACAGGGATTGAGAGGTACTTCTTATGAAGTATTTGCCAAAATGAACAGGGAAGACCAAGACAATTATGACATGTTAAAGCAGGCTTTGTTATTAAGGTACGAGAAGAATGGTGAATTTTATCGTAAGAAATTTAGAAATGCCAAACTGTTGTCTGGGGAGACATACCACCAATTCTCTGCTAGACTAGAAACCTATTTGGAGAAATGGACGGCTCTGGGGAAGACCCAAGATCTTAAAGAAATGATCATGATTGAGCAATTGAGAGAGTCCATGGCTCCAGACATGAGAAAATTTCTCATGGAACAAGGTGCAGAGAAGTTGGGGGAAATTTTAAATGTTGCTGAGAGGTATCAGGCAGCTCAGGCAGAGGTAAGTGGTGCTAAAAAGAAGCACATAGACAATTTTAAAGCTCCACAGCAATTTAATAAATTTGATAATAGAGAGCAGGGAAATAAAGGTAGGACAAACTTTGAGCGGCCAAGAAATGACTATCGCGACAGAAACTCACAGTTCAATGACCAAAAGTTCAATGAAAGAAAACCGTTGAACCAAGGAAAAAGATGGTGTAAATGGTGCAAGAAGGATAACCATAACACCGAATTTTGTAGAAGGAAACCTTCAAACATTGCTGCAATGAAGTCGGGGACGCGAAGATTAAAGGTTAATCCTAATGGACAACAGGAACCTTATCACCCCCCAGTTTGTGAGGATGTTATTTGTAATGGGGTCACCATAAGGTGCCTTTATGATACAGGTTTGGATTATGATTCAGTTGTGAAGTCTAGCCTAGTGGACCCAAGTCAGTATACCACAGAAACAGTGGAAATACAAGGGGCGACTAAGGACATACCACTCATGACACTTCCCATCGCAAGGATAACGGTGAAAACTCGCTATGTGGAGGGAGAAATCAGAGCAGCAGTGATAGATGAACCAATCTACCCTCTGATATTGGGGTGTAGATACGTCTTCTTGGGGAATCCCGAGAAACCTGTGATCATGGCGACAGTGCAGACCAGGTCACAGAAGAAGGAGGAAGAAGGTGAACCTATAAATGCTCATCCAGAGGAGATGAGGAAGGCGCAGGCTGAGGATAGGACACTCAAGCCCTGTTTTAAAAAATTGCCCAAATGCCACACACCTCCGAGCAAGGGGGAATATTTCATGAAGAACAAACTCTTATACAGGAAGACAGGAACTAGATCCACTGGTCACGGACAGTTAGTTCTTCCCAAGATATATAGGGCAAACTTAATAAGGAGCTTACATGTTGGAACAGATGGTGACCATGAGAAAGTCGGTACCATCTGCCAAAAGATTGCTCGAAAATACTATTGGCCCGACGTAAATGTCGATGTTGAAAACTTTGTAGAAGCATGTGGCGTATTTCATGAGGGAACACCCACAAAGGGAAAATATGTGCAGGACCTAGAAACGCCACGGGGCAACTTTAGGCCTGAAAGAAAAACTAATTATACTCGGGTAGACAAAGTGGAATGGGAGCCCCCTTTTCACACCCAGTCTTCACTTGAATGGATTAACATGGCCACTATGCGAAGAGTACAAAGAAGAAATTTTACCCAGGATAAGATGACAATCCCTCGGTCAGACTTATATAAACTGGAAGAACAGACAAGAGAGCGAAGATCTCTCATAAACAATCTTAAGTGGGGAGACAAACCCCAGAGAAAAATTGGTAGTGGTCGATTTTGTGAGTGATGATTCTAGGAAGAAAAGTCCTCATTATAGAGCTTCTAATGGACGGGACCCGATGGGTTCCATGAAAAATAAGTATGATAAATTAAAGATCCAGATGTAACTCTATTAAGGACCTGGACAGATGAGAAGGCGGAAGAGACTGTTACCTCATCGTATCAATACGTGAACGAACTGACCACTCGTTTGAAAGCTGGATGGAAACTGGCAAATGATAATTTGAAGCAAGCCAGGAAGAAACATGCAGCATATTTTAATAGGAAGGCAAAGGACAGGGAACTGGCAGTCGGAGAGAAGGTGCTGCTTCTACTACCCGGAAGCCAGAATAAATTACAAATTGGTTGGCAAGGTCCATATACGGTTCTAGAGAAAGTGTCTAGAACAAACTATAAAATTGACAAAAAGGGGAAGGAGAAAGTTTATCATGTAAACCTGTTAAAGAAGTATCTGGACAGACCACTCCAGGAAAGCACCCCCTTATTGACCTTGGCTATTGCAACCCAGATGCAAAAAGAACCACTCACCTCACATGAATACCCATTACATCCTTGTGAAACCGCAGCACAGGTAAAAGTCAGTAAGCACCTGACTAAAAACCAGAGGGAGAGAGTTCAACAAGTTCTGGAGGAACATACAGATGTATTAACAGATAAACCAGGCCATACAAATTTGCTACAGTATGACATGAAACTGGTAGACTCAAACCCAATCTGTATGAGAGCCTATTCTATTCCGTTCGCGAAGGAGAAGGCATTGAAGGAAGAAATAGAGTATTTGTTGAAGGAGGGGATTATTTCGCACAGTGAATCATCTTTTAGTTCTAGTGTCGTTTTGTTGAGAAAACCGTCTGGGGAACACAGACTGTGCATAGATTACAGGAAACTGAATGCTGTCACAGAAGGACAAGTGGATCCATTACCAGACACAAAACAGTTATTTGCCAGACTGAACAAGGCAAAATACTTTTCAAAGGTGGATCTTAGTAAAGGCTATTACCAGATCCCAGTGAAGCCTGAAGTGAGACCTTATTTGGCTTTTAGCACTTCGGATGGACATTATGAATTCAATATGCTACCATTCGGACTGAAAAATGCTCCGAGTGTGTTTTCAAGGATGATGCGCAAATTGTTGGATCCCCTGAATAACCCATGTATCACGAATTTCATGGATGATATTCTCGTCGCCACAGAGACATTTGAAGAACACATTGAAGCTCTGGAGATGTTGTTTGATAGACTTCGGGAGGCGAACTTAACTGCTAGGCCACAAAATGTTGTATTGGATGCAAAGAGTTGGAATTCTTGGGACACACTGTATATCAGGGTAATATGACCCCTGATCCTAAGAACTTGGAAAAACTGCAGAGAGCACCTAGGCCGCAAACAAAAAAGGACGTGCGATCATTTGTGTCGTTATGCGGATTTTATCAGAAATACATCAAGAATTTTAACGCTATTTGTGCTCCTCTGACTGATCTGACTCGCAAGGGACTTCCAGATAAAATTATTTGGACTGCACAATGTGAACTAGCGTTCCAAGAGTTAAAGGAAAAAACTCACTAGCAAGCCTATTCTCAAACTGCCTGATTTGACACAGGACTTTGTCTTAAGAACCGATGCAAGTAATGTAGGACTAGGAGGGGCTTTGTTGCAAAGATCATCTTCACCTGATGGGGAACTGAAACCAGTCGCTTATGCAAGCCGTAAATTGAATAAGGCGGAACAAGGATACTCCACAAGCGAAAAAGAATGTTTAGCGTTAATCTGGGCAATAAAGAAGTTTCAAATCTATCTGTATGGTAGGACATTTGTGGTGGAGACGGACCATCAGCCTCTCGTATTCTTATCTCAGGCTAAGCATGAAAACGCAAGATTGCTGAGGTGGTCTTTATTGCTTCAACCTTATCAGTTCAGTATCCAATATATCCCAGGCAAATTGAATGTCGGTGCAGATTTCCTCAGTCGGCACCCCTGTGATCAAAATTAGAGTAGTGGCAGACGTGAGGAGTAATTTTACCTATGTGTATCGCTGGTTTTGGAACTTGCCATAGGCATGTTTTCAAGTGGGGAGATGTGTAGTGAAATTGACAGAGATACAACGGTAAAATACCTCCAAAGATAACATGTAAGGATAAAAACATAATGCGTAGGCTGCTGATAGTACATGATCGCCCAGACCGCGGGTCATCACCCTCCATAAAAATTGACTTGCTAGACAGGAGGGGAACGGCGGATAAAAGGAAAAAAATATGACTGGAAAGATTGCGTGAGACTAGAAAGGCTAAGGAGACGCAATTGGGGGGGAAACGGAGAAAAGTCACGTTTCCCAAGTTGACATAAAGCAAGGAACTCGACAGAAGGGACCTTGGATATGTTACGCCACAGTCATTTATTGGTCGCTTTTGCGATACCAAGCCTTTGATTTGAATTCAGCGGCAGAACGCGGATGTTTGGAATATTACAAAAATTAAAAAGTAACTTTTTCGTAATATTAATGTTAGGAATATAAAAATTAGCTGGCCGGATGGCCCATTCTGAGCAGTGAACTAATATGTTCTTAATTTTACAGACGGATAGATAATATTGAAGATAATGACAAAAGACAGTGTTGTTCACATCAACGACAGACTGTATGGAATAAAAAGTGTCGCTATTTGCACAAAAAAACACGACCTCGAGACGCAGGTGTTCAAATCTACTTAGTAGGGAAGCGAAGGGACATTGGTGGGAGCTGTGTCTAAATATAACTTTTAACGACAAAATTTTGGAGGGGAGAGAAAGGTTGGTTCAAAAATCAAGTACAAAAAAAAAAAAAAAAAAAAACAAGTAGAGACGGACAGACTAACAGATAAACATCCCATACTTGACTGAAGCATGACTGAAATGACTTTAGGGTAGGAAATTTGAATTTCAAATAAACCTAGGCAGTGATTGGCCACAGACAATCATTTTATCGGCGCTCAGACGCGCAAGTGGGGCCATTCCTCAATAGTTGTTCGATGATAGACACAGTATTTTAAAGTGTGGTGATTTCCAAATGAAAGAAAGTGAAATAAGTTCAGGGACGCCATACTATAGCCAGCAGCTCAGCTGAGTTTTGCTAGCATTTCTGTGTTCTTTATTCATAATCTGGTAAGATTGAAATTATTTCTTTGTATATTTTGAATATTGTTTAATGTTCGAGTGATTTGATACTGCCATATCGAAATCTAGCCTTACAAACAAGTAGGGATTTGCTCTAGACCCCCCGCCCAAGTCAGGGTCTAGGGACCAACAATATACATAAACTCCAACAAGGGTTAGGAAAGACAGATCAAGTGTTGAGAATAATGAAACATATTACCTATCCACTTTTAGGGAAGGAAACTAATAAATATTTTTCAGAATCTATAGTCTGGGAGGACCTATCTGATGTAAAACCACCATGGTAAATGTGCTGTTTGGTCAGAGAGATCTGACCTGTCTGTATGATGTGGTTGTTGTGTCCGTGTTGTGTCCAGACGTGGGTAGAGAATAGAATTTTGACACATAGCCAATACTTTGATTGCAGAGCTGTGAGTTTCAGCTGTCAACAAGGCGGTGTCCATTCAGTTGGTGATCTTACTCGAGTGTATCTGTGCAGTACGTTGTGACAGAGACCACTATTATTGCCCGCCAGCACGGAGAGGTGGGACCACCAGATTTCAGCACCAGAGCTACATATGCAAGATGAGTGAGCCTCTGGTCTGCTGGAAGTTCACCAACGCCTTTTAGTTACTAATACCCCATAAAATTCCTGCAATTTACTGGACACTGTGTAGTCAATATAGACAGGTGTGATGAGGCCACCCCAACAGCACAAGCATTAACTATCCTCCCAAGTAGATGACTACTAGAACATTTTAATAAAACTAACTAGTCTAGTACTTATATATGTACACTCTTGCATTTATTATGTAACATTACATGCATTTCTTTCATAATTTTTAAATCCTTTTTTTTTAAAAAGTTTGGTCAACATAAAACTTGATCCAGAACAAATAAATGTAATATAATTCTATCAAAAATTTTACACACGTGAGTTAGTTCAGTGTATTTTAACATTTGTTAATATTATTAGTCTGCTTAAATATCTGTGGGTGTATCTATAATTATCACACCACATTACATATCATTACCCTAGACATTTTACATAGATACATTCATTAGAAAGAAAAAAAAATAAGTGTGAGGTCGTAGTGGTAGCAAGAAAGGCATTCTGTCAATTCACAACTACATTTTATCTCAGGAGCCTTCACAGCTGGCCTCATACATTACATTTAGTAATATCACCATCATACAATACCATCAAACCCACTACACATGTTAAAGAAGTATGACTTGACAGCACATCACACAGACGTGCATGCTGTGTATCAGAACCAATACTCAACAGCACCAGAAACGCTTGGCGTACGAATAGAATAAAATGCATCTTATTAGAATGTAGCTCTACCAACTATTATCTGACTGCCAACAACAGAAGATCAGTTCTGCAGGGAATGGTTAAACATGAAGTCGGTTTAAATCTTCATGGTATATACACTGATGCTCGTCGAGAACGGTAACCGCAAATCCTCACGATCCTTGGGTTCAAAAAGGCAAGGCAAGAACAAAAAAAAAGTACATAAACTAAACAATGAGAACCATTAGGAAAGCAAATATGCACATCAATCGGCATTCACTACAAAAGTCTGTCGCTTGTTGACATAAATAACGAAATATTGACTGCCAATTTGAGTTAACAAAAAACATCAAAAGTAGTTTCCCTTGAATAAAATATTGTTTTATCCGGCCATAAAAGATATTAGTGCCGTATCCGGAAACGGGATATTTTTTAATGTCCCTGGAAATCTATTGTATCACGTGTTTTTGTGTGTAATGCCAAAAATGTTGAAAAACGGTTGTGGGGAGGTAAGAGTTGTAGAGGGGTGGATATATGCCAGACCTTGTGGTACAGCTGGGAGTTTAGTTGATAGTTGTTGGTGTCGATACTTGAATGACATACAAGGTTATTCTAAAGTCGATCATGGAGATAACGCTTTGATGAATGACATGGGACATTATAATCTTCTTCAACACCTTGTCAAATTACGGGTATTAATAATCCTATATTCTATAATTACAATTAGTTTCCTAAAAGCCACTAACACCGGTGACGCAGTTTATTTTCTATCTTTAGCTGATCACGTTTCCTATCAAAATTCATTATCGCAGCGAGGCGCAGTCGCCTTTCGGATGTTTCCTGGTTCGAATCTGTGGAATCTCTCTCACGTCTTTAATGTGTGTATCCTGTATTTTTTCTCGCTTTCTTGATTTCTCTAGTTTTTCTTCTTTCTTTCTGTCTTTCTTACAAGTGCATAAATTTCACAAATTTGCATTATGTTACCTTCATTCCTTCCTCGTGTTTAGCTCATTTAGAACTGTGTGGAGTAAACTTGGGTCAACATGCAGGAAATATGCGTCTAAGTACTCCTTGCAATAGTCGTTTCTGCACCAACGTGTATTATATGTTGAGAAGGCTAGTCAAGTTCGCAGCCTGCCTTTGTTGGATTTTACGTAATGCTCTTTAGGGCGAATAATTCCAGAATCATCGACTTTTTTTCTAACTTTCCTCGTTTTTTTTTGTTTGTTTGCTGTCTAAAGAGGAATAGTTGTGTTCCGAACTACAACAGCCACCAGCATACACATTCATGAGAATACCACTTCATTTTACAATGTGAGATTTAATCTCAACCCAAACCAAACTTCACTCAGTCACTATACTTTATAATAATAATAATAGCCCCTTCAGTCAAGTTACGACAGGACTTAAGTGAGATAGCGAAAGACTGAAAGCGACAGATTCCGTGACAGAATCAAGGACTATTCTACTCAGAATGCCTGATATCTGCTGACACATCAAATAACACTTTTCTCGCGATCAGGGTAGTTCACTTTTGTGAAACAGAAAAGGAATATTTAGTAGAAAGGTAATGTATATCTCTCTCTTGATTGAGTGAAATAGAGACAGAGGATTGGTATTCTAGTCACACTACTATCCCTTCCCTGATTGATTTAATTATTATTTCATTTACAATTATTTTCCGCTCGAGCCCCCATGTAAAAGATCAAAGAATGTATCTTATAACACTTATTATCACATTGAAGACAACAACCATACATCTGACAAGTTACAAAGTAAAGCAGACATGGTTGGTTTAGTTATTCAAATATAAAATATAATTTTCAAAAGGAAAAAAACAAAAAAAAAGAATCCCGCTATACAGAATGATAGTTACACTAGTATTATTGCGCGTTTAGTGTTACATTAGACAAGTGTCATCACTTGGTGTAACAGTTTGTGAAGTTGTATGTTTCACTTCTCAATAGACGTTGTTTGTTACTCAGCTTTTGGAAGATTTGTTGGTCTTCTGGTGTTGATGTTGGCGGTTTTTGACTCAATGGGTTGCCTCGGCTATGGTCTGTCCTCTTGCTTGTATGGACTAAAGTGCAAATTCAGAATCTCTTCACTACAGTCTCATACTTCAGCACTTTTGGTTGGTATCGCATTGTTAACTTCCTAGTCTTCACCATTAAGACTGAACAAAATACACACGTTTGAAGCTTCGTAAGTTTCCTGCTGAGGTAAACTTCATCTTCCCTCCCCTTTCAATTTTCTGACCATCAGATAATTATGCATCCCTGACAAAAGCAGGTAACGAGGTGCCTGTGACGCAACTCAAGGTTCGAGCAGTACACGCGTTCTCCCTATCCTCCCCAACTCACAAGATAAATCTCAGAATTACTAATAAGCCTCGGGCTGCTATTGTTTGTTTACACTGGCCAACGAGGGCTTATCAATACTGAGGTCGAGCGAAAGTTACTCTTTCCTTACTGTCCCCGCTTCTATCATTCATGCTTGGTTAATCATGGACAATATAGAAATACTTTTCCCCAAACAAATAAACTGACATGTGCATTTAAATAAGTATCAAAACACACATATTGTACATTCAAGACAGAGTGATTGAACATCCGATAGATTATTAACACAGAACTCAGTGATGTTAGAAGTTAAAAATAATGATCGATATACATATTTTTCATTTGGAGCAGAAGGTACAACAGTGGCTAGATGACGAAAGAAAGATCTATGTAGATCACAATAGATGAAATCTGTCTTGCTGTACAGCACAAGTGATACAAAGACAGTGAGCAGTTATGCGACTGAATTAGAATAAGTTCCGAATCGTGCATATATAGAGAACAAGAGTTAATGTTACAATGAAATGAAAATACAGCTGCAACTACATCTCACTAATGATCTTAAATATAAATATTCAGATTAGATATACAAATCAGGTATTATGAGTACAAAAATGTATCGACATACCCTTTCAACGAACTCACTACTGCTCTGGTTCTTGATGGCTTTAGGTCGTTAAGTTCAATGACTTAGAATCCTATTTAAATGTTTCCCGTCCAGTTGGTGCACAGTGTGAATCGTGGCTATATGACCGGGCCCCAGTCTTGGTTCTTTGTTGGGTGCCATAAACTGTAGGGTTCCGATATTTAACAGGTCATCCTATTCCCTCCCCCAAGCATTACGTGTGTGGCGGGCAGGTCTGAAAATGTCAAAAGTAGTCATATTCTCCAATAAGCTTGCAATGGTCCAGAGTGGCAGAAACTTTATGGTAGTCTATAAAAATGTATTGTTTCCTCACTTGCCCGAATAATTAAACGGGTGTATCTCGCCTCTTAGTCTCTGAGTCGGTGAATCCTATCAATTACGCCATCTGTGAGAAGCAATTTATGACTCTTGACGTCAAGTGTTAACCTTACTGGGCGGTTATGATGCAACATCTAGTCGCCAAGAAGTCTGCAGTCGTCTCTGTTCTGAGTTCTAATATAACTTAATATGCGGGGAGAACGACCAGAAAAGTGTTGACAGCAGAGTATGGCAATAGTACATGGCGCGCTGTTACGTCGCGACAGTCTAATACTAAGGAAGAAAATTGTAAGGAAAATTGACGTACTTATAGGAGAAAGACAGAAGAACGAGATGGACGAATTGTGGTTTCGGCACAAGTCATAACTGCCTATGGGAATGCGCCCCTGAGGTGACAGCCCTCAGCTGCTTATTTATCCTGTAGTTTGTGGCCGTACGTGCTGATGGTTATGTTGATCGTATTAGTGAAAATTCGTATCACTGTCCTTCACCAGACAGGTTATGTTGATGGAGATGGTATGACTGTCTAAACTCACAACAAAACAAAACAACAGCTCACAAACACTGATGGATGATGACTCAAGTCGGTGAGTGAATTCACGCTGACAGCAAAATGACTACGAAAAATTCAAACGTTTAATTTCAGCTTCAAGATCATCTGTGGGAATATGACTCATCTCCTTCCTTCCATTCTCTGTCTAAGTCGCTGTCTATCTGCATCTAAGTGCTGTCTCTAACATGATCATCGCTGAAGAACCATTACTGTCGATTACCGTTATTCTGTCCTTGCCAACTCTTCCTATCTATAATTGCTGTGTTCAATAGTGGACATTTCTTTTCTTACTCTTTCTTGTTCTCACTCTGGTAGTAGGTACTATTATGGCGTATCTTGGAAAGACTGGCCTAAACCGCCAGGGGTGGAGATTTCCGCCTATATGTTCCCTACTGACACGTTGGTAACTGTCTATAAGCTGCACTTTGAACTATACAGGTTAACACTGCTGCTTACTTCACATACCTGTTAGACTTGTAGTCTTGAAATTTGATAACGAAATCTTGAACTGGCAACATTGAATTGCTTGACTTTGTATACACAAACGTGTCTTAACACATTAACTACCGAATTGAAAAACACACTGTGGCCGAATTAAACTTTTCCCATTTTCATCCTGTAGGTGTTTGCACAAAGTAAGCTGTAGTTTTCGTAATTGTTTACCGATGTTTATGAATTACATGTCATTTTAAAGATAAATAAATGTACTATTACAATAAGCACCGGTTGTAACTCTAATAGAGGTTGTTGCTATTTCAAGGCCCTCCGACGGCCGAGGACTTGCAATATTTTCACAATTATAACTGCTTGCGCCCAATCTCTATCAAAATCACACTTTCAATCAATGTGCACACCGTTTTCACTCTTGTCCTCGTCGCTAGATCTATCAGATAATTGTTGAAACACGTTTCTATCCTATTCAGCCGTTAGACGAGATGTACATGCATTTTTTGTAGTCCTATCACTAGTTGCTACGGTAGACAGTTTTACACGATTTGGTAACTAACCCAAAACGCTGAAAAATATGAACATAATATCAATTTTCCAGTGTTCTACAACAACCATGCTTTGGGAATTTGTTTTCCGGTGGCAACTTAAAATCTCGAACCAGATCAGAAAGAGTTTCAGTACATTTTTCATTCGTTTTATTACTAAAATTAGATTGGCGCTCTGAGCGGCTTGCGGTCCAAATGTGATTATTTTGTGAGCCGCTGACAGCGGCTTGCGGTAGTTAATGTGTTAACACTAGAATGGTGACGTAAGAGCGACTTGCTGGTTCGGCAAACAATTTGGTATGATGCTGTGACCACAGAACAAACCACCTTCAGTTGCTTGTTCGCCAGAATGAACAATCAAATAGTGCTCGCCACTACACAACTTTAATACTTGCAAAACTTTGCAAAACCTACGCTAAGCGCATTCAACATCTGACTGACTATATTATTTTCACCGATTTACTATTACAATTTTCTTGGAAGCTTCTCGATTAACATCGCTCACTCACTACAATAAAAGTCTCGTGCCTCCTGTTTCGTTCCCCTTTTTCCAACTCACAAAAATCCCAGGGACGTAATAGTAAGTTCTCTCCCTTTGCTAACTAAGTCAAAAACCTTGTCTCCCCCTGTATTCGTAGTACTTTTAATAGCGTATGCAAATTTATAAAACCATATCCACCGACATCTCGCCAATCTACTAGCCAAATCCACGACCTTTTCTTTAAGGCGCACCACCAAAGATTTACCTCCCCATAATCCCAGACCTAAGGGTCTTTTATATGTGGACATGCGCCCTAATATAACCATGTGTCCGGCACAAAAGATCAGTACAGTGACACTTATGTGTGAAAACACAGAGGATCATTACAGTGACACTTGTTTGTCATTGGGTCTTGCGTTTGTGTTGGGCGTGTGTCAATGCGACCTCATGCGAGAAGAGAAAAAAAAAAAAACTAATATAACCATGTGTCCGGCACATAAGATCAATACAGTGACACTTATGTGTCATTAGATCTACTTACTTATTTACTTACTTAGTCGTTCCCCTTCTACCGTGAGGTGTAGAGGTGTTGAAGAGAGAGCGCCAGACTATTCTAACGGCTGTCTTCCTCCTGGCCTGGTTCCATTCTAGTCCTCGGTCCTTCATAGATTGTCTAATGTTGTCCTCCCAGCGGACTCTGGGTCGTCCTCTGGGTCTGGATCCTTGGCCCTTTGTTTCCCAGGCTTGTCGTGGCAGCCGATCTTCTCCCATTCTGCAGACATGGCCATACCATCTTAGTTGGTACTGTTCTACTTGGGTCTGTAGGGGGTGGCTTATTAGGCCTTGACGTATCGTCTGGTTGCGTACCATGTCATTAGATCTTTTGTGTGAAAACACAGAAGATCATTACAGTGACACTGATGTGTCATTGGGTCTTTTTGTGTTGGGACATGCGTTTATGTTGGGCTATTTCCAATGCGACCTCATGCGAGGAAAAAAGGGTCTTTTATATTTGGACCTGCGCCCTAATTTAAATATGCGACCTCATGCGAGAAAACAAGGGTCTTTTATATTTCGACATGCGCCCTAATATAACCGACTAGGTTGAACGGGACGCGCCTCGCCAAAACGAGGCAAAAGTTTTTCATAATTTACCTCCCTTATTCCTAAAATCAAAACCTTTTAATCTTATCGCTTCTCGGCCTTTTGGCTGAAATCAAAGTGTCTTGGCCAGGGCCGGTTTAACACAAAGGATCAGTACATTGACACTCATGTGTCATTTGGTCTTTTGTGTGAAAACACAAAGGATCACTAAAATGACACTTGTGCGTCATTGGGTCTTTTTGTGTTTGGACATGCGCCTACTAACTGGTCTCGGCTAGGATCATGTGTTTTTACCAAGCGGGGGTTGGGCGCTTGTAAATGCAACCTCATGCGAGGAAAAAAATGCGACCTCATGCGAGGGGAAAAAAAAAATTAATCTTATCGCTTCTCGGCCTTTTGGCTAAGATCAAAGTGTCTTAGCCAGGGCTGGGATCACAAAATTTACACATTTAACTCAATAAAGTCAGGAGAACTCACTTTGAGCCCCAGAAGGGGTATTAAAAAAAAAAGAAAAAAACTAATCTTATCTCCAATATAGTCAAATCCAATAGTGCGTTACTACAGTACGCACATTTTCTAAAACAGACTTCCCTACTCGACCTTATATCTTTATTTAGACCTCAACCTCACTGTTACAAGTTCCTTTCGACGTTTACTCCTCTCTTCTGCTTGCTGTGAGAGCTTCTTTTCGCCCAATCTGAGGTGGCGCCGCCGAAGATAGCATCGCCACTTGGTGCGATCGGCAGCTTCATCTTCCCAGGTTGCTGGATTTATGTCCAGCGCCCCCATGTCTCTCTTACACACATCTTCGAATCTCAGCTGCGGTTGCCCAACTGTTCTTTTGCCATCTGCCAGTTGTCTGTAGAAGATATCTTTCGGGATGCGGCTGTCAATTTATGTGTCCAGAAAGAGTTTGTCGTTGATGGTAGACCCTAGGTATGTGAAGTGGTGCACCACTGCCAAGTCATAGTTATCAATAATGATAACTGGTGCAACATCCACATCCTGACTCAGCACATTTGTTTTCTTTAGACTTATTGTGAGGCCAGAGTCCTTTCATGCTTGGGCGAAGCGATTCATCAAGCTCTGAAGCTTCTGTCTCTTATAGTGACCCTTCTGATTTTTGTTTTTGCCTTCAGCCTTACGAGGTTAAACAGTCGGCCATCTGATCTAGTGTGAAGGCATATTCCTTCAGTTGCATCTCTGAATGCATGTTTCAAGAGTAATGCAAAGAACATCCCGAAGAGGGTAGGAGCCAGAACACATCCTTGCTTAACGCCACTGCGTATGGCAAAGGTCTGTGATGTGCTTCCCGTATATTCGACTGTTCCTGTCAGTTCTTTCTTGGAATGACTGTATCATTTCCAGCAATTTAGCTGGGCAGCCTATTTTCAGAAGGATTTTGAAGTGTCCATCCCTACTAACCAGGTCTAAAGCCTTTGCGAGGTCTATAAAGGCGATATATATGTATGTATATATTTACACACACACACACACACACACACACACACACACACACACACACACACGCGCACACACACACACACACGCACACACACATATATATATATATATATATAAAGGCCTTTTCTGTTCTCTTGATTCTTCATGAAGCTGGCGAAGAGAAAAGATCATGTCTGCTGTTGATCTACACTCTCGAAATCTACATTGTGACTCTGGATATATGCGCTCAACTAACTTGTGTGCTCGCATTAAGATGGCTCTGGCAAAAACCTTACCATCAAAACTAAGAAGAGAGATGTCTATGTAGTTATTGCAATCACTTCTGTCTCCTTTACACAGAAGATTTCACCACAGACATATTGAAGACCCAGACATAGAAGATCTCATTACAGGGAAAGTGGACTCCGTAGACACAGAACCTCTCACTACAGGCGACGTGGACGCCCCAGACACAGAAGATGTCACCACAGACAAGTGGACACCCCAGACACAGAAGATGTCACCACAGACAAGTGGACACCCCAGACACAGAAGATGTCACCACAGTCATGTGGACACCCCAGACACAGAAGATGTCACCACAGACAAGTGGACAACCCAGACACAAAAGATGTCACCACAGGCATGTGGACACCCCAGACGCAGAAGATGTCACCACAGACAAGTGGACACCCCAGACAAAGAAGATGTCACCACAGACAAGTGGACACCCCAGACACAGAAGATGTCACCACAGTCATGTGGACACCCCAGACACAGAAGATGTCACCACAGTCATGTGGACACCCCAGACACAGAAGATGTCACCACAGTCATGTGGACACCCCAGACACAGAAGATGTCACCACAGTCATGTGGACACCCCAGACACAGAAGATGTCACCACAGTCATGTGGACACCCCAGACACAGAAGATGTCACCACAGTCATGTGGACACCCCAGACACAGAAGATGTCACCACAATCATGTGGACACCCCAGACACAGAAGATGTCACCACAGTCATGTGGACACCCCAGACACAGAAGATGTCAAATTAATATGAAACAAACATAAAGGTATGTTTTCAGGCACTCGTAGGAAATAAAGAAGTAGAACACTAGACAACAGAAAAACAACAGACATGAGTGGCTTACCCAGGATTTGAACACTGGACCTTCCGTGCGACCACCCCGCCTAGCTATGCAAGCGAATCACACTATCCTCCCGCCATCCACGCATCACAAAAATGATGCTAAGATGACAGGTCAATAGTGCCAACCGAAAGACATAACACCGGAAGTCCACCATGGGCAATACGGCCTATTAATGACGCAATCACTTCTGTTGTTTCTCTATCAGACAGCATAGCCCAGTCCACACAAGACAAAGAGACCTTAATACTGTGTCTAGTAAATAATAGTAGACTTAGAACAGTAAGTACAGGACAGAGGGTAGGTTTTGGTATTATATAAACATTTATAACATATTTTTTTTTTTTTTTTTCCTTAACCAGCAGCACTTGGGCTTTCAGCCCTTCGGCCCAATGACATGTCATTGCGAGGCAGGGGAACCTGAGGACTTTCCTTCCAACCCGGTCAGGAGCTTCGCTCCTTCCCATCCACAGAGTGTTTATCACAGGAGCCGTTCAGGCTATTCAGTCAAATTTCCGGCCGTAAACATTTCTTCAAACGCCGACGCCCGGGTTTGAACCATGAACACCTGGTCGCCAGTACAACGCCGAAGCCATTACACCAGCGCGGCTCCCATTTATAACATATAAGGAAGGGAAACCCGAGGCCTGTAAACGGTAAATAAATATGAAACAAGTATAAAGGTATGTTTTCAGGCACTCGTAAGAAATAAAGAAGTAGAACACTAGACAACAGAAAAACAACAGACATGAGTGGCTTACCCAGGATTTGAACACTGGACCTTCCGTGCGACAACCCCGCCTAGCTATGCAAGCGAATCACACTATCCTCCCTGCCATCTACGCATCACAAAAATGATGCTAAGATGACAGGTCAATAGTGCGAACCGAAAGACATAACACCGGAAGTCCACCATGGGCAGTACTAGTGCCCTGGATTTGTATAAAGAGTTATGTCAACTAAGTCAGAATCGAAAACGAGGCTGAACGACGTGGACGCCATTTTTTGTCGACAATACCAGGGTTAGTAGTGGGAATAAGCGTCGAGGAAGATTTTTTTATATAAATTAATGAAGAAAAATATCCCGTTCAATCTCTGATGGGTTATAATTAGGATATATATATATTGTTTTCAATTTCAAATAATATGAACAACTGCCGATGAGAAAGTGGCATCACATTTGTCAAATCATTGTAAATAGGGACAATCACAATTATGCTAATACGTTAAATAAATAAACAAAAAAACAAAAAATCAAACAAACAAACAAAATCAAGAAGAAACTCTGAACAAGAATTATATTAAAATGGAGGGGTGTAAAGGCCTGGTGGTTCCAGTTATATAACTGACTTTAACAGATATTTAACTGACTTTCATCTGTTAAAAGTCATATGCATTGTAAGAACAGCATCAGACCTTCACATTCCCAGACACTAATATTAACATTTGTTCGTGATAAATATTGTTTGACTATATTATGCAGTTCCCTAGGTCTGTCTATTCTTAACACCTCTTCTATATTTATAAGATTATATTTATATTTATTTTTATATTTATTTTTATATTTTATATAATCTATGTAATTTTAAATTATATAATATAAATTATATAATTATTATAATTTTATAATTATATAATTTAAATATATAAAATATAAATTGATATCATGTAATAAAATTTTATATTTTTATTATTTTATTAATATTTTTTTAATTACAATTAAATTATATAACATTATATCATAAATTATATAATATCATTATTATATAATAATAATAATTATATAATAAATAAATTATATATATATATATATATATATATATATATATATATATATATATATATATATATATATATATATATATATATATATATATATATATATATATATATATATATATATATATATATATATAATAAAAACGGAATAATATAATATATATAATATAACTATAATAAAATCTCCTGTCCAAAATATGTAATTAGATTTTGTTAAAACTATCTGTACATAGTCGCATTTTAAATGAAAACATAAACTGTGTGATCATCTGAATCTAGTAAAACTGTCAGTGTCTACAAGTACAACAGTCATTCACCAGTTTCCACATTTCAAACTAGGTAAATAGTTCAATTCGATGGGAGTATGTTTTTTTCCTAAGTGTTGCAATTCTAACGGAATATTTGTTGCTAAATAGTGGAATTCTAACGGAATATAAAATTCAACGGAGTATGTGTTAACAATCCACGCTACTGATTCTTTTCAATAAACCGGTAAGTAAACTAGTTTTCTTCTTTTTGTTTTGTTACTTGAAATACAAATAATAGTACAAATATGTGCTACTGTATTTGCATCTAATTTTATTTCAAATTATTAGCTAACCTAAACGAAAATGCAAATTGGGTCCGAAACTCATGATCGGGTCCATTTTCCTGCAATACGGGTACGACCGAAAATGGCGGCCAAATTTTAGTTGTCGTAACTCTTATAGAGAAATCCATCCAGGGAACTAGTGCCCCTTTATCATATAAGAGTTACGACAACTAAAATTTGGCCGCCATTTTCGGTCGTACCCGTAGTGCAGGAAAATGGACCCGATCATGAGTTTCGGACCAAATTTGCATTTTCGTTTAGGTTAGCCAATAATCTGAAATAAAATTAGATGCATATACAGTAGCACATATTTGTACTATTATTTGTATTTCAAGTAACAAAACAAAAAGAAGAAAACTAGTTTACTTACCGGTTTATTGAAAAGAATCAGTAGCGTGGATTTTTAACACATACTCCGTTGAATTTTATATTCCGTTAGAATTCCACTATTTAGCAACAAATATTCCGTTAGAATTGCAACACTTAGGAAAAAACATACTCCCATCGAATTGAACTATTTACTTAGTTTGAAATGTGGAAACTGGCGAATGACTGTTGTAGACACTGACAGTTTTACTAGACCAGATGATCACAACAGTTTATGTTTTCATTTAAAATGCGACTATGTACATGTGATAGGGTGGGCGAGATGATGATGATGATTATATTGTGATATTTGATCTCTCTCTTTTCACACTCGCACCGACCCGAACAACAATAAAACTCTTGATTCTAGAGGCAGGGGCTGCATTTATTTTAAAACACATTCAGTGATTCAGCAAACATTAAACAAATAAACCAACTAACATAACAAAACAAAACTAAACACCAAGCATGTGCCCGATTGGTAATTCTGGAGAAGCAAACAAAGCAACGACTGGTTAAAATCATAATAGTTATATAATGATACTCTCACCTGCCAAACAGTCCTTCCACGTGTACTACCTGACACCCTCAACTATCACACACGCACGCACTCATGCGTGTCATCCAATACGACTAGTATGGTGTTGTGCGTGAGGCTGGCAATCTCACCATGTAACATCGGTTGCTACCGAAACCACTACTGCAAGAGCATCTGAATGCTTCATACGGATGAAACCACACTGGTGGCCCCATGCTCCCTCAGGAGCGGAGAAGAAAGATATATATCTTCAAGTGAGCCCACGTGCTCTCAAACCATTCTACACATAACCATAATTGAATAATAATAACATGGACATAAAATAATATTCTTCAACTACATGTACATCAAAAACTCTCAATAATGAGAGTAAACCACCACCTCGAACTGATCCTTTCTCAATATTCGTCACTGCCCTCTGAAGCATGTCGTAAGTGACGACTGGTGCGCCTGGTAACAAGCGTGTCGTATACGACCCCTGATGAGATCGGGAACTCATCACATGAAACACATCGTTACCGAAACAAATCACTGCCATAGCATATAAATGGTTCTTGTCGGCTTTGTGGTGGACACCAGCCACATTGGTGTTTCCATGCTCCGCAGGGAGCAAACAGAGAAACACCTGTCTCAACGTGCTTTACGCACGCTCTCCAGAAATCTAAATACATATTCTCACCTCACAGTAACCCATTAAATATATACAGTAGAATTATGATAAGTAGGCTATCGTGAAATACACTCAATTACTTTTGCATTAAAGAAATAAAATAATTACTCTTGACTTTAACAAAACTGGCATTAAATACACAACGTGTCACGTGGCGTAACATTTACCACGCGGGGCGTGTTATTCCGACTCGCTGGCGCCGCTTTTATACAATCACCACGTGGCGCCATCTTGATAACAGTTAATATCATCTAAATTCAAGTAATAGATGCTTCTCTATCCAGTTTCATGTATAAAACACTCCCCTACTAAATTTGCCCGGTCTGATGGATGAAATACTTGATACTAAACTCTTACATATGTTATTTGGGCTTACCACTAGTGAAATATATCCACACATTATTTCCACTCAATTATATTTCAAGACTAAATTATCAGGTCCTGGAAACACATCAATCTATTTTTTTAACTCACTAAACATTAAAACAGACTCGTGCTGAATATAATTTCAGACTTATAGAAAACTAATTCTAATTTAAATTAACTCACGTGTCATGTCTTTGTGTTCTTCTGTGTGGGTACACAGGGCGCCTCGTTTCGTTCTCTCTTGTCTGGACTGATACTTAAGAAGGGCTGCTGCTGGTTCGCTATTTCTTTTTATAGGCACTAGGCTAATCACTCAACTTACTGCGCGCTGCGCGGATTAATTTTGGCTACTTAAATATCACACGCGATTATCGCTTTAGGAATAGCGAAAACACAAATAAAACCTACAGCTATTTAATATAACACACGAATATCAAATATGACTCACAACTATACACCACAATTTAATTTTAAGGCATTATTATGGCCTCATTACATATCTTCTACTTCAGATTTTTCACAACCCAAGCTCGCGCCGTCACGTGAGCTGACAGTCACGTGGGCCGACCGAAAATATATGGGTGACAAACATGCCTTAAACTGAAGTGGGGGTGGGGCCTCAGGGGTGTCTTCCCGGCCCCATCACATACAGATAGTTTTAACAAAATCTAATTACATATTTTGGACCGGAGATTTTATTATAGTTTTATTATATAATTTTATTATATATATATATATATATATATATATATATATATATATATATATATATATATATATATATATATATATATATATATATATATATATATATATATATATATATATATATATACATATATATATATATATATATATATATATGGGAGCCGCGCTGGTGTAATGGCTTCGGCGTTGTACTGGCGACCAGGTGTTCATGGTTCAAACCCGGGCGTTGGCGTTTGAAGAAATGTTTACGGCCGGAAATTTGACTGAATAGCCTGAACGGCTCCTGTGATAAACCCTCTGTGGATGGGAAGGAGCGAAGCTCCTGACCGGGTTGGAAGGAAAGTCCTCAGGTTCCCCAGCCTCGCAATGACATGTCATTGGGCCGAAGGGCTGAAAGCCCAAGTGCCGCTGGTTAAGGAAAAAAAAAAAAAAAAAAAAAATATATATATATATATATATATATATATATATATATATATATATATATATATATATATATATATATATATATATATATATATATATATATATATAATCTTATAAGTATAGAAGAGGTGTTAAGAATAGACAGACCTAGGGAACTGCATAATATAGACAAACAATATTTAACACAAACAAATGTTAATATTAGTGTCTGGGAATGTGAAGGTCTGATGCTGTTCTTATTATGCATTTGACTTTTAACAGATGAAAGTCAATTAAATATCTGTTAAAGTCAGTTATATAACTGGAACCACCAGGCCTTTACACCCCTCAATTTCAATATAATTCTTGTTCAGAGTTTCTTCTTGATTTTTTTTGTTTTTTGTTTATTTATTTAACGTATTAGCATAATTGTGATTGTCCCTATTTACAATGATTTGACAAATGTGATGCCACTTTCTCATCGGCAGTTGTTCATATTATTTGAAAACAATATATATCCTAATTATAACCCATCTGAGGTTAAACGGGATATTTTTCTTCATTAATTTAAAAAAAAAATCTTACTCGACGCTTATTCCAGCTACTAACCCTGGTATTGTCGACAAAAAATGGCGTCCACGTCGTTCAGCGTCGTTTTAGATTCTGACATAGTTGTCGTAACTCTTATATGATAAAGGGGCACTAGGTAACATAACACGTGGTTACATTTTTATTGTTTATATCACACTTTACGACATCACATTTTACGACATCACGATTTACGACATCACACTTCACAGCATTGCCCTATACTAGTGCCCTGGATGGATTTCTCAATAAGAGTTACGACAACTAAAATTTGGCCGCCATTTTCGGTCGTACCCGTATTGCAGGAAAATGGACCCGATCATGAGTTTCGGACCCAATTTGCATTTTCGTTTAGGTTAGCTAATAATTTGAAATAAAATTAGATGCATATACAGTAGCACATATTTGTACTATTATTTGTATTTCAAGTAACAACACAAAAAGAAGAAAACTAGTTTACTTACCGGTTTATTGAATAGAATCAGTAGCGTGGATTGTTAACACATACTCCGTTGAATTTTATATTCCGTTAGAATTCCACTATTTAGCAACAAATATTCCGTTAGAATTGCAACACTTAGAAAAAAACATACTCCCATCGAATTGAACTATTTACCTAGTTTGAAATGTGGAAACTGGTGAATGACTGTTGTACTTGTAGACACTGACAGTTTTACTAGATTCAGATGATCACACAGTTTATGTTTTCATTTAAAATGCGACTATGTACAGATAGTTTTAACAAAATCTAATTACATATTTTGGACAGGAGATTTTATTATAGTTTTATTATATATATATATATATATATATATATATATATATATATATATATATATATATATATATATATATATATATATATATATATATATATATATATATATATATATATATATATATATATATATATATATATATATATATATAAAATTTATTTATTATATAATTATTATTATTATATAATAATGATATTATATAATTTATTATATAATGTTATATAATTTTATTATAATTAAAAAAATTAGTAAAATAATAAAAATATAAAATTTTATTACATGATATCAATTTATATTTTATATATTTAAATTATATAATTATAAAATTATAATAATTATATAATTTATATTATATATTTTAAAATTATATAGATTATATAAAATATAAAAATAAATATAAATATAAATATAATCTTATAAATATAGAAGAGGTGTTAAGAATAGACAGACCTAGGGAACTGCATAATATAGTCAAACAATATTTATCACGAACAAATGTTAATATTAGTGTCTGGGAATGTGAAGGTCTGATGCTGTTCTTACAATGCATATGACTTTTAACAGATGAAAGTCAGTTAAATATCTGTTAAAGTCAGTTATATAACTGGAACCACCAGGCCTTTACACCCCTCCATTTTAATATAATTCTTGTTCAGAGTTTCTTCTTGATTTTGTTTGTTTGTTTGTTTTTTTATTTTTTTATTTAACGTATTAGCATAATTGTGATTGTCCCTATTTACAATGATTTGACAAATGTGATGCCACTTTCTCATCGGCAGTTGTTCATATTATTTGAAATTGAAAACAATATACATATCCTAATTATAACCCATCAGAGGTTGAACGGGATATTTTTCTTCATTAATTTATTTTAAAAAAATCTTCCTCGACGCTTATTCCCACTACTAACCCTGGTATTGTCGACAAAAAATGGCGTCCACGTCGTTCAGCCTCGTTTTCGATTCTGACATAGTTGTCATAACTCTTTATAGAAATCCAGGGCACTAGGCAGTACGGCCTATTAATGACGCAATCACTTCTGTTGTTTCTCTATCAGACAGCATAGGCCAGTCCACACAAGATAAAGAGACCTTAATACTGTGTCTACTACATAATAGTAGACTTAGAACAGTAAGTAAAGGACATAGGGTAGGTTTTGGTATTATATAAACATTTATAACATATAAGGAAGGGAAACCCGAGGCCTGTAAACGGTAAATTAATATGAAACAAATATAAAGGTATGTTTTCAGGCACTCGTAAGAAATAAAGAAGTAGAACACTAGAGTAGGTTTTGGTATTATATAAAATTTATAACATATAAGGCCTCGGGTTTCCCTTCCTTATATGTTATAAATGTTTATATAATACCAAAACCTACCCTCTTTCGGTTCGCACTATTGACCTGTCATCTTAGCATCATTTTTGTGATGCGTGGATGGCAGGGAGGATAGTGTGATTCGCTTGCATAGCTAGGCGGGGTTGTCGCACGGAAGGTCCAGTGTTCAAATCCTGGGTAAGCCACTCACGTCTGTTGTTTTTCTGTTGTCTAGTGTTCTACTTCTTTATTTCTTACGAGTGCCTGAAAACATACCTTTATATTTGTTTCATATTAATTTACCGTTTACAGGCCTCGGGTTTCCCTTCCTTATATGTTACAGAAGATGTCACCACAGTCATGTGGACGCCCCAGACACAGAAGACTTCACCACAGTCATGTGGACGCCCCAGACACAGAAGACTTCACCACAGACATGTGGACGCCCCAGACACAGAAGATAGTGATCGCCCCAGACACTGAAAGTTTCACCACAGGGCAAGTGAACTCCCACCACAATGTTGGATAAGAATTGTTAACAAAGAAAATACGCAATGACGCTGGGAAGACCAGCGCATCTTATACGATTACAAGTAAATACAAAAGTGCCGACTCCCATTCCCTTTCGTATGTTTAACGGCACATTCGGACACAAAATACAAATAATTGTACTAAGTAAAAAAAAAAAAAAGCTCATTAGAAGATTTGACTTGACGGTTTTTGTGTACATTATCAGATGTAAACAATCAGTAAGAATGTCTTATCCACAGATTTAGGCCAAGCCCAAAGAATGCCAGCTGGAACTCTCACTATTCTACAAACAATTCCGCCATCCGACCCAACATTTGCGTCATTAACAAAGGCGAGCTGGATTGTTCCATAGCAACATCTCTTACTGACCTGGCGAAATCAAGCTCTTATCTCAACCTGGCGGTCCTGAAGAAAGGAGATGGGCATCGTGCAGCTTAGGACGTAACAAGTAGATTAGCTCATTATCAAATAAGACCATAATTTTTAACTTTAGTGTTTCACTTACTATAGATGTAATTTTTAATTGGAGCACAAACTTGATGTTGTCTGTATACGTTGCTATATTGTATCACTGGAAAGAAAATTTTTATGACATTAATTTTGATCTGTAATCTTGTTAACAATGGTTAAGGGATATTCTTTGTTTAGTGAGAAGACATCATCATCAACATCTCGTTTAGGTCCCGATACAGCATAGATCTTCAACAGGTCCTCCTGTCCTGTGCCATCCACTCAAGACATATTCATCTCTTCTTTATCACTTTTATATCTGTGTCCAGTTTTCTTCACCATGTTTTTGTCGCCCTCTGTCTCTTTTACCATGGGGTTGAAGATTAAGGATGTGATCATCACATTTCCTCAATGTGTGTCATATCCATCACCAGCATCTCCTTCTCAACTACTAATACACTGACGCTTGTCTGGTTCTTGTTAACAGTTCCATATTGATCATCTTGTCACGACCTTTCAATATTTATGAAACGCAAGCGCCCAGTTATGAAAGCCCAGATACAACTACAGCAAGATAACAATAATTTTTTTTTACAATAACCTCTGGAAACGTTATGTATATCTCTGGAAACGTTATGTATATCTCTGGAAACGTTATGATATCTCTGGAAACGGATTTACTGCAAATCCGGAAGTTTTCTTCTCAACCGGCATTGGTAGATTTGGTAGGACGGATTATAATGTGGATTTTTGGTGGCACAACTGTTACAGAAAGTTAAAAGCTAAAAGAGTCGCTACTTAAAGACTGACTTTTATGACTGCGCACATGATGACGCATCTTTACAAATGTCATCTGTAATTTTGACACATTAACAAAGTTGACATATGTGGGAAAATGTCAATATTGTTAAGCGTAAACATACTTTTATCAGTACCCATTTTATAACAAGGGTTTAGTCGGATTAGAAATATCCTAAAAAAAACATTCAGGGTTTTTGCAGCAGGTTTGTCAATAATCTGAACCACACACTGGGAATCGTATTTTACTTATTTAAACAACTTCAAACAATCTCCTATACATTTAAACATCTTCAGATAGTCTACTACACAATTAGTCATCTTCATATAGTTTACTACACAATTAGTCATCTTCAGATAGTCTACTACACAATTAGTCATCTTCAGATAGTCTATTACACAATTAGTCATCTTCAGATAGTCCATTACACAATTAGTCATCTTCAGATAGTCTAACACAATTGCCACGGCGACATAAATACGATTAAAAAAAAACCCATTCACAGTTCAGATTTTGACTTAATCTGAAATAATAGTAAGTATTCAAAATTTTTTAAATATCCGATCTATGATACGGGATAAATATTTGGGAACTATGTTGCCAGTAATCAAATGACATCAACGGAATGAAATGTATGATCTAGAAACACAATACAAACAAACATAACACCACTCAGTGCACCCAGCACTTATTAGTAATAATAAAAAGGGTGGATGGTTTGGGGGGGGGGGGGGGGCTAGGTTTAGAGGTAAAACCTGGAAGCCTCCTTTAGTTACATCTCTCATTTAAACTACCATTACCTTTATCTCCCTTGACCAATTATCTCCCATATACAATTCACACTCAAACAAAGAAACCCAACAATAAAACTGTTACAGAAATACAAGCAGGAGACATTGTATAAGTTATGGTTACTTTCTCACGCTTAATTCTACAGACGTCTAACGTAACGCGTCATCATTGTTTGTGTTGCTTTAAAATTGGTGGATGTGTTGTAGTCGTGAAATGTTACATTCTTTGTCTACTGCAGAATTCGATTACATTTTCTTGTAAAACCAAAAAAAAAAAAAAAAAAACATTGTAGTTCAATATGTGTTTCCCTTTTGCTTAAACTCAGTTTATTTGCAGCTTGTTGTGTGTGTAGTACGGATGTACTCCAAGTTTATAATCAAAATGAGGAGACGCTGCCGATGGAACCAAGTGGAGATGCTCCCTCCGCCTAAGGCTTCCAATGACACACCCCAAGCTGTCTTGTCCTCTCTAAACATGCAATGTCTGTCCACGCCTTCGTTATCCCTGTCATATCTACCTCCAGCTCTGTTCACCATGTTTTTTTTCTCTCTGGTTCATTCTATTACACTGACCTGATGAACGCACAACAGGAACAGTTCATTAATGCTGTCAATTGAATTTCTCTGCGTTGTCTTATCCAACGCCAGCTTGGTAAACAAATACAACTAAAAATAATAAACAAGAACAAAATATGTGCATTAAATAAACGTTTAATTACAAAACTTTAAAAAGAAACAATACAGTCAACCAGACTGAAGCAATTAATTAAAGTTTACAAGTCCCTCGAACACTAAAGTGTAAAAAAAATGCATTAAATAGCATTAACAGACTATAGTCACCGTATAAAGTATCATAATATCTAGATCCAGCACTTAAAGTCTGGCAGAAGCAAGACAACAAACATCATAACATCTAGATCCAGCACTTAAAATCTGACAGAAGCAAGACAACAAACATAATAACATCTAGATCCAGCACTTAAAGTCTGGCAGAAGCAAGACAACAAACATCATAACATCTAGATCGAGCACTTAAAGTCTGGCAGAAGCAAGACAACAAACATCATAACATTTAGATCCAGCACTTAAAATCTGACAGAAGCAAGACAACAAACATCATAACATCTAGATCCAGCACTTAAAGTCTGGCAGAAGCAAGACAACAAACATAAATCGAAGACAGTATCTACGAGTAATCATTATTTTGATGATTTTCCTTCGCGGTCCTTGCAGAGCACTGTGCCACCATTGTAGCTTCCCTTGGAGTGAGCCCTGCACCAAACATTGACATGCTGTTGTAACAGTGGTTTATGTAACAGTGGTTTATGTAACAGTGGTTTATGTAACAGTGGTTTATGTGACAGTGGTTTATGTAACAGTGGTTTATGTAACAGTGGTTTATGTAACAGTGGTTTATGTAACAGTGGTTTATGTGACAGTGGTTTATGTAACAGTGGTTTATGTGACAGTGGTTTATGTGACAGTGGTTTATGTAACAGTGGTTTATGTAACATTGGTTTATGTGACAGTGGTTTATGTGACAGTGGTTTATGTGACAGTGGTTTATATGACAGTGGTTTATGTAACAGTGGTTTATGTGACAGTGGTTTATGTGACAGTGGTTTATGTAACTGGTTTATGTGAAAGTGGTTTATGTGACAGTGGTTTATGTAACAGTGGTTTTCGTGACAGTGGTTTATGTAACAGTGGTTTATGTAACAGTGGTTTATTTGACAGTGGTTTATGTAACAGTGGTTTTCGTGACAGTGGTTTATGTAACAGTGGTTTATGTGACAGTGGTTTATGTGACAGTGGTTTATGTGACAGTGGTTTATGTAACAGTGGTTTTCGTGACAGTGGTTTATGTGACAGTGGTTTATGTGACAGTGGTTTATGTGACAGTGGTTTATGTGACAGTGGTTTATGTGACAGTGGTTTATGTGACAGTGGTTTATGTGACAGTGGTTTATGTGACAGTGGTTTATGTAACAGTGGTTTATGTGACAGTGGTTTATGTGACAGTGGTTTATGTGACACTGGTTTATGTAACAGTGGTTTATGTGACGGTGGTTTTTGTGACAGTGGTTTATGTAACAGTGGTTTATGTGACAGTGGTTTATGTGACAGTGGTTTCTGTGACAGTGGTTTCTGTGACAGTGGTTTCTGTAACAGTGGTTTATGTGACAGTGGTTTGTGTGACAGTGGTTTGTGAAACAGTGGTTTATGTGACAGTGGTTTATGTGACAGTGGTTTATGTGACAGTGGTTTATGTAACAGTGTGTAAAATGTATATAATGTTGTTTTTTGCTTGACTAGCCCCTACTGTAAAAAGTGGGAACATTGTCGAATGATACCAGGCATGCTCCAGTCTACCCAGTGGTGCTGTAAATGGGTAACTCTCTCTAGTCCTGAGTTAGGGAAGGCAAAGGCAGCTGTAAGAAGTAGTTTCCCTCTGAGGCTCCAGGAGGAGCAGGCCCTTAACTTGGTCAATTCAACCGACGCAGGATGGTGTAAATATGGAGTGAGAGTGTAGAGTGTTATAAACGCGAATGATGGAATGTTCGTATCTTGACCAATCTAAAGCACTCATTCACTCATGTCTATAAGGCACCAATGCAGACTGCTGGAATCTTTTCATACAGTTTATTCAGACGCACATACTGGGACAGAACGCATAGATCATAAGTACATGTTGACAAATCAATCTTCAGGCATGAATAGTAGATCCCATGTCATGGAACATTCAAATATAATGGGTGGTACAAAGCAGTATTCAATGTTCTGATACACTATGGCCGCATCCCCTATCTGACTGAACGCGTCAGTAAAGGCGGATCGGTAAACAAATGAAGAGTTCGATGGACGAACCTTCTTTCCCTTACTAAGTTCTTAGGTTGCTTATGTTCAATATTTATATTATACTGTGAAACCACGATAAGGGGTTTTCATATAAATGAGATCTCCATGCCACTGTCCGAATAGTAAGATACACGACCCGTTCTCTGGACAGTGATCAAAAATGATGACAGGAATACAAAGATGGCCTCCTTCCCTGAGCTTTCGCTCACTCGCCCAGCAGAAGAATAATCATCAGCCAAAGTTGATTCAAAACTTGAATAAGTATATTTTTTTTTTTCCAGTAGTAGGACAAATACTTTCCAGAGTTACCATACAGTCCCTTTGTCAGAAGGTTACTTCATGAAGACATAAGCGCTGATGGAACCTGTCATCTACAACAATATCTAGTTAAACGACCAACGATGCACGAAAATACGTTGCTTCATCTAGGTCTAACCATAAGGAGATCGTCAAAAGGGAGTGGATTTACCTTGAGTCCGAATAGTACATAATACAGTACATGAGGAGAGTCTCTAACACTATAATCTTGTAGAGACACAATCTCCTACTGAAGAAATCACTTCATAAATCATTTTTCACTCTAGAAAGACCAGCTCTTAGGAAATACGTGACCAGCCATTGTAGGCGGTAATCCGAACTCATCACGACTCGTTAAGACAACCAATACTTCCGCTAGTGCGGCATAAAGAATATAGTCCTGCCTACCCATACAAAATATACAATATAGGACTGAATCTACTTGCACTAATAATATGTAATACATATGAATTCAGGCCATAAACATTCTAAGAACGATCAATCTATTTTCTGGCTATGACAAATGATGAATGCCAAAATATAAGTATTCTTACGCCCGATCAATATCAAGGGAGATTATCCATATAATCAAACGTATAAATCAAACATGGATTATCTGGCTTTTTTTTGAAATACATCCAGGAGCAACATACAATAGGCTCACAACGCACGAATAACAATGCGCAGATGATAAGCATTCCAAACAAATGTAACGCCTAATGTAAGTCTAAGTCGTCATATAGCACGACCAATGAGAATCTATCTCATGATTCAGAGAAAATTTTTCTCTGAGTATAAATATCTCCAGAGAGGTGTCACCAACGCATAACACAATACTGGCAATGCCACAATTTGTACAATAGTTCATCTTAGGTATCTTAACATTATGATCACCAAATAAGAAAAATATCAAAACCTGCGGTGAATATACATCAATGCACCGCTAAGTAGTGATACAGACAATGTATGATATATTACATATAAGTACACTCAATAAAGGCCTGCAACACACGGCAGCTCACATACTTTAACATAGGAAAAACTGTAGTAAAGTCAGACATGTTAGAAATCTCAAGATCTGACAGTTAAGTGGAATCATGTGGGCATCTCGATAAGATATCCGCCATCACATTTTCTGAACCACAGATAGCTCGCACCGAAAAATGAAAAGGCTGAAGAGCAATCGCGTATCGCGTTGATCTCGCGCTCTTCAGATTTTTAATCTGAATAGCTGTAAGAGCTTTCTGGTCAGTCTCCACAATAAAATGCGCGCCAAGAAGAAATCTTTGAAGTTTAAGGATTGACCAAACCATAGCCAATAATTCACGGTCTAAGACCGAGTAATTTCTCTCTGCGGCATTAAGTTTTCGAGAAATATACATCACTGGATGCAGAGTTCCAGAGTACTCTTGCATTAGTGCCGCTCCAATCCCAGTGGATGAAGCGTCACTACGAAGAATAAATGTCTTATCTTTAGTAGGTAACACCAAGATAGGTGAAGTGGAAAACATCGTTTTAACCTTATCCAAAGAGGATTGACATTCTTGAGTCCAATTGACTATATTAGGAGACCATTTCTTTATCAAAGAAGAAAGAGGTGACATAATTGAGGACAGATTCGGAATGAATCGTCCATAAAATTGTATGAGACCTAAGAGACTTCGCACTTGCTTTTTAGTCTTAGGCATAGCAATGTTAAGTATCTTACTTGTATTATGGTCTTCTGTTTTTAAAAACCCATGACCAACACGGTGACCTAAGAAAGATATTTCGCTAAAACCAATACACGCTTTCGATGGTTTCGCTGTCAGGTTATGCTCGCGTAAGATAGACAATAGTTCATTTATCCCATTATAGTGATCGTTCCAAGTATCACTGAAAAGACAGATGTCATTAAGATATGCAATGACATCTGAGCGATGAGATAGGATTCGACGCATCATGCGTACGAATGTTGCAGGATCGTTCATAAGGCCGAAAGGCATGAAATTCCATTGGAATAGACCCCTCGGTGTCGAAAAAGCAGTAAACGGTTTGGCGCGTTCGGATAGTGGAACTTGCCAATATCCCTTAGACAAATCGAGTTTAGTAAAGAAATGAGAATTCGATAGTCTAGTAAGCAGGTCTTCAAGTAAAGGCATAGGTTCAGCATCAAATTTCGTCACTTGGTTCAATCTGCGATAATCAACGCAAAGACGTATGTTGTTGTCTTTTTTTCGCACGATAACCGTCGGTGAAGAATATGCCGATGTGGATGGTTCAATTATTTCCAACTCTATCATTTCATCCAACTCTTTTTCTACCTGTGCTTGAAAATGTATCGGGATAGGATACGGTCTGACTCTTATAGGATTATGGTCAGTAAGAATAATGTCGTGTTCAATGACATTAGTTCGACTAGGAATGTCAGTAAGGACATCCTGAAATTGTAGTAACATAGCAGAAACTTGTTTCTGTTCTCCTGGAGATAATTCGGGAGAAATCGCAACATCTTTCCATGACTCATTAGAATGAAGCTGAATCATTGGAAAAGGGAGATTCACATCTGAGAAACTCGTTTCCTCATCCTGTATTACCGACAGTGATGAGTAATGTCCATGTGGGACTGGTGAATCGTCCGTTGCCTGGAAAACAGGTTGTAAATAATCCGGACGTTCGTGGAATTCCGTGAGCATGTTGATGTGGAAGGTTTTACGCTTCCCATCAATATCGACAATGTAGTCGACATCGGAAACTTTTGATATTACATCGTACAGACCTTTCCAAGAAATAAGGAGTCTGTTTTCTCTACAAGGTAGCAGGACCAATACTTTGTCACCTGGACAGAGTTGTCGCAAGCGTCTGGTCTTATTGGCTAATTGCCTTGCCTTCTGTTTCGCAAATTCAGAAGAAGCAGTTGCCAATTTGCATGCTTCAATAATCTTGTGTCTAAGTGCAATGACATATTAATAAGAGGATTTTGTGTCATCGACAATATTATCAGCAGTTATGAGATCTTGAAGTAGAGACATAGGACCTCGCGGTTTCGCGCCAAAGACAAGTTCAAAGGGAGAAAATCCTGTATGTTCATTGACGACCTCTCTGTATGCAAAGAGAGCCGCGGGTAAAACCCTGTCCCAATCCTGAGGATGATCCTCAGTTATCTCACCTAATCGGTTTTTCAGAGTTCTATTAAGACGCTCTACCATGCCATTGGACATAGGATGATAAATACTACTCAGAGATCTTTCTATCTTAAGAGTTGACATCACTTGAGACATGGTATCCGATACGAGTTGGGTACCATGGTCTGACAATATTTCTCCTGGAAATCCCAGATGGGGAGAATATAAGCCAAAGAGCATCTGCAATATCAGCAGTAGTTATGCTCTTCAGAGGGATAGCCTCTGGCCAACGTGTGCACATATCTACACACGTCAAGATATATTGGTGTCCTCTAGCAGACTTTGTCTTAAATGGACCAATGATGTCTATCGCCATTTTTTGAAATTGTCGAATTGGAATATCTGCAGCCTGAATAGGTGCAGCATGGCGTGGACCTTTGGATTTAACTTCCTGACATACCCTACAGGATCGACAATAGATCTGTATGTCTTTGTTCACAAACGGCCAAAAGAAAGACGCAAGACCTCTAGATTTAGTACGGGAAAAACCCATATGCCCAGCACACTGAGAATCATGAGCGTGCTGTAAGATTTTAACTCTCATATTTTTGGGCACAAGAATTTGAGAATGAATGGACTTAGCGGAGTCTTGTACCATACGTACAAGTACCCCATTCTTCATCGTAATCCAAGATTTACGATTCGTGTCTTTATTCGGATCACCTTCGTTTGCTAGAGTAAAGAATTTCTTTAGAGTAGGATCATCTTCCTGCTGTTTTATAAAGGAATCATGCGAAATCTCCAAGAGATCACCTTGGTTATGGTCATCATTATCTCCAGAAGGCGAAGATTGCGGCATGTTTAGAGCTTGAGCTCTAGTGACTACAGCATTTGCAATATGCATATTATCACTTTCCCACTCGGCAATTTGTTGCAGAGTGCATTCTTTCGCACCATGAATGCGACCGACGATAAGATCAGCGATCGGATTCGGCAGAAGACATGCGTGCACATCTCCTGTAAAGAAGGGAGTAGAAATGTTGATAATGGCAGTGGAGTACTTCTCCAATGTGCCACCAAATGTTATGCATTTAATTACTTTGCCAGTGGCTCGAGAAGGATCTATAAGTGACTGTCTCATCCCAATGGTGGTGCACCCGGAATCAAAGAGAATTGAGACCGGAGTACCATCCACTAAACCATTATTTAATTTAAGAGCCCCTCTTCCATCATGCGCGACTGACGCAGGGAGAGCGGGAAGAGGATGACCACAGCTTAAAGTCGAAACTGTGGTTGGCTCGAATAATGTTTTGCATTGGGAACACTGAAATGCTCTGTCAAAATCGAAAGCAGAACATCCCACATTATTAGAGTCTTTCTTATCATTGGTTTGCTTACCGGCTTCATGAAACTCTTGTTGTGCAGAGTTAGCCTGGTAATGAGATTTACCATGTCTTTTGTGTTGTGATCTACCTCGATTATAATTGTCTCTGTAATTATTATTACCTCTGTTATAACCCCTGTTTGGGTTTGAGTCATAATGTTCATCATTATAATCATCATGCTCATTATAGTAAGAATCCATGTAGGATTGATCCCGTTGTGTCCATGAAGGAACACCCTGGTAATTCCTATAATTACTTCCTCTACGGAAATTTCTATAGTTATGGCCACCCCTGTATCGAGGACTGTCAACCCGTTTCCAGAATTTAGAAGAAGAACCCTGATTTGGTTGGTTACCTTGGTTTTGATGATTACGCCAATTAACCTTTTTGTCAAATTTATTTTGAGCTCCCTGAAAGTTGTGTGGGTACTTGGGATTGTATTGTGTTCCTGAAGCAACCGGCATACCCTCTTTAATCTTAGTGTTGCTAAGAGTTACGTCCGGGTGTGCCGTAACGTATTGGTCACAATATTCTTGCATTTGTTTTAGTGTTTGTGGCTTACGCTCGTGTAGAATCTCAAGGAAATGTTTATTGATAGAAGACATGACCTTGTCTCTGAGCAACAAATCCATAAGAGCATCATATGTTTTCTCTATTTTGGATAATTCAATCCATCGTTGAAATGTAAGACGTATTTTCCCAATGAATTCTGAGAATTCAACCCCCGTCTCAGGTACCATTCTTTTAAACAACATGCGATAACCTTCCTCTGGTAACTGAAACTTCTTAATCAAGGCTGCCCTAAAAACATCATAATTATCCTTGTCATCCTCTTCAACCAAACATAGACTAGTGAGAGAATTGCCTGTTAGATTCTCAGATAATTAGTTAACATATTGCGATTTATCAACATTATGAGCCCGACAAGCACGTTCAAACCTCTGAAGCCAGAATGTTATATCATCATTGGCAGAATTGAATGTTGGTACCTTAACTTCGTAAGTAAAGGGTTTACTATTACCACTAGATGCCTGATTAACATTACTCATACTTGTCAATTTCAATTTCTCTAATTCAAACTCATGTTCTCTTATTGCTTTCCTTTCTTCAGCTTCCCTGTCTAATCTTTTTTGTTCAGCAGCAGCAGCAGCTTCTAATCTTTTTTGTTCAGTTTCTCTGTCTATTCTTTTTTGTTCAATAGCAGCAGCAGCTTCTCTGTCTAGTCTTTTTTGCTCTGCCTCAAATCTCCTTTCTTCCACCTGCATCTGCAATTTCTTTTGTTCAGCAGCAGCATCAGCAGCAGCTTTTCTCTCCTCAGCAGCAGCTTCTAATTTTTCTCTTCTATTTGAAGTTTTCTCTCCTCAGCAGCAGCTTTTCTCTCCTCAGCTTGCATCTGCAATCTGAAATTCTCAGCATCTATCTTCTTTTGTTCAACTTCTGCTTTCCATTTATTCTCATCTTTTTGTTTTTTCTCTTCTGATTTTAATGCAATAGCAAATTGAGCAGTTGTCCATTCTTCTAACTCTTTCCCAGTCTTATCAAGGGATTTCCCTTGTGCAATAAAGTAATCTAATGTAGACATCTTGTCTTATTAAATCAGAAACCTGAAAAAGTAAATAAATTACCTTATTTCACTTTCATGGGAGACAAGTCTATACTATAGACTTAGTCTTAGTGAAAAACTTGTATGGTTATTTTGTTTATAATATAACCAATGATAACTTGAGTACCTGTGGAAAACAATAACTGTATATCCCAAACACTGTGGGAGACAAGCCTTACAAAGGTCTTGTATACTTCCTTAATGTAATCAATGATCACTTGAGTACCTGTGGAAAATAATATTTTCTATCCCAATGACTGTGGGAGACAAGCCTTACAAAGGTCTTGTACACTTTCTTAGTGTAATCAATGATCATAAAGTACTGGTCTGTACTTTAATATAAGTGTATTCAACTATACCTCATATATCATATGTGTTGCGTGGTGGTTTTGCTCTGAACAATGTTCCATGTGTTATGAATAAAACAATTATAAAATTCTGGCCATTGTTTTCTTCCTTGATATGTTAGTTTTAGTGCATCGTGCCTTTGATGGAAGATTAAGCGAATGCTGGGGTGGAAGATTCCAAACAATACTTGAACTTTGGAATACGATTGATTTGATAAGTCATTTCATTGAGTCCGTACATTTAATTCACATGTACACATTTCAAATAGGGACAGAACATGAGTCATGCATAAATTAATCAATGGCGTAGACTGCTGTTTTACGTGTCAATGTCCGTTTAAGGATACAGAGCAGTAATTGTCGTCAGAACATCACAGCTATATGCACGCGCAGCTAGACATGGCTACCTGCCGACAGTGAGACTGCGAGTCTGAATATATTCATACGAATTTGACGATTATTCTTCTCCTTCTGAGAATTCTAGTTAAAATACTAACCTCCATAAATTTCCCTCTCATAAAGGGTTCTAGGACTGACCCTGGTCCATCAAAAAATACACATATAAATGGCTATATCATGCCATTGCATTGGAAGGTTAGAACAACGCAGCTATTCAGCTTGGCGGTCAAGTAACAAAGGGTAGCGTTTCTTAGTTACCGACTGTGTCCTAAACAACGCTATACACGTCATAATCGATCGTGTGTGGAGCGTTCAAAATTGAAACCTCTATCGCAATATATTAAATGCCTTAACCTCTTACAATTGCACGTCTGATAACCTTTAGCAGACGGCGTTAATATCATATACCGTAACAATTCCCTGTACACCGGGGAAAAAAAAATCGATAGATTTTTTTTCAAGATCTATCCGACTTAACAATTTTTTCAAAAAAATTTAACACAATTGTGACATATGGCCGACGATGTTCTGAGTAGAACCGTGTTGCGGTCATGTCAACTAACTATTTGTCATAGTCATCTAACATAAATCACATTATATATCAATATTATACATTTTTTTTTTTTTTCCTTAACCAGCAGCACTTGGGCTTTCAGCCCTTCGGCCCAATGACATGTCATTGCGAGGCTGGGGAACCTGAGGATTTTCCTTCCAACCCGGTCAGGAGCTTCGCTCCTTCCCATCCACAGAGGGTTTATCACAGGAGCCGTTCAGGCTATTCAGTCAAATTTCCGGCCGTAAACATTTCTTCAAACGCCGACGCCCGGGTTTGAACCATGAACACCTGGTCGCCAGTACAACACCGAAGCCATTACACCAGCGCGGCTCCCCAATATTATACATAATATTATATCAACTAAATAAATGTCCAATGTTAATAGTGAATGATAGAATTAAATTAAAGTAAGGTCTGTCGTATTAGTATGTCATATAGGAATTAATTTGACTAATTAAAATTAAATTAATTAATTAAACTAAGAGTTAAATTATTAAGGTTCTAATGTAACGTGATGTCATGAGAGAAGAAAAGACAAACTAAGTGAGAAGAAATAGAAAGAAATTCGAATATAAGTTTTAACTTAATTGTGTGTGTTAAGTGTTAGTGAATAATAACTATCTAATTTAACTAACTAAATAATGTATAGGTACATTAAAAAAAAAATTATTAATCTAATACTTGTGTGAGATTTATTTTCTCTTTTCATAATTTCTTCTTTTAGTATTTCGTTCTCTTTTTTGTTCTTTTAATTTTTTTTTCTCACCTTTCATTTTATTGATAATAATTCAATTAAGAAGTTAAGTTAACTAATTAATTAGTATAGGATATGATGATCCATCCGTAGTCTTGATCCTGATGAATTCTTTTAGGCAAAAGTGTTCAAACGTTCACGTCGGAAAGAAATGTCATTTATCACTGCATCCAAGAATTAAGAGTCCATAGGATAATAAGTTCGACTTGTCGTCAGATATTATTCCATGATTGTTCAACGGTATTTATATATCGTGTATGGACGTTAGACGAAGTTCCAATGTCAATATGTCTTTTAGTTCAATTCTGTGATGCATATAGTGTTTATAAAGTTTAAATTGAAGGCAAGGTTAGTTCTCTTATAGTTGATACTTCGTTCAATCCAATGTAGTTCTGATTGATATAGTTTAAGAGTGTCAATATTGATTATTCGTCGTCAATAGGATTACGTGACAATGCATCTGCCACACAATATTTTCAGTGCCAGGTATGTGTTCAATGGAGAACTCGAATGGCTGTAGGATGATTGAATATCTGGCAAGCTTCTGGCTTGTATGATTTGATCGACGCAAGGCTGCTACAGCACGTTGGTCCGTCTGTATGGTGAAGGGAGCACCAAGTAAGTACTTTTCAAGTTTGGTTATTGCCCAGATCACAGATAAAAGTTCCTTGTCGACTGTTGAATACTTCGTTTCTGCCGGCTTCAGCTTTCTTGAAATGTATAACGTAGGATGTAGAATGCCATCATGGTTCTGGAGCAGGCATGCACCAATGCCGTAGTTACTAGCATCTGTTCGTAAGAAAAATCTTTTGGAAGCATCGGGAAGTCTTAAAATTGGTTCATGCGAGAACAAATTTATAATTTTGTTGAAAGTTTCATTGCATGTACCAGTCCATGTCACCTTCACCGACATATCTTTTTTTAACAATGAAGACAATACAGCCGTGGTGGATGACAAGTTTGGTATGAATCTACTGTAATATTGAACAAGTCCTAACAAACTCCTGACCTGTTTCTTCGTCTGAGGAACTGCTATGTTTAGAATTTTGGAGACTGTAATAGGTAAAGTTCGGATATATCCCGATCCAATGATATGTCCCAAAAAGGTTATCTCATTACACGCGATTTGCACCTTTGTAGGTTTAGCAGTTAGATGATAATTCCTTAGAGTGTCAAAAACATATCTAAGTCCCGAAACATGTTCCTCAAACGACGAACTAAACAAGCATATGTCGTCAATATATGTAATAACGTCTGGTCTACCTGATAAAATTTGTCGCATCAGGCGAATGAAGGTAGCTGGCGCATTAACAAGCCCAAAAGGCATCACATTCCACTGGTATAGACCTTGTGGAGTGGAAAATGCGGTGTAGTACTTAGCCTTTTCGGTCAGTGGTATCTGCCAATAACCTTTAGTTAAGTCTATCTTACTAAATATAGTTGCGTTGGATAGACGTGGCAGTAAGTCGTCGATAAGTGGATGTGGTTCGCTGTCAACTATAGTCTTAGCATTTAATTTTCTATAATCAACACATAGTCTAATGTTATTGTCCTTCTTCCGGACAATCACTAATGGAGAAGAGAATGGCGAATTACTAGTCTCAATGATTCCCAGAGACAACATCTGTTCAAGTTCCTTAGTAGTTTTAGCAAGGAAATGTAAAGGAACAGAATAGGGATGTACACGAATAGGTGTATCATCATTGAGAGTAATGTCATGACTGATAGCCGATGTGCGACCCGGGACGTCGGTCAACACATCTGGATAAGATTGTAATAGATTAGCAATCTGTAGACGCTGTTGCGGTGTAACCGTTGAAGAGATGGTAACATCCCGCCAAGATTCAGTAGGTTGAACTACTGGTACAGGTAACGGTAACTGTACCTCAGGAAAAGAAGATTCTTCTTCCTGGATGACAGATAAGTTAGTATAATGACAAGTGGATACTGTGTTGTCATCTAGTTCATGAAAAATTGACTGTAAGTGTTCAGGACGTGTATGAAATTGCTTGAGCATGTTAATATGAAATATCTTTTTGTGTCCCTTGATATCTAAGACGTAATCAACGTCGGAAATTTTATCAATGACTTTGTAAGGACCATTCCAAGATATCAATAATTTATTGTTATTGTGAGGAAGTAACACATAAGCCTCGTCGCCTGGGAATAATTGGCGTAATCGTCGAGACCTATTGTGTAGAGATCGAGCCTTAGCTTTTGCAGCCTCAGAAGAAGCTGTTGCCAACTGGCAAGACTCAATAATGTTCTTCCGAAGATTAATCACGTACTCGTAAGATGACTGAGTGTCCTGAGTCATCTCCTCGTCAATTAATAAGTCTTTTATTAGTCCCATAGGACCTCTGGGGGAGCACCAAAAACTAATTCAAAGGGAGAGAAGCCAGTTTGTTCATGCGGTACCTCCCGATAAGCAAATAGAACAGCTGGGAGTGCTCTGTCCCAGTCATGAGGGTGCTTAGCAGTAACCTTATGTAGTAGTTGTTTAAGTGTACGGTTAAGTCTTTCAACCGCACCATTACTCATCGGATGATAAATACTACTTAAATTCCTATCAATGTCCCAAGTTTTCATGACTTCCTTCATGGTGTCAGATATAAACTGTGACCCATGGTCTGATAAAAGTTTTCTAGGAAACCCTATTCTAGAAAAAGATGAGATGTAGTGCATCAGCTACATCTGTGGTAGTGGTGGTCTTTAATGGGATAGCTTCTGGCCATCGTGTGCACAAATCAATGCACGTAAGGACGAATCTATGTCCTCTGGCCGATGGTAGCAATGGACCAATAATGTCTATTGCCATCTTGTCAAAAGGTCTCACTGAGATATCGCAAGCCTGAATAGGCGCCGTGTGAAAAGCTCCACGTGCTTTCACTTCTTGGCATGTAGTACAGGAACGTACATACTGCGAAATATCTCTTGACACCCCTGGCCAAAAGAATGAAGACAGTACTCGAGATCGTGTTCGAGTATATCCCATATGTCCAGCACAATGTGAGTCATGTGCATGTTGAAGAATGTACCGTCTAAAAGTATACGGGACCATAACTTGTTGTTTTCATTTGTGATTTGTCATTAAAACATCTAATCAATATGTCATTTTTAATAACAAAACAATGTTTGTTATTATTACCTGAGGATAGATTGTCAACTTTATCAACCAACTTAAAAATTTTTTTTAAAGATTTATCCTCTTTTTGTTTGGTTGCAAATGTTTCCCTGTCAATAGATGAATTGACTATAAATTCCTCTTGGTTATCTGCATCCATTTTATCATCATCAACCTTCTCCAGGAGTTGAGTCTGCGCTCTAGTCGTCACGGCGTTTCCAGTGCATAGGTTATGTTTCTCCCATTCTATAATCTCATCTGGAGTACAATCTTTACTGCCGTGAATACGACCGACCATCAAATCAGCTATAGGCTTTTTTAGCATACATACTTTTACGTTCCCTGTGAAGAAAGGAGTGTTAACATGAATAATAGCTGTGGGGTAAAACTCTATTGTTCCACCAAAAGTCATGCAACGGACATATTCCCCTGTTGCACAGCTAGGATGTACCAGCGACTGTCGTACACCAATCGTTGTGGATCCCGAATCCCTCAACACTGAGACGACGGATCCATTAACTAATCCCCTGTTAAAAATTAGTAGGCCTGTTCCATCGTTGACTGCAAGACCTACCTGTGGTATAATATGTCCGCAGTTGAGCACTGTTTCTTTCGCCTTCTGAAAAATAAGATTGCATTGCTGGCAACTATTTGCCACATTATAATTAATAGCAAAACATGCAGCAGAAGACTGTGTTGTATTATTGTCAAGTGGGACCTGAGCTATAGGGGTAGTATTATTTGTAACTGCCGCCCCTGTATTATGGTTGTAATGAGATGATCCACGAGAATGAGATCGATTCCGAGTATAATTGTTAAAATTATCTCGTCGCCCTCTATAGTAACTATTATCTCGATGTCTCGAGCCATGATTATTACCATTCCAGTTGTTATTATTATTGGGAGTATGTGATCGATTATAATGAGTGTTATGTTGACTATTGTGTATGTTTTTGAGGTTCTATCATTGACAATGGTCTTTTTTTGAGGTGAAAATTTTCTATCTCGTGATCTACCTCTGTTGAACTCATTTTTATTGTTGAAATCATTATTATGTCCCTTCTGAAAGTTAACGTTATGATTTCTTTGGAACCTGCTTCTGTCTACACTGTGATGTCTTTGTTTGTTATTGTGATTGTAGGTCATATTAGACGCCACAGGTAGAGGTTCTCTTAATGAGGAGTTAGAAATGGTTGCATTCGGATGTGCCGAACAGTAGTTTAAAGAAATTTTTTCTAACTCATCCATGGTACCTGGTTTACGCTCCTGCAAGTATGCAAAAAATGGCTGGCTAACCGAAGATAATACCTTATCCCGCAGTAGTAAATCAACTAATTTGTCGTATGATTTATTGACTTCTGCCAGTTCAACCCATCTATTAAATGTATTGCGTATGTTCGCAATGAATCCTGCAAAATCCTTTGGAGATTCTGGTAAAATTCCCTTAAATTTCAACCTACAGTGTTCCTCGTCCAGGTGAAACCTTCGTAAAAGCAAGGACTTAATAGCACCGTAGTTATTAGCTATTGATGGGTCAGCATTTTGAGAAGCTGTCAGTGGTTCTCCAACCAAGAATTCATTTAATTTGAGTACCCATGACTCTTCGGGCAAATGGTTAGATTTGCAAGTCTGTTCAAAACGTGCCAGGAACGATGAAAGGTCGTCGACGTTCAAGTTGAAAATGGGTAATTTAAAGTTGTAGAAATGTTTAGGTTGGCTGGATGATGATCCATTTTGTGCGTTATTATTCTGGTTTGCATCAGCACTTTGTGCTTGTAATCTTGCTGTCTCCAATTTAATACGCGCCAATTCCATCTCTTGTTGTAAAATAATTTCCTCTCGTTTCAATTTATTCTCTTCTTCCTGTCTGGCGATTGTTCTTTGCTCTTCTCTTTCACGTTGAGCAATCTCTCTCAGTCTATTTTCCTTGTCAATTTGCTTCATCTCACGTTCTGCTTCCTCTTTCTTTAATGCAGTTTTTTCCTCTTCTTCCTCTTTCTTTAATGCAGCTTTTTTCTCTTCTTCCTCTTTCTTTAATGCAGCTTTTTTCTCTTCTTCCTCTTTCTTTAATGCAGCTTTTTTCTCTTCTTCTTTTCTTTCATATTTTTCCAGTTCTGATTCAGCAAACTGACGAAGTTCTTGAGATTTATAACCATATTCACGACCAATCTTAACGAAATGGTCTATAGTAAGCATTTTGACTTTTATCTGTAAGTAATTATTGATAATTACTGATTAAAATAGTCAATAGTAGCTTCAGAGTAATTATTATACTTACTCAACTTAGGAATATTCAATATAAGTAATCACAATAGTACTGAACTTAATGTCTAAGTTCAACTAATAGACAATATTTTGTAACAATATTGTATCTAAATAATACTATATCATAAATAGTTATGATATCTGTTAAATATAATGTAATTATATCACACAATTAATCTCAATATCCAATAATGTTGGGTATAATTCCTAGTAATTATATTGTTCAATGTACTAAGTCACTCTCTTAGTACCAGAAAAGTATATTAAATAATATACAATGGGTCTATTACCTCAAAGGTAGCTATAAGATTATTTTATTTTGTCAATATATATATTATATTATTATGCCCTAGGCATCTATGATAAATTGTAGTGCTACTTTCTTGGACTATCACTGCATAATTATGCAATGTCCCATATTAACCTTAATTATCAGAAAAAATTAATTAAATTAAATTACAAGTGTATTATTGCATATAATAGCATATTATTAATGTAATATTAATATATATCATGAGGACAAACAAAACAATGATGCAACTAAAGGGTACAAACAATGTCAAGACGCAAACAAGACATTTTTCACAATTAAAATGAATTTATGAACTAAATAAAATAAGCGGAAATGTCACAGACCAAATGAAGGGCAAGGTCTGACCGGAGGTCAACTGAATATTCAAGGTACACACACAAAAAAAAAAAATGACTGCGAAAAATGATGACGTCACAGGACTCATAACGGACGAAAATTTAACAATCATAAAATAAATGATAGTCAGAGGAGACTGGACGAATAGTAACGAACATGGTACAGAACTGAATAAAATTATTAACTGAGTACGAATAAAATACACCAATTATCTACGGGACAGTACAGCTAACGCAAATCGTCAAACGATAGCAGATTTGGACAACAAGTCCAATGTCAAACCTCAATGGGGTTTCCAAAGGTGCGATCGTTTAACTGCCCTAAGAAACGACCGAAATTAATTCAGGCATCGTGAGAGCCACATAATCTAATTTCGGTTCATCCTCCCTACCTCCCACGAATTAACAACACATTAAGACAACAAAAATTACATTAAACATAGATAAAAACATGCCGATGTAGGCAGAGGACAATGGACTTAGTTAGCACTGTTTGCAATACCAACAGTTAAACACCTAGATTTATCTTTACCGTTGCTTCGATCAGTGCTAGCGGTCGTCAACAGCTAGGCTAAAGCCCCTGACTGTCTGCTCCTATAGTCCATATCATGTGTTGGCTTCAAATGGCTTATGTTTTCTTTGGTTAGACTTAGAAACGGCTGGTTTCTTCGACAGATCACCTACACGATTTTCAGTGACGTCACGTTGTTAGGTATTATAATGAGTACTGCGTCACGTCAGCCTCGTACTGGTCATGTGATCGAAACTTGATCGTAAACATTTCATTCGAAAGTCATGAAGAAATTTTTTTGTCGTCCCCAGACACCGGACACCACTGTTGCGTGATGGTTTTGCTCTGAACAATGTTCCATGTGTTATGAATAAAACAATTATAAAATTCTGGCCATTGTTTTCTTCCTTGATATGTTAGTTTTAGTGCATCGTGCCTTTGATGGAAGATTAAGCGAATGCTGGGGTGGAAGATTCCAAACAATACTTGAACTTTGGAATACGATTGATTTGATAAGTCATTTCATTGAGTCCGTACATTTAATTCACATGTACACATTTCAAATAGGGACAGAACATGAGTCATGCATAAATTAATCAATGGCGTAGACTGCTGTTTTACGTGTCAATGTCCGTTTAAGGATACAGAGCAGTAATTGTCGTCAGAACATCACAGCTATATGCACGCGCAGCTAGACATGGCTACCTGCCGACAGTGAGACTGCGAGTCTGAATATATTCATACGAATTTGACGATTATTCTTCTCCTTCTGAGAATTCTAGTTAAAATACTAACCTCCATAAATTTCCCTCTCATAAAGGGTTCTAGGACTGACCCTGGTCCATCAAAAAATACACATATAAATGGCTATATCATGCCATTGCATTGGAAGGTTAGAACAACGCAGCTATTCAGCTTGGCGGTCAAGTAACAAAGGGTAGCGTTTCTTAGTTACCGACTGTGTCCTAAACAACGCTATACACGTCATAATCGATCGTGTGTGGAGCGTTCAAAATTGAAACCTCTATCGCAATATATTAAATGCCTTAACCTCTTACAATTGCACGTCTGATAACCTTTAGCAGACGGCGTTAATATCATATACCCTAACAATATGTCAACTCAAGACATTCACAAAGGACAAACAAGAAAAGACCATATGAGAACATTTGCAGAGATCAAATTAAATTAAATAGGACAAATCAAAGAAAATGATCACATAATCTGTGATGATAACTGCAATAAGATAACAAGACAAATAACGCCACTGTGTATAAATATAAATTGTGTATGGAAATCAAAAATAGAAAAGGGTAGACCAACAAATTACAAACAAATCAAAACAAACTAAAGAACAGAGGAATATTACAAAAACAACAATGAATAAAGTCTTCACAGCTAACATTAATAGCAACAGCTGTCGCAGCAAATTTTCAATCAAGAAAATTGCACCTATAGAAACGCACACATCAGACCCTCTATTACGTGGGATACTCTGTTGTGTGACACCGCCCAACCAAAACAACAACCCGCAGAGTACAAACAAATATCACATATAAACATGTAAACATAAATAGCATAAATGCATATAATATTATCAAATAGTATGGCAATGTGATGTGTTGCAGCGAGAATGTGTTGCGGAGAAGGCTTAGTTGTACTGAATAATGGTACAGTAGTATGGTACTTTATTAAATAATTACTTCTGGCCTAAATCATTAAAGTTCAACACAAACTATGGCAGTGCAGGAGAATCCACTGTTTACTGTTCCTTAAGAATCACAAGTAAGATTTCTCCCTTCAGTTGCACTGTACATTTCGCAAACACTGTCAAATATATGCTCCAACACTGATGTGTAATGCTGTCTTTTCCAAACAAACTTGCTGTGTAACGCTGTATGTTCTATGGCAAATGTCCAACGAAAAAAAATGTCAACAAACGCTGACCTAGTTACTGTAAACGCTGGATAGGATAGGTCAAGCTGACATCGACTGTATAGCTGTCCTACTGGTGTTGATGTGGTCAAACAAACGTTCTTGTAACTGTAAATGATTCTCCTTTTCAAGACTGCGAAGGTTGGACCCAGGAATCTGGCTCACCACTGTAAAATGTATATAATGTTGTTTTTTGCTTGACTAGCCCCTACTGTAAAAAGTGGGAACAGTGTCGAATGATACCAGGCATGCTCCAGTCTACCCAGTGGTGCTGTAAATGGGTAACTCCCTCTAGTCCTGAGTTAGGGAAGGCAAAGGCAGCTGTAAGAAGTAGTTTCCCTCTGAGGCTCCAGGAGGAGCAGGCCCTTAACTTGGTCAATTCAACCGACGCAGGATGGTGTAAATATGGAGTGAGAGTGTAGAGTGTTATAAACGCGAATGATAGAATGTTCGTATCTTGACCAATCTAAAGCACTCATTCACTCATGTCTATAAGGCACCAATGCAGACTGCTGGAATCTTTTCATACAGTTTATTCAGACGCACATACTGGGACAGAACGCATAGATCATAAGTACATGTTGACACATCAATCTTCAGGCATGAATAGTAGATCCCATGTCATGGAACATTCAAATATAATGGGTGGTACAAAGCAGTATTCAATGTTCTGATACACTATGGCCGCATCCCCTATCTGACTGAACGCGTCAGTAAAGGCGGATAGGTAAACAAATGAAGAGTTCGATGGACGAACCTTCTTTCCCTTACTAAGTTCTTAGGTTGCTTATGTTCAATATTTATATCATACTGTGAAACCACGATAAGGGGTTTTCATATAAATGAGATCTCCATGCCACTGTCCGAATAGTAAGATACACGACCCGTTCTCTGGACAGTGATCAAAAATGATGACAGGAATACAAAGATGGCCTCCTTCCCTGAGCTTTCGCTCACTCGCCCAGCAGAAGAATAATCATCAGCCAAAGTTGATTCAAAACTTGAATAAGTATAACTTTCCAGAGTTACCATACAGTCCCTTTGTCAGAAGGTTACTTCATGAAGACATAAGCGCTGATGGAACCTGTCATCTACAACAATATCTAGTTAAACGACCAACGATGCACGAAAATACGTTGCTTCATCTAGGTCTAACCATAAGGAGATCGTCAAAAGGGAGTGGATTTACCTTGAGTCCGAATAGTACATAATACAGTACATGAGGAGAGTCTCTAACACTATAATCTTGTAGAGACACAATCTCCTACTGAAGAAATCACTTCATAAATCATTTTTCACGCTAGAAAGACCAGCCCTTAGGAAATACGTGACCAGCCATTGTAGGCGGTAATCCGAACTCATCACGACTCGTTAAGACAACCAATACTTCCGCTAGTGCGGCATAAAGAATATAGTCCTGCCTACCCATACAAAATATACAATATAGGACTGAATCTACTTGCACTAATAATATGTAATACATATGAATTCAGGCCATAAACATTCTAAGAACGATCAATCTATTTTCTGGCTATGACAAATGATGAATGCCAAAATATAAGTATTCTTACGCCCGATCAATATCAAGGGAGATTATCCATATAATCAAACGTATAAATCAAACATGGATTATCTGGCTTTCCAAAAGAAAGCATTTTCGTACCCAATTAAATACAACTATATATTTTCCATATTAAATAGACATATCCATACATGCCACACTTCGGAGATGAAAAACCTGTACAAAAAATCCAAAACCCTGTACAAAGACCCGCAAAACCTGTACAAAGACTGAAAAAAACATATCAAAAGAGTTAATTCGTGTAAAAATATTTTCAATTACAGTGGGCTCCATTATAAATGAGGCATGGGAACTTTGCCTTTAAAAGCAGGTCTTCGCTTATTTTAAAACCCAAACAATAAATGTCTGAGTTTATTTTACACTGTAAAAATAATGTGATGGAATCATCATTTAGTCTATTTATGTGCTTAATTATCACTAACAGACTGGGAAATCCTGTGTTCAATAGGACTTAATAAAAGAACTCTGAGACACAGTAATAAGGGGAATGGGTTAGAAAACCTGTACAGAAATTATGTACAGGGTGTACATATCTGAAAATGCAAACACCTTGTACAGATTATGGGTAAACCATAGCATGTGGCATGTATGCATATCGTACATTTGTAATCTGTGCATTCAAAAATATGTATGCAACACAGTGGTTTATGTGACAGTGGTTTATGTAACAGTGGTTTATGTGACAGTGGTTTATGTGACAGTGGTTTATGTAACAGTGGTTTATGTGACAGTGGTTTATGTAACAGTGGTTTATGCAGCACAGTGGTTTATGTGACAGTGGTTTATGTGACAGTGGTTTATGTGACAGTGGTTTATGTGACAGTGGTTTATGTAACAGTGGTTTATGTGACAGTGGTTTATGTGACAGTGGTTTATGTGACAGTGGTTTATGTGACAGTGGTTTATGTGACAGTGGTTTATGTGACTGGTTTATGTAACAGTGGTTTATGTGACAGTGGTTTTTGTGACAGTGGTTTATGTAACAGTGGTTTCTGTAACAGTGGTTTATGTAACAGTGGTTTATGTGACAGTGGTTTATGTAACAGTGGTTTATGTAACAGTGGTTTATGTGACAGTGGTTTATGTGACAGTGGTTTATGTAACAGTGGTTTATGTGACAATTTGTTTGACATTAGGAGGTTGGCAGCCTCATGGATAACCTCATGTTAGTGGTTTAGTACGACATGCACGAGACAGTAGTAGTCCTCATCTATCTTTATCTCTTCAGACACCCTGATAAACAGACGGGCGACATCTAGAACAGAGAACACTAAACACCGAAATTATAACCCACACTGGGTTGAACTAAGTATTCCGAATCCCAACACATGAAAGACCACATGCTATACATGGGCTTTAAAACAAAACAAAAATTTACTTTAACGCAAGTGGTTTGGTTTGGTTTTAAGGAGTATCTTTATTGCACACGGGCTACTCCATCAATGCTCCGACTTGAGCACAGTGCAAGAACTCCGTGGTATGTGTGTGTATATTATAGAAATCACACATTCTATAAATATTTTTGTGGTGGGTAGGTTTACTCTTTACGATTTCCAACTGCCGTGGGATTTTTAACGTGCGCAACTTGCACGCGGGACCTCCTATCTTTTCGTCCTTTTCCGAGAAGGCTGGTATCCGATCTCACTACCCAGGATACCAGGGGGGAGTATAACATCATTAGGGCCACTGGTTCGGAAAACAATGTTGTCCATAAATTATTCCCTCAACTGGGAATCAAACCCGGTACCGCTAGAACTCGAAGCGGACGCCATACCTCTTAGCCACGCTGACCCCATAGATAACGCAAGAAGATTAACAATGAAATCAAAGTAATAACACAGAAGATATAAAATATAAATGCGTCTTACAGACGAGCGTTTCTTGCTGCGTGTTTCTCGCGCGTGACGAATGAAAGAGTAGGGATTTACAGACAGTCTCGCTCGGCTGCGCAGCCTGTAAATCCCTACTCTTTCATTCGTCACGCGCGAGAAACGCGCAGCAAGACACTTTTTTTTTTCCCTCGCATGAGGTCGCATATTTTTTCCTCGCATGAGGTCGCATTAGCACCCGCCCAAACCCAGCCCTGGTCAAGACCACATATCCCAACACAAGAAGACCCAATGACAAACTGTGTCACTGTAGTGATCTTCTGTGTTCTCACACAAAGGACCTAATGACACATGAATGTCACTGTACTGGTCCCTGTGTCTAGACACATGATCCTAGCCAAAAGCCGGATATTAGGCCGTTGGGTTTGCCGGAGCAGTATTAAGACACGCTCGTCTGTAAGAGATCTTTCGCCCAGTTTCAGCAGGGTGATTTTTTTTTCCTTGCGTCTGAGTATTTGGCTGTGATACCCTGTTCAACCAAAACCCTTTGTTTTTTTTTTTTTTTTTTTCCTCGCTTGAGGTCGCATATTTTTTTCCTCGCTTGAGGTCGCATTGTCCCCGCCCAAACCCGGCCCTGGTCAAGACCACATGTCCCAACACAAGAAGACCCAATGACAAACTGTGTCACTGTAGTGATCCTCTGTGTTCTCACACAAGGGACCTAATGACACATGAATGTCACTGTACCGGTCCCTGTGTCTAGACACATGATCCTAGCCAAAAGCCGGATATTAGGCCGTTGGGTTTGCCGGAGCAGTATTAAGACACGCTCGTCTGTAAGAGATCTTTCGCCCAGTTTCAGCAGGGTGATTTTTTTTCCCTTGCGTCTGAGTATTTGGCTGTGATACCCTGTTCAACCAAAACCCATTGAAGGGTTATAAACTGTTATATTGGGGTATATAGGGTGTTAATTCAGCAGTGTGATCGGTGGCTTGGGACACTTTAAGAATGAAAGAGATTACAGAATAATGGTTTAAGAAAGTTAAATAGAGTTGTTAATAGACTATATGTCTTTGTTAAGGGGAGGTAAAAGGAGCAGAAGAGTGTTTTGAGGGAAGGGAGATAACTCTGTGGGTTCCCTTTTAGGAGATGTAGCTTGGTGTTTTTGGTTTAGTTAGTGCCCCTTTATCATATAAGAGTTAGGCCAACTAAAATTTTGCCGCCATTGTCGGCTGTACCCGAATAGCAGGAAAATGGACCCAATCGCGAGTTTCAGACCTAATATGCATTTTCGTTTAGGTTAACTAATAATTTGAAATAAAATTAGATGCAAATACTGTAGCACATATTTGTACTATTCTTTGTATTTCAACTAACAAAACAAAAAGAAGAAAACTAGTTTACTTACCGTTTTATTGAATAGAATCAGTAGCGTGAATTTTTAACACATACTCCGTTGAATTTTAAATTACGTTAGAATTTCACTATTTAGCAACAAATATTCCGTACGAATTGCAACACTTAGCAAAACATACTACCTTATAAAATAATATAATTAAAATAATAAAATTTTATTATAGTTTTATTATATAATATATATATATATATATATATATATATATATATATATATATATATATATATATATATATATATATATATATATATATATATATATATGTGTGTGTGTGTGTGTAAATATATATAATATCTTATCTATAATATATAATATATTATCTATGATCTCATATATATATATATATATATATATATATATATATATATATATATATATATATATATATATATATATATATATATATATATATATATATATATATATATATATATATATATATATATATATATATACTGTTCAAAAAAAGAAACGCAACATTATTGCAGGACACCAAATTTCAAACTTGTACCAAAATTTTATTTACGGAATTAATGTTTCAATCTTGGCATGAAGAAACTTTCAGACTTTAACAGTGAAATGATGTTCATTAAATTTGGTTTGGACTTTTATTCTTTGCGACTGAGGCCTCCGTTTCAGTAAGGTGTATGGCCTCCTCTGGTCTCTATCAGAGAACGACATCTCCTTGACATGGATCCGATTAGCCGTTGGATCTGTTGTTGTGGGATGGCTGCCCACTCTTCCCGCAGTGCAAGAGACAAATGTTGCAGATTGGCTGGAGCCACGTCTCGCTGGCGGAGTCGTCTGTCGAGTTCATCCCATAAGTGTTCTATGGGGTTCATGTCTGATGACATGGCTGGCCACGGAATGGTCTTGTCGTTGTTGTCAGCGATAAAATGAGGGGTGAGTTGTGCCACATGAGGTCGAGCGTTATCCTGCTGAAAAATCGACCCTCGTGCAGCCAGAAGTGGAAGGACGTGAGGACGAAGAATTTCAGCGACGGATCGTTGGGCATTCAGGCGTCCTTCAATTTGCACCAGGTCACTTCTTCCCATGAAGTTGATCGCCCTCCCACATCAGTACACCTCCACCACCATGTGGAGGAGCCTCATCAACGCTGTTCTGGGCGTAGCGCTCATGTACTCTGCGGTAAACTCTTCTCCGTCTATCGTGTCGCTGGAGCCCAAAAAATTATTCATCACTAAACCAAACCCGTCTCCAGTCATTACCAACGGTCCATTGACGATGCTGATTCGCCCACTGCAGTCGGTTCTGGCGATGCCGGTCCGTAAGAACAGGACCTCTGTAGGGTCTTCTAGCCCAAAGACCACAGTCGTGCAGCCGGTTCCTGACCGTTTGATCTGAAATTCGACGAGCTGCTGACATTGACTGGACTGTGGAGGACGCAGATGCAAGTCGATTCCTGAGGTGACGCAGCCGTATGAAGCGGTCTTCGGCAGGAGTTGTGACTCTGGGTCTTCCACTGCGCGGCCGGTCTGTCACAGAGAAAGTTTCTTGAAATCGCCTCCAAAGGCGTCTAATGGTGCTTCTAACCACATTAAATTGTCTGGCCACTACACTTTGTGACTGTCCAGTCTGTAAACGTCCAATGATGATGAGTCGTTGTTCTGTAGTGAGATGAGCCATACTTGCGCATTGAATTTTCAAATGAATTTATTCGAGGAGCGTCAATCTTTTATAGGCATTCAATAATATGGTCAGAGAGTTTTGTGTTCAGTAAGTTTCATGGGATTCTCATGAACCTGTCACGAGTTATTGTCAAAAATGTTGTTTTGACCTTGACCTCTTTCATGACCTCGCGAATCATGAGGTGAGTACAATTCAGGTAACCACGAGAAGTTAATGACCAGATGGACACAGTCGATGGGTTTACTGATGTCCAATCAGCGAATATCTTTTATAAAAGTAACACCAACAAAGTTGCGTTTCTTTTTTTGAACAGTATATATGATATATATATAAACACGACATGATTATAAAAAAGTGTTAACATACGGCTGTGAGAGTTGGAAAATAACAAAACATAGAAGATAAGGAAGCCAAAATAGAGGCAAATATAAAATTTCATTATATTATATAATTTTTATTATATAATTTTTTTATAATTTTATATTTTATATATTACAATTACGTAATTTAAAAATTGTATAATTTATATTATATTATATAATTTTTATTATATAAATATATATAATACATATATATAAATAAAAAAATATATTATTTATATTATATAAAATAAAATTACACATATATATATATATATATATATATATATATATATATATATATATATATATATATATATATATATATATATATATATATATATATATATATATACTGAAGCACATTAAAAACGCACCACTATTATATATACTGATGCCGAGAAGCTGGCAAAAAAAGTGTGGGAATGGATTTTCCCCGTGTTTGCCGTGCGGTAGAGAGCGAATGGCTGCTGGAATGGAAAGTGCAAGATTCAACCCATGGGTGTGTGTACAGACTACATGAAAACGATGAAAGTTACACGTGCAACACGATTCTCAACAGCTATGACCCTGAAAATGAGTACGCGTTGTGACAGTATACTCGGTACAAAAAGGCCGTTGAGACAAAACACCCAGTACATGTGCTTGAAATGCCACGACTATCTGAAAACGACCGCCAACGAGCCATTGGTATGTTGGAGACCGGAATGATCTCGCGGGCCATTGCCAGAAGGATGAATTGCCACCACAGCACTATTGTACGTCTCAATGAACGTTACGGAACCACTGGCAGTGCCCGGGATAGACTTCGGAGTGGCCAACCACGAGTTACTACCCCTGCGCAAGATCGTCATATTGTGCTGAGTCACCTAAGGAATTGACTCTCCCGGCAAGTCAAACAGCAAGAGCAATAGTGGGTAGACATGGGCAAGTCTCTCGAATGACAGTCATACGACGACTCAGAGATACAGGCCTTACTGCAAGACGACCTTATGTTCGGCCAAACTTGACTCACAGACATCGTTAGCAGCGCCTGCAATGGGCAGAGCAACATATCAGATGGACTAGACTGCAGTTGAATGCTGTCCTATTCACAGACGAGAACAGATTCAACATATCCTTTGCAGATGGACGTATGCGGATTTAGCGACGGTGTGAAGAGCGCTTTGCAGATTGCTGTGTCAACCGATTTCGAGGTGGCAGTATTCACATTTGGGGAGGATTCAGTTTTCACCATCGCTTGCCTCTTCACGTCTTCCGTGGAAATGTTAATGCTGTGACATATTGAGATGAGGTTCTGGATGCACTGGTTGCTCCTGCGTTCACAATTTATCCAGACTTGCAGCTTCTCCAGCAGGATAACGCACGTGCATTTTTTTTGTATTTTTGGTTTTCTCACTTGCCTGCACAGAATGCAATGAATTTCATAACAATCAAATGTACAAATTAGTGACCAGCATGGATTCATAGGAAAATGAATAAAGATTCCAAATATGTAAACTTGTACACACTTATATTTACATTTCACACTCTGTTCCTGGATTATACAGGTGGTGCGTTTTTAATGTGCTTCAGTATATATATATATATATACAATATATATATATATATATATATATATATATATATATATGATAGGAAACTCTTTACAGAGCGATACAACAGGAGGCAATCTGATCATCAGAAGAAGTCCCCCCATCAGACAAGTGTTTCGGCCCAGTATACTCCTTTACACTCTAAGGGGGGCGGGCCCACTTGGGTCATGACTCCCAAGCGTCTCAGCCTCCTGTTGTCTTGTATCGAAAATGAACCCATTTCACTTATGGTAGCAACTTTAATCCAGAACTCCGCCAGCCGTGGAGGCAATTGTGAAAGTAACAAAGAGAAGACAAATTATTCCGTTCGTTCCGTCGCACACACTGAGACACCATCGCGAAGCCGCCGAGCCTAGCCACTGAAATTCTGACACTGACACCTCCTATAATATACATCGCCTGTTGCCCCTCAGTCACAGCCCGCTCACTAGTACACCACAAAACTCAGCGTTTTGTGGACTTAGAAAAATTCCTGGTGTTTTCTGTACCGCAGCGTTTATTGTCACGATTTCCATTGCCCATTGCGGTTGTTCCACAGCCAGCCTGATGCCTTTTCGGCAGTTTCACTAAGCCTCTTCAGTGCCCTTGTTCTCGCCTGTCCCTTCAACCCCAACAGTTTCAATAGATCATACATTGATGCAGCCACAAGCCCTCTTGCGCCCACTTCAACAGCCATGACCCTTGTAGTGAACCCCTCGTGTCTCAGATCCGCGGCCAGATCACTATATTTGGCCGCTTTGAACGAATGTTGCTCGTCTAATCTGGATTCAAATGGCACGGTCAGTTCAATCAGTATGACCTGAAGCGTTGAAGAAGAATGAAGCACTATATCCGGCCGTCTCCGCGATTTCCTGATACTCTCTGGATATGCCCCTCGTCCAGGTAGGTCTACCGCCATCTCCCAGTCGTTTGCACAATCAAGAAGAGATGGTAAACTGCTACCTGGTTTACTCGGTTTGGGGTGTGCTGACTTTCCTGCCCTCAGAAAGTATGTATTTGCGGTGCTCGGCCTGGGTTTGCTGTTCGCCTTCATCCTTGCTAGATCTATTGTCGCAGCAAGCTCATTTAGCACTTTGTTATGGCGCCAGGTGTATCGCCCTTGCCCTAATGACACCTTACACGCTGAGAGCACGTGTTCGAGTGTCTGCCTCCCCTGGCACAGGGGGCACTGCTCATCATCCGACTTTCCCCATTTCACAAGGTTGGTGGCCGACGGCAGCAGGTCATACATTGATCTAACACGAAGCTGAGCCTAAGAGGTGCCATATGCCATATATCATTCCATGTCAAGGACCTCTGCAGGGCTCCTTCCCATGTAGTCCATTGGCCTTGTTGGACCTGCTGCACTGCTTTTTGCAACCTCTTATCATTCTCAGCCTCTCGTATCTCATGAACAACCATGTCTCTGCGCTCCCTGCTTGATGCCTTGGACCACCAGCGGATGTCTCCATGACCAAATCCCCGTCTATTCGTCTGTGTGTATCCGATTACCTCCCTCAGTTTGAGTGACTCTTGGGCAGCATCAACAGCTTCTTCCACTCTCCACTTCCTTCCCGTTTTCAGTGTAGGCTGAATGGACTTAACCACGTCATCAGCTGACTCGCGTAGCATCATTGCAAGCCTTGCCTTTCCAACTTTGTACTCTTCAACAACTGACTTGAAAGGAAGCAGAAGTTTTGACTTTTTGCAGTACAGTGCTACATCTGACAGACCTGGTGGTACCCCTAGCCACTTTCTCATGAACTTGTTGACCTTTTGCTCTATAGCTTCGACTGTACTTGTGCTTATTTCATATATAAGCAGTGGCCACAGCAATTTCGGTATCAACATGAACTGGAGGCACCACAGTTTGAACTTTCCCAAGAGTCTGCTTTGGTCTATGATCTGTAGCCCTCTGTCTGCCATTTCTATTGTCTGTTGCACTGCCTTCGAGTCTTTTAATGAGGCATCGTACACCCTGCCAAGACTTTTAACAGGTTCCTCAATGACAGTAGGGATTCTTTGGTTGGAAACCACGAATATGTCTTCTGCTATCTTCCCTTTCCTGACTGATAGGCTTCTCGACTTCTTGGGTTTGAAGCTCATTCTGCACCAGCTGACTAGTTCATCCAGGCGTTCTAACATCCTCCGGGCCTGATGTTCATCTGATGTCAGAATTGTTGTGTCATCCATGAATGCTTTGAGCGGTGGCATGTGACACATTCCCCCAAGCTTTGGACCTATAGCCATTCCTTCGGCCGCATTGAGGATGACCTGCATAGCCATCACGAATAGTATCGGAGAGATGGTACACCCCATTGCAATTCCAACTTCAAGGCCAATCCACTTCGTTGTGTACTCTCTGGTTGAAAATCTGACAGCAAACCCTGCGAAATACAGCTTCAGCATTGCTGCAATCTCTTGTGGAACATGATACATTTCTAGGGCCTGCCACAACATCTGGTGTGGAACGGATCCATAAGCATTCGCTAGATCCAACCAGATTACATGGAGGTTTGTTCTGTCAGACTTTGTCTTTTGGATTGCTTCCCAGATCATTGTGGCATGCTCTAGACATCCTGGTGTACCTGGGATACCTCCTTTCTGAATGGTAGTGTCAATGTACCCATTTATATATATACCCATATATATATATATATATATATATATATATATATATATATATATATATATATATATATATATATATATATATATATATATATATATATATATATATAATCTTATAAATGTAGAAGAGGTGTTAAGAATAGACAGTAGCGAGAACAAGCATCGAGTAAGATTTTTTTTTTAATTAATGAAAATAAATATCCCGTTCAACTTCCGATGGGTTATAATTAGGATATATAGGCTATTGTTTTCAATTAAAATTAATATGAACAACTGCCAATAAGAGAAAAATATGCCACAGCACCTAAAGTGGAACAAAGAACCAGTTGCCTGGTGGAATAAAAGCTGTGCAGAAATTCATGAGAGAAGGAAAAGGGCCTTACAAAAATATAGAAATAACAGAACAGAAGAAAACTATGAAGAGTATAAACATATTAGGAATGAATCTAACAGAATAATATTTAAAGCCAAAGAAACTAACTGGAAGGAGTTTTGTCAGTACCTTAAACCTAGCACCCAAATTAAAGAAGTATGGAAAAAGCTTAAGGCAATCAAAGGGAACAATAAGAAAACAATAATGCCAACAATCAAACTACCAAAGAGAGCAGAAACAGATAAAGAAAAAGCTAATGCCCTTGCTGAGTATTTCTATAAAATCAGTGCAAAAAGTAGTCTTGGACAGGAAGAAAATGAGAGAAGAGAAAGACTTAGGATACAGTTTTCAAAAGAACTACCAGACCAGAAAGATGAAACAAACTATTTAGATGCTGATATAACAGAGGAAGAAGTAACTAGTGCAATAAATGAGAAATCTAATACTGCCTCAGGGCATGATATACTTAGTTATGAAATACTTAAGAAAGTACCCAAAAAAACTATAAACAAAATAACTTCCCTATATAACAAAATCTGGAACTTAGGAAAGATACCAAAAGCATGGAAAGTAGCTATGATAGTACCCATCCTAATAAGGATTCAATAAGGAAGCCCATGATGTAAGTTCATATAGACCTATCTCCTTAACATCACAACTAGGTAAAATACTTGAAACTGTTGTAAACAAAAGAGTTAAATTCTACCTAGAAAAAAACCAGTTGTATAGCCCAAACCAGTCAGGGTTTAGAGCAGACAGAAGTACAGTAGACCAGCTTGTAAGATTAGAACATGATGTAAAGCTAGGGTTCAAGAGGAAAGAGAAAACAGTGGCAGTCTTTCTAGATGTAGCTAGAGCATATGATGAATGCTGGCGAGATGGAGCTCTTTACAAAATGAAAAAGATTGGCATTACTGGTAAAACCTATAGGTATCTAGAAAACATTTTACAGGACAGGTATTTTGCTGTACAGGTGAATAATGATAGGTCAGAAATATATGAACAACAGAACGGGATTCCTCAAGGATCAGTGATTTCTCCTTCAATTTTCACTATAGCTGTAAATGATTTAGCAGATGAATTTAATGACATAAAGAATGCAGTATCACAATTTGCAGATGACTGTGCCATTTGGCGATCTGGAAAAAACTTGAACCATGTTTACCAAAAACTTCAAAAACAAATAGACAAAGTTTCAGAGTGGATGAAAAGTTGGCGCTTCCAAATTAATGTAAACAAAACAGTAGGTATGATATTCAGCAAAGGAAATTTAAAAAAGAATAACAAAATCAATATAACCATTAAAGATCAGAAAATATGTACATCCTTAACAACAAGATTTCTGGGCATAACTTTAGATAAACAACTAAATTATAATAAACATATAGACAATTTAGTAGAAAGCTGTAGGGGACCCCTAAATATACTAAGGATTGTTAAAGGTAATGGATGGGGGGCCAGCAATAAAATAATGCTTATGTTCTACAAGTCTTTCATCAGGGGGAAACTGGATTATGCCAGCATAGTCTATGACTCAGCTGCAACTTCTAACAAAGCAAAACTGGACAGGATTCAAAATGCAGCCATGAGAACCATTACAGGTGCATTTATATCAACACCAGTAGAAGCGCTAGAAGTAGCTCTTGGCATACCACCCCTTGGTCTAAGACGGAAAGAACTAAGATTAAATTATTGGAGTAAAGTAGCACAAGAAGTGACCCACCCAGCACATAAAGCATTTGTCAAAAACCAACCAAGTGTATGGGACGTCCCCTTAAACAAAGATAGATATCCAACAGGGTGGAGAACTATAGAAGATCTAACGCAGCACAAAGAACTATCAAACACAATTAAAAATAGTAATAAATATAGAAGCAAAATACCACCCTGGGAACTAAAAACACCAATCATAGACTACTCACTTACTGAAAAGATCAAACAAAACATAGAAGATATGGAAGCCAAAATGATAAGTAGAAAGTTCATAGATCAACTAACTAAACAAAGTCTGGCCGTCTACACTGATGGATCTAAGGGTGATAGTGGGCAACTAGGTGCCGGAGTTGTAATACCACAATGGGAAATAAAAAAGAGCTACAGTGTAACTAAAGGGGCTTCTATTTTTACCGCAGAGATGGTAGCAATTCTTAAAAGTTTAGAAATAATCGAAGATAACCCACCAGAAGCTGTTACGATATTTACAGACTCACTATCATCACTTCAAGCACTAGAACAACCAGGTAAATGTAGCCGGCCAGACATAAAGGAAGAAATTCTAGCAATAAATACATCACTAGGGAACAGAGGATGTAGTGTGAGGCTAGTGTGGGTTCCAGTACATGTAGGTATTGCTGGTAACGAGTTGGCAGATCAGAACGCCAAGAATGGAAGAACAAGTAAAAACAATATAAGAGCAGGACTGAGAAGATCGGAGATCAAGAGCCAAGTGAAGATAACTATAAACGAGGAATGGAAGACAACGTGGAAGAACAGTAGAAAAGGCAGACATGCGTTCAAACTGCTGAAAGAACCAACGAGGACGTGCCAAGTCAGAGAAGAATTAAAGATACCATCAAACAAAAAATTGTGGCGTCTCCGCCTCGGTGCAGCATACTTTATGATAGAAGAACCACACTGCCAAGAGTGTCAGGAAGAGAATGACATAGACCACTACCTGATCCACTGTAAAAAGTATGAACAACAAAGGCTTGAATTAATAACTTACTATAGAAATCACAATATAGACTTGACAGGTGATAAGGTTTTAAGTATAGATGCCCCAAGAGATGCCCAATCAATACTTAAAAGATATATACATAAAACAAAGGAAAACATATTAGGTTAGTAACAAAACAAAAAAAAATATAAACACAAAATAAAAAAAAATAAAAACAACTTACTAACTACTCATAGGACAAGGAAAGACAACAAGGTATTAAATTAAATAAAAACTCAAAAAGAACAAATACTAATACAAAGTAAAACCAAGTGTACAGGACAATAGTTATCAAGAAACAATACAAGAGAAAATAAAATGGACAAATACTAATATAAATTGAAATCAGCAACTGCTAAAGACAAAAGGTATTTAAATTGAATACAAAACTTAAAAATAAAATGACAATAAATACCCCAATTATAACCAAATTTCAGGTTGAACAGGGTAGACCGAGATGGAACGAGAAGAGGCAATAACGGTCAGCTGTTAAGTGCCCGCCCTCCACCCATCACCTCATCAAAACAACAACAAAAACAATGCCAGTATTATTATGTACAGCAGTCATTATAGTTGAAAGGTGCCACCAAGTGAAGGTCGGCCACCTAGTGTTGGGTTGAATTTGACTCTTTATGTAAATAAAGCTTGATTTGGTTCAGCTGATGTTAGCGTGAAGTCGATACATCTGAATGTAATTCATCATCATCATCCTATGTATTCGTCAGCACAGTGGAGAAGCATTAACTGGTTAAAAAAAATTAACTCTACATGATCTAACTGACTGCCTGCTGTCGGGTCGTGAATGAACTATACGAAAATACAACCCTCTCTCAATAATTACACATCCGCTGTACGGCCACACGGGCGAGTTATTTTCTGTGTGGCTAGAGCTGAATGCAGGTTCAGGTTGGATTTAAGAGGGAACCAAGGATAGGAAGGTCAACTGTGTCTGTGTTTTTTTTTCTCTGTGTTGACGGCTGGGATGTTGTTGGCCAGAACTTGACTAAACTGAGACTGTGAGTTATCTTGGCTTGTTGAGCAGCGTGGATTGAGTGCAGTAGTTACCAGGTGATCAGCTGGATTCTTTACACTGATCAGTTGATCGTTGTGAGCAGCCACGCGATTGGCCATATTCTGAACTCCTAAATGGGACTGGTATACCATCATTGGAGCGTAGTGCACATCCTGATGAGTTTGTCGATGTACTAGGCCGTAGCTGTAGGCGGATGCCAAGTAGTTATTAAAGTGTCCTGCATCCTGAGCGAGTCCATTATAACTGTACGGTGAATATTGAATTGGCGGTATATTCCTTGGTTCACTGTGCACAAATTCTAGACGACGACTGTTGGCAGAAACGTTCATTCTGTGATCGAGAAGTCTTCCTGAAAATCCATTGCAACACAGTTGACTGCAGGAGGGAGAAATATAGAGCCCACGAAAGTCTGGCATTAATATATTACAGGCGGAATGTGGCTTGCTGTTTTCTGTGTTAGAAGCGGGTACGACGAGACACATTTGATCTGAAGGACTTTGGATATCAGACAGACATAGACGTCTTTTGCTGAGACCGTGATAGTCCTGACTATCATATGTTCTTTTAGCTTTGGGTTTTCTTGTTCCTGTGATCGATGCTCGTTTGTTCTGGAACCAAATCTGAAAGTTAAAAAAACAAATGTCTCATTAGCTTCAGTTTTTTAAAAGACGCTTGTTCGTTTCACATCAAAGCAGAAAATAACATGTCTGTTGCAATGCTAATGATAATATATATAGAGCATAGGAGTACATAGGAGTTCGCTTCCGCTGTTGGCTAACCATGGGAGACGCGTATTCGGGGCTCAAACTGTGAAGCCTGTAACACCACCCAGCCCCTCGGTAAACATTTTGTTATCACCATCTGTTCATGCCAGCTGTCAGTGGGGTATAGGGCATCACCATCCAAGCCTTCTTGTCCTGTTCCAACCGTTCAAGATCTTTCCATGTCTCCATTCATGCATGTCTCCATGTCTTATGTCTTCTTCTTCTTCTTTGATCCTTAGCCGCCGACCGTCAAAGCAGTCAGGGGCCATCACGCCTAGTGGCGTCTTGTAGGGCAACAACAAATTGATTCCACTTTGCTCGGTCGGTGGCCATCCTTCGTACAGTGCCCCAACTCTGGTTCATTCTTTGCATCTCAGCCTCCACAGTCCTCCGCCAGGTTGTTTTTGGTCGGCCTCTCTTTCGTTTTCCTTCAGGGGTCCAAAGCATAGCTGTTCTTGTGATGGCATCGGGGTCTCTTCTGAGGACATGACCAACCCAGCTACAGCGTCTGCCAGCTATGATGGTGTGCATGTCCTCTTGCTTGCTACGAGTAAGCAGATCTTGGTTAGTGATGGTATTTGGCCAAAAGATTCGGTGAATTTTTCTTCATGTCTTATGTCAATGTCTCTATGTCTCCTGTCCATGTCTGCTGTCCATGTCTCCATGTCTGCTGTCCATGTCTCCATGTCTGCTGTCCGTGTCTCCATATCTGCTGTCCATGTCTCCATGTCTGCTGTCCATGACTTCATGTCTGCATGTCTTCTATCCATGTCTCCATGTCTGCATGTCTGCTGTCCATATCTCCATGTCTGCTGTCCATGTTCCATGTCTGCATGTCTCCATGTCTGCTGTCCATGTCTCCATGTCTGCTGTCTATTTCTCCATGTCTGCTGTCCATGTGTTGTCATCTATTTCTCTTACTTAGAGAATTCAAGAACACGGACTGCCCTGTAATGCTATCATCTGATATTCTCAGTCTGTGTCTTGTCTAACTCCAGCGCCATGTCTTATTCATCATCATCATCAGTTGCCATGTCAACAACTAAGGTTGGCTGTAACTGATCTCCAACGTCTTCTGCCTCTTGCCAAATGATATACTCTGATAGAGTCTTTCCTGTCCAACTCTTGATGTTATCTTTCCACTTATAGCGATGTCTTCCTAATAGCACGTTATAAATGCTGTTAAGCATCATGTTTAGAATAAGGGTCCTTAACTTTTCTTGTGCCACTGACCCCGTTGATTGTCAGGTGAAGGCTGCAGGCCCTGTCAATTGTCACGTGAATGCTGGGGACTCCGTCTTAGAAAAAAAAACGTACATAGACGCATAATCAAAATATTAGCAAACAAATTATACATTTTTGAACAAAAGAAAAATCGTTAAGCTTACATAAAGTAATACTGAAATACAACAAAACATATAAAAAGAACATATTTCTTTAACTTGTATGATCAGTCAAAATGTTGGGGACAGTAAAATTCAAATACTTAGGTTATGTACACGGACCACCTACAATCCATCCATGGACCACAAGTTATGAAACCCTAGTTAAGAAGCTAAAAAAAATATTGTTCACAACAAGCATATGATCTGTTACTTATAAGAGCTTTATTTAAAAAAACAAAAAAACACACCTACGAATCATTCAGGACATATTTGGAATAATACGGGGCCGGAGTCCTCTAAAACCGGGGCAGCTAGCGTCATACGTACACATATATTACAACACATTACATGTATGATAAATAACATATTGCGCGTGTAAAGTTGTTACAACATAAAAACAAACACGCTCTTAACTCTAGAGCCAGTAAGGAAGACAACCGTAGCTCATGAGCAGAGCTAAACAAGTCTGTCATCTAAAGTCACCAACAAGTAGAAACATCATCTTTCTTCAACGGCCAGTGGAGCATAGGAATTCAACAAGATCACTTTAACGACTTCCTGTCGTGTGCCATTCTGTCAAAGTCTGTCCATGTCTTCTTTATGTCTGTTAAGTCTTACTCCAATTCTCTTCTCTGAATTTGGGTATCCCTGTATGTCACTTAACCTGGGTGATTCCAGAATAAAGTCTGCCTTATCAACTAGTTTCTTCAGTGATGTCAATATCAAATACCTGAACAGGGAGCCGCGCTAGCGTAGTGGTTACAACACCGCTCTGGCGAACGGGTGATTCAGGATCAAACCCGGGCGACGGCATTTGAGGATTTTTCGTCGACCGGGAATTGGACTGGATTAACTCGACACCTGGCGAAAACATTTGAAGGAGTGTCGTCGACCAGGGATTGGCGGCTCCTGAGCCGACCCAGCTGCAATGGGTACCTCCGAAATCGGAGAGTATTTGCCTGAATGGCGAGGGACACCTGTCTCTGTACAAGAAAAAAGGGATACTCACGTAAAATCAATGTCAGGTTAGACATTAGTAATAACCTGAGATTTCGCCTCGAGTATTAGCGGGCGTACGCAAAAAAAAAAAAAAAAAAAAAAATACCTGAACCATTTTCTCACCTGTTGTTCCACACATATTTGATTTCTGTCATCAGTTCCACATTAGTCATCTTGTAATACCATTTCAATCCGTTTCTAAGAAAGCACCAGTTTTTAAGTCTATAATTTCTTGATTGTTTTTTGTTCTTCTCCGTGTTTAAGAGCCATACAATATGACTGTCTTAACACGTGACTGAAGATTCTTATTTCTGTGATGGCCTTGATTTCTTGTTATTTCCGTATATTTCACAATGCCTTGAAAACTATTCTTCCCGTTTGTATTCTTATCTTGATGTTAGTGTCTATCCCTTTAACTTTCTCTATACTGCTGTCAAGATTTATGTACGAGTCCACCATACTTTAAAGGGGGTTAATCATGATTCTTTAAATACCAGGACAAGTTTAACTGTGATTATATCCCTTTGTTTAATGGCTTCATAGCTAACGTTAAAAAAATTTGAGGAAACCATCACGTGTCTTTCGTCAAGGAAACACTCCTTCAAGAGCGACAAAATGCTTCTTCCGATGACGCTTAAGGGCACAAGTGAACAGAAAAATAATTAAATTAAAAATGTCCCAAAGTTACAGGCTGTGATGGCGCTTTTCTGCTGCGCACGTGTTTTTTGCGCCGGTCACTTTTATATTTCTCATGAGTTGAACAGCCACATTAAATGCATAAAGATCACAAGATCTTTTACATTTGGACTTGCGCCCTAACATAACCCGCGGAACTTGTGTCTAGGGTGAACGTGGCGTACCTCGCCAAAACGTGGCAAAATTCCTAATTTAAAAAAAAAAATCTCTTTTGCTCTTACAATGTTGCTTTCTCTATTAGCTTTTACAATGTTGCTTTCTCTAATACAATTTTATCGTAATAAATATTCAGATAAGATGTAACATAATAATAAAATAAAATATACAAATGAAAAGTAAGGAAATTTAATGAGACTTTTACTGTTGGATTTCCTTGCAAAGTTGGTCAATATTTGGTGAATAATCTGTTGTTTTCATATTCAAGCATGACTGGAGACTCACGTCATTCAATTGACTTCTTAATTTGTTTTTGATATAATTCATGTTGGAAAATAAGTTGTTCACAAAAATATGTTGATCCAAAAATTGAAAGAAGCCCAAATGCAAATTTCTTCAGCTGAACATAGCTGTCCGGTAAACAGAGTTGCAGGGACAGACAATGATATCAAAATAAGAATACAAAAAGCAAGAGGAGCTTTCATTGCACTGGGAAACATATGGAGAACAAGAGAAATCAAGTCCAACACGAAAATAAGAATCTTCAACTCAAACGTCAAGTCAGTCCTGTTGAATGGCTCTGAGACATCATCATCAGTTGTCATCTCCACAACGAAGGTTGGATGTTATGGATCTCCAACGTCTTCTGTCTCTTGTCTTGGTGGTGCACTCTGATAGACTCTTCCCGGTCCATCTCTTGATGTTATCTTCCCACTTATAGCGTTGTCTTCCACTTGCACGTTTGCCTTCAGCTCTCTCTTCTGTTATGGTCTTCTGCAAGGTGTTATGCCTTTTTATGTGGCTAAAGTATTTTAGCTGCCGGACCTTGATCTCCCTCATTAGTTCTCTTTTCATACCTAGATTTTCTAGGACCTCTTTATTTGTTTTCATCTCTTTCCATGAGATACGCCCCATTCTTCTACATATCCACATTTCAAGAGCCTCAATTCTTTCTTCCAAATGCTTATTCATCGCCCATGTTTCCGCACCATACAGAAATGCAGAATATATATAACACTTTATGATTCTCAGTTTTAATTTGTGAGATAACTGTTTAGATGTTAGTATATGTTTCATGTTGTTGAATGTAGCTTTGGCCATTCCTATTCTCTTCTTAATTTCTGTTTCACATCTGCCATCTTCTGTTATTATATGACCAAGATATACGTAGCTTTTGACTTGTTCCATGATTTTCCCATTTACGCTTATCTTTAATGTGGGTTTATCGTCTGTTTTGCTAATTATCATAGTTTTTGTTTTCTCAATATTAATGTCGAGTCCATATTCATGACTTATACTGTTCACTTGTGTCATAAGAGGTTTTGATGTTACTAAAATATGGGATATCCTGGACAAATAGGTGTATCAGAGGATACCAGGATAATGCCAGATAAGAGACTGGCCTTATAAGTAATACCCCCTTCTCTGAAAAGAGCAAGGGTGTATAGACATCAAGGTGGGTTCAAGCTATGTAAGTTCTCAGAGATGATGATGATGTAGTACTCTGAGTCCCTAACTGCTACCTCTTGTGATCCCACTATGATAAATAATTAACTGTTTTGCTTTATTTGGCTACGTCTAGGGTAATTTATTTAATATAATAGTTATTAATTTCACAACAGAACTTTAACTTTACTAAAATTATTAAGCAAGACTATGAAATTTTATTTACAATTTAATTTTCCTGAACCTCAATCTTTTCAGGTCAGGAATACTCAAAAGGAAAAAAAATGATATTTACAAATTAAAATAAATATATTGGAAACATCTTTCCATTTTGTAGTGTGTTCACTGGAATAACTACACATACAGTTTCTGTTCATATGAGTGATAACTTCTGCTATTACTATGCTGTAAGTTCTCTTGATTATTTTGATGGTCTTATCTATTCATCCTAAAAAGGGTTGTAATCCTATTTTGATTACTCTTGGGTGAATGATTGGATAAACTAACACAGGCCTTTATAAAGGACTTATCTTAGAATGTTGCTGCTGATTCTCATATACACAAGTCAGGACCACAAACTTTATAGCTTCTGACTGAGAAGATGGGGTCTGGCTCCAGATATATAAGGAACTCTCATCTCCCACAAACTTCCTCTCAAGAGAATGCAGCCACGAGGTAATTTCGTGATATAACCCTCAGGCAAATATATTCTCACACACACAAGCTGAACTGGCCTTCTACGGGATCTAGAACTGCTCTCAGATCAGAAGGCAAAGACTTGGTCGTTCTGTCTTTTAGTTTCTGTCAGCTCGGTGCAAATTTTTGAATCGAATGGCCCAGATCGTACTACCTTGTTACTATTTATAGAACTACATCCGCCCAATCAGAAACAGTCAAAATTATTTTTAGAGACTAGTAACTGATGCGAATCTGAGCGTGTTTGTATAATCTGACTAAATTTTATTATGTTATATTACAGTTATTAATGGACCGATTTTAATTATCAAAAGTGATAACTAAACGGCCAATTGCTCTCTATGGTTCTATATGGTTTTCCCTTAGTTATTCCTGTGCATTTCAATCTGGGTAATTTTTAAGTAATTAATTTTGGCATTACACTGATATGAAAATATCACTAAAATCAATTTTTCTAAGTCAATAAAATTTTATTATGAGAGAATCTTTATGCTTATGTGTTAAGCAATATCAGCGCTATAATTCGGGATATCTCTTTCAACTTAATTATCTTTAGTTGTTAAGAAATAAAATACCTACGTTCGGTCAAAAACACAAAATAGGTATTGTCACCAAGTCAAAAGATTTCTTTATCACTACCAAAAAAAAAAAAAAAAGAAGCACTATGATTGGTTGTTAAATTTGTACTATGCTCTTAGATAAATTTTGGTGGGCGGTAAATTTTGACTTGGTTCCTAGACAAATTCAAATACACTAGATAAATTTTTGGCGGTAAATTTGACTGGGTTCTTAGACTGCTTCTAATACTATAGTTAGTTTTAGATTCTAATATTATAGTTAGTTTTTGAGCGGGGAATTTGAACGGGGAATTTGAGCGTGGTGTCATACAGATTAAAAATTTTTACGACAACTTGCTTCACTAGTTCTTGTAACTCCTGTTCGCTTTCAGCTAACAACACGGTATCACCTGCATATCTAAGGTTGTTTATTGACCTTCCACTGATGTTCAGTCCTGGTATTTCCTGTACCTGTTTGAAAATTTTGTCGGTGTATAAATTAAATAGGCAGGGGGACAGCACACAACCTTGTCTGACACCTCTTTTTATGTCTATCTCTTCTTCTTCTTCTTCCGTCCTTAGCCACCGACCGTCAAAGCAGTCAGTGGCCATTACGCCTAGTGGCGTCTTAGGGCAACAGCAGATAGGTTTTCTTTGCCATTGTTTCCCATCACGCCTATTGGCGTCTTTAGGGCAACGGCAAATCAATCCATTTGCTGTTGTTTCCGTAATCGAAGTGACTGGCAAACGGGTGATCAGCCCGTTGGTTTTTTATGTCTATGTATGATGAATAATTCCTTCCAGATCTTACTGTGGCAGTTTACTCCCAATAAAGGTTACTGAGTATTCTTATATCTTTTCCATCAATACCTATGTCTTCGGGGCATTCAATTATTTTCTCATGATGGACTCTGTCAAAAGCCTTCGTATAGTCAATGAAGCACATGTACATACCTTTTTGGACCTCTGTATATTTTTCTGCTAATATTCTTAGGCAAAATATTGCCTCTCTTGGATTTCTGAGACACGGAGAGCAACAAAAACAACAACCAAAAAGCTACAGATTTTTATAAACGGGTGCTTGCGTAGAATAGAAGGACTAAAATGGTATGACAAAGTCACAAATGTAGAATTTATGACAAGAACCAGACAAGTGCCGGTGGAACAAGAGTTGAGAAGACGACGCTGGCGATGGATAGGACATACATTGAGAAAACCTGTTGATAGTATTACAAGGCAGTCCTTGTTCTGGAATCCACAGGGAAAGAGAGGCAGAGGTAGACCAAAAAACACACGGAGAAGAGAACTGGAAACAGAGTTGAAAATGATGAGAAAAACATGGAAAGAACTTGAGCGGATGGCACGGGACATGACGACTTGGCAAGTGTTTGTTGAAGGCCTATGCTCCTCGGGGAGCTAAAGGGTACTGATATATGAATTTGACCTGACCTAGATTTGGTCAATTTATACAATATAAATAGGAAATTGGATGAAGATATGCGTCGATATCTTAAATCACGTCGATAGCATAATTAAAGGAGAAAAATGTGTTGAAAACTTACCTTCATGGTAATTCGTTATCAGAAGAAATTTTGTATACCGGCAAGCAAGTACATCAAGCAAGTACATCAAGCAAGTACATCAGGAAAGTTTCAACTGCAAAAATGGCAGTTACAGTCTGCGTCGCTTGGGTGCGCGACGGACATCTCGTGAAAAAACTTGTTTATTTCGTAATCAAAAATTATGTAATCGGTTATGAATCCAAAAATAGAAATAAGGGAAAACATTTCTCTTGTCTTTAAAATAATAAAAATATGACAAAATCTTTAAAGGACCTCCTCCCCCACACCCAAAAGTTTAGTCGTAGAAAAGTGTTTGTCAAAAGGTGTTAAGTAGCCGAGGTCCAAGAGCCGCACGAGATGGTTCAAAGAGCCGCATGCGGCTCGCGAGCCGCAGGTTGCCGACCCCTGCCTTAACCGGAAGAATAGCTTAAACCATCGTTCTATAAAATGAAAAAAAATATTTTATGAAAACAATCTTTGTCTATGGAAGTAAGAAAGAGAGTTTTCGTGTTATAAAGAGCTAATCCTGACAAGTTGTACTGAGCCAGGGGTGGTTAGATGATAATTAGGAAAACCCATGGAGGCCACAGCGATGTGCCTCTACAGACAAAAATGTCAAGATTACCATGGGCAGATGAGAAAAGTAATGAGGATGCCCTGACAGAGGCCAGTGTATTGATGAATTTCATTATTTGTATTAGAAAGATGTTATTTCCCTTCTTTGGAGATGTTATGAGAAGAGAAAAGCTGGATAATATTGTGACAACAGGAATAATGGGGCACGTTTAAGCGCATTTTATGCATTACAAGTGGAGTGTTAAAGTGGAGTTGGAGAGAGATCGCTTCGCACGTATTGTACACTCACCAAACACAAAACAAATGCGATCATTAACTATGACTACGAAGTAGCGAAAAATGACGTGGAAGACATAGTGACAGGATTCCATAGCGTCAGCTTGTGTGGCAAGGTCCACTTATAGCAATGTAGTTGATTCTACTTTCAAAGTGTTTATATTAGATGTAGATTTCAAGCAGAAATCTAGTGTGATTCTAATTCAATTGAGGATAAACCCATCTCGTCAGGAGTTATGAGATTCGGGTAAGATTTAGGCTAGTATAGCCACCAGAGATATTTGAACAGATCAAAGGTATCGTAACCGTCATGGAAGGGTATGGATGCCCAAAGAAAATATGTATGATTGCCGACTAAAAGAAGATGTGCAGGAAGGCACCGCAGTGAAATATTACGTGTATGGAAAAAAGACAAAATATGTCCAGTGGAATTCCTAAGAATAAAATATATGAAGGAAATAATAATTATGCTATGGAAGCACTAAAAGAAAGATAAGTCTTGATAGCCTAAAGAATTTTGAAGAAGCATGGACTTATGCAGAAATAATTTATGAAATGCCAGAATCGATATTTTAAATGAAACTGTCAAATTGTATTAAGAGCAATGTGTCACTCATATAAGTTCCTGTGTTGAATAAAGTGAAAGTCGTTTAAACACAGAGGTTTTCGAGAAATGATTACCAGTTGGAAGCATGAGTTTGTAGAGATATAACCAGTTAATATTTGATGACAGTTAGTCAGATGAAAAGACTTAGAACACAAAGAACAGTTCGATTACGAATAAAAACTGTGGCCAGAATTTTGGTGACTACATTTCAGAACATTAATACAATATCCCTAGACATCATTCAACATACTGGAGCCAGAAGGAAAAGTTCCTTAACAAGGAGGTTGGGGAGAAACATGATCACCTACCCCAGATTGCATGATAATTGAGAAAAAAATACAGTAAAGAAACGTTACCTGTAGCTGTTTGACTGGAACATCAATCTGTAATGACATCTTAACCAGGTCATCATGAGACGGGTACCTGTCCTTGGCGAACTCTGCCTGGAGAAAGATTATCTGCTCTTGCTTGTACTTAAAACGTGTCATCTTAAATGTTGATGACAAGGCCAGAGCTTCTGATCTGTCAGTATGTTCTGGCAGCATCTGTGGTCATACAGAGAACTTGAAACAATTTAAGGCGTCCACTGACATAATCAAACCGTATATATACAGTCAATCTGAGACAACAACACACACTGAAAACCTGAGTCAGTCATACAGACCGGCAATTAAGGACATTTTTAGACAGATAATGTAAGACAGCCTCAGACAACCTGAGACATCCAATGAGATATGCATTACGAGAAAGCTATACAGTGACAATTAAGGACATCTCTACAGACAGACAGACAGCCATAAAGACAGACATTACGAGAAAGCTATACATACTGACAATCTGAGACAACTATAGACGCAGACAGCGCAAAGCCAAGTTAGACAGATATGAAAAGTTTAACGAAGAACTAGAAGGCCATTGAACAGATGGCACAAGACAAAAAATATTAGCCTGACTTTTCTGAAGGCCTATGTTCCTTGAAGGGCTGACAGGTGGCCGATGAGACAAGGCGAGACAGCCATAAAGACATTTTGAGACAGCGAGACAGATTGGCAAGTTGTTTTGTTTTAATTGCGTACAGAACTTAATACAAGCTTCGGAATCGATACAAAAATATATTATACCGTGCAAATAAAACTGTTAAAACATCGCTCACAGCTTGGTGCCAAATCAAGATGATAACATTTCAATTCTCTGTCTTGTGTAAGTTAAATAAAACGTACGTTGTTGAGTAATGCGACAGAAAGTAAGAAAGAAAGATGGAAAGAAAGAAATAAAAGGAAATAAGGGAAAAATTATAGGAACGAAAAACCAAACACAATAAGACATAAAGAAAGAAAGAAAACTGAAAGAAAACAGGAAAGAAAGAAAACTTGAAAGAAGGAAGAAAGAAAGAATACTGGAAAAGAAAGAAATAAAACAAAGAAGAAAAGGAAAATAAATAACAAAAATAATAAAGAGACAAATAAAACTGGGAACAAAACATGCAGAGAGAAACAAAAAAGGAAAGAAAAGGATAGAAAGACGGACAAAAACACGAAAATAGAAAGAAAATAAAGACACAAACAAAATAGATATAACACAGAAAAGAAGGTAACATAAGGAAAGAAAGAAACAAAATGTGAAAGAAAAAAAAATAATGAAGGACAAAGGAATTAAATGAATAAAGACAGAACGAAAACAAAAGACAGAAAAAACAGAAAGAAACTAAATAATAAGGAAAAGATAAAAATAAAAGTGATAACTAAGAAAGAAAGAGGAACAGAATAGAGACGATAAATTCCCATCAAGACATACAAGAAACTATTACATTTCCGCCAGAAGAAATCTGAACATTACACACACAGTACAGAGTGGACTTACATTATCTTCATCTAACGAGAGCCTTTTTCTGTTTATTTCTCTTGCTGTTGGAGCCAGACACCTCGTCACAGAATATTGTGGTACATCGTTTGCTGCCTCTTCTGGAACCATTAAGACTTCTGAATGATCTTCTATAGACCCTGTTAACAAGTTGGTCAGTTCGTTAAGTCTAAAGCCATCAAATGTAGATCTAGTCACATTGGTACAACAATGACCATCAGAGGTCGGCGAGGCCAGTTTATTACAATAAATTAATATGAAACAAATATAAAGGTATGTTATCAGGCACTCGTAAGAAACAAAGAAGTAGAACACCAGACACAGAAAAACAACAGACATGAGTGGCTTACCCAGGATTTGAACCCTGGACCTTCCGTGCGACAACCCCGCCTAGCTATGCAAGTGAACCACACTATCCTCCCTGCCATCTACGCATCACCAAAAAATGATGTTTCGACGACAGGTCAATAGTGCGAACCTCTATACATAACACCGGAAGTTTTAACCAAGGGCAGTTCAGCCTATTAATGACGCAGTCACTTCTGTTGTTCCCCGATATATCAGTATTGGTCAGTCCAACAAGACAAAGACCTAAATACTGTGTCCAGTATGATAGTAGACTTAGAACAGTGAGAACAGGACAGAGGGTAGGTTTGGTATTGTATAAACATATATAACACATAAGGAAGGGAAACCCGAGGCCTGCAAACAGTAAATTAATATGAAACAAATATAAAGGTATGTTATCAGGCACTCGCAGGAAATAAAGAAGTAGAACATCAGACAACAGAAAAACAACAGACACGAGTGGCTTACCCAGTTTATTACAAGTGTGATCATCAGAACTGCTTATGGTCGATTTGTTACTGTCACTATCAGTTTTGGACGCGGTCAAGTGGTTACCTCTGCTTCTAGCACTAGATACCGTCTGTTTGTTGTCACAATGATCATCACAATTAGGTGTGTTCTGTTTGTTGTCACAATGATCACCACAACTAGGTGTGGTCTGTTTGTTGTCACAATGATCATAACAACTAGGTGTGGTCTGTTTGTTGTCACAATGATCACCACATCTAGGTGTGGTCTGTTTGTTGTCACAATGATCACCACAACTAGGTGTGGTCTGTTTGTTGTCGCAATGATCACCACAACTAGGTGTGGTCTGTTTGTTATTGCTGTAATCACCAGATGAAGTAGTGGTTAGTATGTTGCTTGAGTGACCTTCGGGTTTATCTGTAGTAAATTTAGGACCACCTTGACGTTTAGAATTACTTGAGTTCGGACTGTTTCCTTGAAGACCACAGAATAATTGTCTCTTCACCGAAGGGCTGTTCTGATTTAATAAAAATGAAATCGAGAAATCGCTGTATTTTTTACAGGAAGAGTTTATAGCCTGAGCACTAAATTCGATCTTCGTGGTCCTATTACTTTTATAATTGTCCACAGTTGCAGTGGCCTCTAAACTGACACCTTCCGGACATGGTTTCGCTTTGGCCACTAAAACCTTGTCACGTTTCTGTGAGGATTGCATACAATCATTTGTGTTATGCGGTAAATTTGTTTTTCTCTCCAATGTTTTGATGAATTCCTGCTCCAAAATTTCGCTTGACCTCTTTTCTGTAACAATGTTGTTTCCAGGCTCTCGTTTAACGCTGGTAGTTCGTGTTTCTTCGTTCGAATCCCATTTCTTAGTATTATTCAGGGATAATTTCCTTCTAGTATTCCTGAATACTTTCTTCCAAGTGGGAACGTATAGTTTCCTATTATTGTTTAGGCTTAACTTTGTTAAAGGGTCTCGCAACAGGTGACCCTTTCTTTTGCTGACTCGCTGGACTTGGTTTTGCATACTGTTGTTGTTGTTTGAGTTTTTCTGGAAAGAAAATATTGTTAAAATAAAATACATGCTGAAATAATACTTCCTGGTGTAGTGCCCGGGGGGTCTCTGATGGGACAAAGCAAGAGTACGACTACTGCACCTTCGGGCGTCTCGTTACAGGTGACTAATACCAGGTGACTCATACCAGATGACTAATACCAGGTGACTAATACCAGGTGACTAATACCAGGTCAATGAATATTGAACAGAATAAAAGATAACGGTAAAGAAAGTCCCTTAGCACAGCCACATATTAGTCGCCCTGTAGGACATCTTCTGCTGTCGTGATAAGCAAGGTAATCTCATCAAGACAGCAGAGGGACAGGAAACAAGATGGGCAGAGCACTTCAGAGAAACTCTGAACAAGGAACCACCAGAGACACAATTGAATGTTCCTGAAGCTGAAAACGATCTAGATGTAAATACAGACATTCCACGAAAAGAAGAAATCATCACAGCAATCAAAGGGTTAAAGAACGGCAAAGCTCCGGGCCATGATAACTTAAATGCAGAGCTATTTAAGACAGACCCTGAGCTAGCAGCAGAACTATTAGAACCACTATTTGCACAAGTCTGGAAAACGGGGACAACACCATCAGAGTGGAACAAACGAATAATTGTTAAATTGCCCAAGAAGGGAGATCTTGCAGACTGCAATAATTGGAGAGGAATCACTCTTCTCTCAGTTCCCAGTAAAATACTAGGCAGGATAATTATACAGAGAATTTCAAAGGCAGTAGACCACAAACTGAGAAAAGAACAAGCAGGATTTAGAAAGAACAGAAGATGTGTAGATCATATATTCACTCTAGGAACATTATAGAGCAGTGCTCAGAATGGCAAAGACAGCTTTACATTAATTTCGTTGATTTTGAAAAGGCTTTTGACAGCATACATAGGGACAGTTTATGGAAAATACTGAGGGCTTATGGAATTCCAAGCTGCATAGTGTCAATCATAAAAAGCCTCTATGCCAACTTTACGTGTTGTGTTGGGCAGAGCAACCTAACCTTTGAGGTGAAGACAGGAGTACGACAGGGATGCCCCTTATCAACCACTCTATTTTTAACAGTCATAGACTGGGTGATGCGCGAGACAACAGAGGGCAGACCAAGAAGAATAAGATGAACAACATTTTCTACATTGGAAGATCTGGAATATGCAGATGACATTGCACTACTAGCACATTCACATCAACAGATCCAGGAAAAAACGGATTGACTTAATAAGTTTAGCCAGCAGGTGGGCTTGAACATCAATTTAAAGAAGTCTGAGGTTATGACGCTCAATGTGAGCAACCCTGAGCCCATATCAGTAAGGAATCAGCAACTGGTACAGACAGATACCTTCACATACCTAGGAAGCATAGTAACATCAGACGGCGGGGCAGGCAAAGACATCAACATCAGAATGAATAAGGCAAGAACAGCCTTCTTTAGCCTAAATAACATCTGGAAGTCCTCCCAATAAAGCACAAGCACAAAATTAAGATTATATCAGAGCTGTGTGCTTTCTTTGCTTCTCTATGGTGCGGAATGCTGGAGAGTCACAGAGAAGGAAATGTCAAAATTGTCCTCTTTTCACACAACATGCCTAAGAAAAATTCACCGCATCTTTTGGCCGAATACCATCACAAACCAAGATCTGCTTACTCGGAGCAAGCAAGAGGACATGCACTCCATCATAGCTGGCAGACGCTGGAGCTGGGTTGACCATGTCCTCAGAAGAGACCCCGATGCCATCACAAGAACAGCTATGCTTTGGACCCCTGAAGGAAAACGAAAGAGAAGTCGACCAAAAACAACCTGGCGGAGGACTGTGGAGGCTGAGATGCAAAGAATGAACCAGAGTTGGCCACCGACCGAGCAAAGTGGAATCAATTTGTTGTTGCCCTACAAGACGCCACTAGGCGTGATGGCCACTGACTGCTTTGACGGTCGGCGGCTAAGGATCAAAGAAGAAGACTAAAGTAGGACATGTTGTGTTATTTGACACCATATGTGCATCATTGGATGAACTGTGGAAGCCGAGATGCAAAGAATGAACCAGAGCTTTGGCACTGCAAGAAGCATAACCGACCATTGTGGAAGCAGTTTGTTGCTGCCCTACAAGACGCCACCAGGCGTGATGGCCACTGACTGCTTTGACAGTCGGCGGCTAAGGATCAAAGAAGAAGAAAACATTATTTGATGTTATGAGTTACATCCTTTGCATTTAATGTGTGTCCGAAACCTGTTTAAATGTCTCGTTTCTGCTCCGAAAAACAGATATCATGAATTAAACAAAACAATTGACCACACACAAGCAAAACATGCGAGACAGAACAAGAAACATACCTTTAAACTGTACAGAAATAATTTATATAACAAGAAACTAGATAAAACAAGTTGTAGACACAGACAGAATAGACCAAAGGATAGTGATACTGTAACCTGCCAGGCATGCCGTAAAAGGCAACAAAGGAGGGTTGGAAATGGAATCGGCTACCACATCATGTATACGTTTCAAGCCACAAAATCCTCAAAAAGAAACAAACAAACAAACACACAAAACAATAAAAGCAAACAAAAACATCAACCAACCAAACAAACACACAAAGCAATGTGTTCAAGTTAAGTAAAGAAAATAATTCGCAAGGAAGTATGTTAATCATTGAAGTGTTACCACGTGAAGGGGCAGACCTCATGGGCCCCACAGTAGATAAATAAAGAAACAGTACCGCTGTATTAACACTAGACCAAAATGTCTTTTATATTTGGACAAGTGCATAATATAACCGACGGATCTTGTGTCTAGGTTGAACAGGACGCGCCTCGCTAAAACGGGGCAAAATTTTAGTTTAAACACCAAATAAGTGAAAGGGCATTTTGTGCGAGGGTAGCGAATAGTAAACCAACAACAACAACAACCTGATATAGAAAATACCAGTGTATGAGAATATGCCGGTAGCGACTTCAACTAGTAAAGCAAACTGATATAGAAAATACCAGTGTATGAGAATATGTCGTGCTCGTGTGCACATCAAGGAAAGTCAGCTGCTGTTTCTCGACGAGTAGGCCATCACGTTCCTCCACATTTCTCAATATTTGACGATCTTCATCAGTTCTCTTGTTGAGCGCGTGTGACAGGAGCACCAGTTTTGCCCTCTAAGTATGTACCCGTTAACATACTGGGTAAAGTTTATTTTATATTTTTATCTTTTCTCTTTTTCCTTTTAATATGTGTTTCTGAAGAGTCATAAAACGAGAATACTGGTTTGGTTCACCAGAGGTATAGATTCTCTTCGATAATTTACGGGACCCAGGTTTTTTATTGATTCGGTTTCCTTGGACTTTGTGTGACATATAATGTAGTACTCTTTCATCCGAAATCATCCAAATTGAATAAAGAACTTTAAATAAAATTCAACGGTCCAAATGATGTCCGAAATAATCCATGATAGAAATTCCAACGTAAATCTTTATTTTACAAGTCCTCAATTTACAAAGTTGTTTTCATAGTAAATATTTGAAAATGTCGGATGCAGATTAAAATTTTCTACTCTATTATTTTACGTTGGAAACTGGTACCAAAGAGTATTTGGTATTATTCCAGTTTCGTATGTAGCTGTTATGTAATGCAGAATGTCATCGTCAAAACCAACTAAGAAGCTGGTGTATTTTGAACGATGGGAGAGTGGAAGACAATTAGGGAGCTAATCTCCAAAATAATATGTTCAAAACCCTAAATCTAAAATTGTTCGTTCTTGAACAAAAATGACTTTGTCATTATAGTATGTATCTAAATCGAGCGAGTTCATACCATTTCTGCATCAATGCAAGAATACACTGTCCAATGTCAGGGGTAAGCTAGCTTGAGTCTATCTAAATCCACTTCAACGACGGTCTATCACAGAATCACGATCATCTTGTTGCAAAGTCAGTAGCTAAAAAGACTGTAACATTCGTCTTCATAACGGATGTCCCTTAGTCCAATGAATCTATTGGCTAAAACTACTGGTTACAATCATTTGTGCACCACTAATGTATATATCATCGTTACTACACTAGTTAAGTTTACGTCATTATGTCGTCATTTCCTATAACTGTCGTTGGTGTCTATGTTAAGTTTCTTTTGTTTTATAGATTAATTATGAATTACGTCATCAGTCTCCGTTGTCTCTTATGTTAGGTAGAATTGAGGGTATCTTTATATAATGTCGTCATCAATCCGTTCACACGCGTTCCATGCCCCACTGCGTTAAGTTATTCATTATCTGCTCTCTCTGTCTTTCTATTATTCTCTTGTCCTCCAGTTTTCCCGTGGTCACGATATTTCTAGTGCTCCTCGCTCATCACATGTGATGTGACGTTAGATTGTCGTCTTCTTATATTTGTTATTACATTTCTTTGTTCATTACTTCTTCTCATGTATCCTTCGTTAGTTATCTACTTATTCAAGAGAACTTTCTTCCGAGAAACTAAATCTTTGTTGCTTCCAGTGATTTTTAGCATTTTAGCTGATTGTCGAGGACTCACTTCCATACAATAATTTTGGTTGTACAGTGTTTAGCATTTCAGAACCATTTCTCTTGTTGTCAATGACAAGGATTTATTGTAAACTATATTCGTCCATTTTTGCAATGCTATTTTTAGCTCGACATATTCTGTTCGCAATCTCAGTGATGTATTTCCCATCTGATGTAATCATTGTGTCTCAGTCTGTTCACAATCTCAGTAATGTATTTCCCATCTGATGTAATCATTGTGTCTCAGTCTGTTCACAATCTCAGTGATGTATTTCCCATCTGATGTAATCATTGTGTCTCAGTCTGTTCACAATCTCAGTGATGTATTTTCCATCTGATGTAATCATTGTGTCTCAGTATTTTAGATGTAATCATTGTGTCTCAGTATTTTAGATGTAATCATTGTGTCTCAGTATTTTAGATGTAATCATTGTGTCTCAGTAATTTAGATGTAATCATTGTGTCTCAGTATTTTAGATGTAATCATTGTGTCTCAGTATTTTAGATGTAATCATTGTGTCTCAGTATTTTAGATGTAATCATTGTGTCTCAGTATTTTAGATGTAATCATTGTGTCTCACTATTTAAAACAATGTGTTTTTAAATTCGTTCCGTTTATCATTATTCTCATTTGGTCCAGGCTTCCTAAATGATCCGAAAGGACACAATTAATGGGCAGTAATTCATTCATTCAAATGAAGCGGTGACCACTAGGACAATGTCACATAAAGCACATCCAGGGCGACCACTGAGAAAATAGGCCCGTTAAGATAAACCCGAGTTTGCAGGATTGAGGTGACGTAGCGAGACAAGAGAATATCAATAACGGAAAGAAAATGACAGGCGCTGTGCTTGTCTCCTCCTGCCGTGGCCGGCTAACGGTTTTCTCGGGACTAGCCTTTTTCATGGCTTCTACCAGCTGGCTAAGTGATAGTAGTAGCATGTTTAGGGCTACTGCGTGCTACATAATAAACACAAATAGACGGCTACTTCGGCCTTTTGGCTAAGATCAAAGTGTCTTAGCCAGGGCTGGGATGACACACAATTAACACATTAAACTCAATAAAGTCATTAGACCTCTCACTTTGAACCCCAGAAGAGGCATTATTTTTTTTTTTAAAGGCTACTTTCTATTGGTCAGTAGACATTAATAGACAACTACTTTATTCTAGTACATACACTAATTGACGGCCAGTTTAAGATGTTTAATCAAGGGCTACCTAATGTTGGTTAGTAGGCATTAATAGAGGGCAACATCCTGTTGTATAGTAGATACTAGTGGTGCTCTGACTAGCTTCCTGCAGTTTCTGGGGGTCTCTGAAGACACACATAAATAATAGGACTAATGTACAATCAAGCATGTCGTACCAGGCCACTAATAGGAGGTTGTATTTCGGGCTGGCAAGCACAAGAAGTAAAATAAATAGCCAGAGAAACAACTGCAGTAAAATAATGTTAATACATGGTGTCGTGCAAGAGGACCGGCTGCAGGTTGTCTTCTATGCTCTGTAAGAAGCGCAAAAGAAAATGAAACCAGTCCTTGTAAGGGTTTGATTTTTGTCAACGCCGCAAAAAGTTGAAGCACAAAAGTATTTTGTTAAACTGGCTACTCCGCTCTGCTATAACCAACCGACTTCGGTACAAGTGAAAGTCTCGAGCATTAACAAAAAAAAAAAAAAAAAAGGTAAACACTAGAAGAAATAAAAAAGATAAATTTTGCAGGTTTATAATAATAACCTAAATAACTTCGAAACCGAGACTGCAGAATGATTTGTATCTATTTATTAAATGGCGCGCGCATTGTGCAAGCAGGTCCCTGTAACACTGCCTCTTTGTCTTAACTTGTGTACTGGGTCCTGGCATTAACTGATGAGTTTTAAAAGCACAGCATTTTACGTTAGGAAATATTGAACGCATCAGAGAAAGTAGATGAAGGAAATATGACAAGAAAGAAATGAATAAGACGACACATTTTAAAAGAAATTGAAAGAATTATATCAATAATAGAGAGAGGAATGAATATAGATTTTTATACTCTTTACAGATTCAAATGTCGGCTGTGGGCAGGGGAAGGAGAGATGGGTGTACACTAGGGTTCCCATTCATCCCGTTTTTTCCGGGACAGTCCCGTTTTTTGGTAAAATGTCCCGGTGTCCCGAATTTATTCCAAATGTCCCGCTTTTTAATGGTCCTTCCTGGAAAAAAAAATCTTTGGGTAACAGATTTTATTCCGTGTTTTAGTAGTGTTACTTTATCAATTTCCGGTTACAGTGGACCCTCGGTTTGAATCTCGAACAAAAATTCGAAAGTCGACCAAAACAGTGTTCAGTGAGCATCTACCACATGACTTAATGCGTATTAGCATTATTATACAGTATTTTTATCGTTTTTCATCCGCATAATGCCGAAACGTAAGTGCAGTATAAATGATAACATTTCAAGAGAATTTCCCTTCATTAAAGGTGTAGATGAAAATGTGGAATGTACTTTATGCAGCTCTAAATTTTGCATTTCACATGGTGGTCGGTCAGACGTAGTCAACCACGTGAAAACGAAAAAAAACATAAAGGTGCTGTTGAAAGTAAGGCTTCCAACAGCAGTATAAGTCATTTCTTAATGCGGAAACCCAGTGAAAAGGAAATGGAAAAACAGTTATCATTGGCAGCGCAACAAGCAACCTTCGCTTATCACACGGCGGTGCATAACCACAGTTTAAGTCCATGGACTGCACAACAGCCATCGTGAAAAAACTTTTCAACGATAAAGTGGAAGTTGTGTTAGTTAATGTGTGTATTTTTATACCAGTATCTTATTTTAAGTGCAACATATAATATATAATAGATTTATTTGTGTTTTACCTTAATTTTTAACATGTCCCGTTTTTTTTACAAAATGTCCCGGGTTTTTTAGGTAAAAAGTTGGAAATGTCCCGGTTTTTAAACAAAACATTATGGGAACCCTAGTGTACACTATTACAGAAAACATCAAAGGAGTAGCTTGAGGATTAAAACAAAGAAAATAATTGGACAGAAGAAAATAGAAGATAAAAATAAATATTAGCAAGAGTTATTCTGATATTACTTTTTAAAATATTTAAGTGTGGACTACTTACAGAAGCTCTTTGTATCCCAGGAGCCATTGCTGTATCGTACATAAAAGAAAAAATTGTGGAGCTTCACAAAATACTTTACTCACCGCGACTCCAAATCCTACATATCACTTCAGAACGAAAACTTTAAAAACTGACACTTTTGGCTTAACTAATCACAGCGAAAAATGGACACAGCTCACAATATCTACGTTCTCCAACTTCTTGAAATCTGAAACTGTAAGTCTGTCGGAAATCTGAAAATGTTTCCGTACGTGAGATTTATATTTAATTTATTAGCTCGAAATTACGAGTTACAAATTGTTATAGCCCGTAAGAAGAGCGACCAACTGTAATTTTTGGGACACTGATTGAGTATTCTGTGTAATGTGAAATACAATTGCGTGAAACCCCTCGTATACTCAGGACATCCCAGATTTGACACGAAATTTTTGTTTGGGGTAAATTGTCATGTTTTCTCTGGACCCGTGGCAGGACAACCAAATTAAACTGAGATCATGATTCGCAATTAAAATATGTTCAGAACATAATTTTGTTATTTCTAAAGTGGACGGGAAGTTTTTCGTACCTTGGTTTCAGTTCTTGAATGCCACGTCTTTCTTGTACACAAGAATAAGTAACAAATGTCAACGTACCAATCTGTAGCTATATACAGATTGTATTGGAACACGAACACACTCAAATATATGTAACATAGAAATATAACGATCGTTCGATGTAAACAACAAAAATGTCAAATGTTGGTTGAGAAAACAAGTTTTGCGATCAGCATTATGTAAAGATTCCATGGCAGTCTTTAAATGTATACGGAGTTATTACCCTTGTCTTGTAACTTTCGAAGTACACTTAAAAAAAACTCACGACCATATTTCTGTTTGGTTAGAGGAGGCACTGACCGCAAGTCAATGTTATTGGATGTTTGCTGTTTTTCTATTGACACTTACTGTCTCCCAGCTTGGACTTTTGTGTTCTGGTACGTGACACTTGTTTGTTTGCATAATTCATGTCCGGCCCTCTGTATTGTAACACGTGCTTACCTGCGCAGCGATAGGTTTGCAACTGGGGTGGTCAAGGTTCATTGGATACGTCACTCATAAATCACACGGCTAATGGAATATGACCGAGAATCAGTTCATTCTAGGGCAAGAATATTTAAAAAAAAAAAACAAACAAACAAACAAACAAACTATTTGGAGAATATTATTGATAATAACCATAACCATAACCCGAAAAAGGTTTAAAAACAAACACACCAACATATTTATTTTATTTCAATTGATCATAAAAATCAGATCAGATTTCGTATATACACGGAACTTTTTGTGTGTGTTTTTTTTTACAGACGATCGGCTAAATTGTCTGTCTCTTGTCTTTAATTTGCATTCTGATAGAGTCTGATCATCTCATGACGTGTTATTATTATTTATAAAAAAATATCAAAACGTCACTGTATTTAAAAAGTCATATTATTTTTGTTGCCTCATGGAGTTGTCTTCGTTCTCTGTTGAGACAAATAGAGATTAGAAGTAATGCTGCTCCAGCATATCGTAAGATATGAGGTTGTACGTGAGGTTGTACATGAGGTTGTACATGAGGTTGTACATGAGGTTTACATGAGCTGGTACATGAGGTTGTACATGAGGTTGTACATGAGTTGTGCATGAGGCTGGCATATTCATCATGTAATACCAATTGCTACAGAAACCCTAGCTACAAGAAACCCTTGCTACAGAAACCCTTGCTACAGAAACCCTTGCTACAGAATCCCTTGCTACAGAAACCCCTTGCTACAGAAACCCTTGCTACAGAAACCTTTGCTACAGAAACCCCTTGCTACAGAAACCCTTGCTACAGAAACCCTTGCTACAGAAACCCCTTGCTATAGAAACCCTTGCTACAGAAACCCTTGCTACAGAAACCCCTTGCTACAGAAACCCCTTGCTACAGAAACCCTTGCTACAGAAACCCTTGCTACAGAAACCCTTGCTACATAAACCTTTGCTACAAGAAACACTTGCTACAATAAACCCTTGCTACAGAAACCCTTCTACAGAAACCCTTGCTACAAGAAAACTTTGCTACAAGAACATGTGAATGTTTTATGCAGGTTTCCTGCATGGGAACTCAGTTTTTCGTGATTACTTTCTCCCATCTCTCATTATTACAACTACTACTATTATTACAAGTATTTACATATTTTGCTGATTTTGGGTCAGACTGGCAACTAAGAAGCTCACACAACAAGCAGAAGAGAAAAGAACACCAGACCAAAAAACAAAACAAAAAAATTAGAAGAGGGCTATCACATCAAAGACGCATTTCCATAGTCAGTTATGACTTACTTATTTTTCCGTTTATGTTATTTGTTTATTTATTTATATTGTTGTATTCAGTGTACAGCTGTTCTATCTCGCAATTTTTTAAATTAATAATGTATTTCTTTGCCGCCATCTTTTCTCAGTGGCTACTTTCTTATTCTTCTTCTTCTGTTTAATCTATGTAATTTTTCCTTGTATGAAAAGGTCGTTTCGCACCCAGACTTATGAAAGGTACAATAGCGATAGTCCGTAGCGATTTGTAACCTTTTACGTGTTAACTTTTCTGAATAAATAGATACGCTCCAATATACTTATCTCTACTGTTGTCCCAGCATTTGTCCCCGAAGAAGGCAGTGTAATCGTAACGTTAAACTTGTTGTTGTCCAAGCCTAGTCTAATGAACCTTATGTCTGGTCACAGGTTTGACTCACGACATTGTCTTCTATTGTCTTCATATCGACCTCATGTTTTTTAAAAAGGAAAATGAAATTATTGACACGCTCTTTCAAATTAAATTGTTTCATAGTTACCCTTCTGCTCCTGGAGGAGCGCCAGCTTTACACACTCTTCTTGCTAGGCGTTCTATCCTGTGCTATCCAGTTGAGATCTTTTTATGCCTTCTTTCATTTCTATCTCCAGCTCTCTTCTCCATGCGTTTGTTAGGGATCTATCTTTGCCTCTCTTGCTGTAGGGATCTATCTTTGCCTCTCTTGCTGTAGGGATCTATCTTTGCCTCTCTTGCTGTAGGGATCTATCTTTGCCGCTCTTGCTGTAGGGATCTATCTTTGCCTCTCTTGCTGTAGGGATCTATCTTTGCCTCTCTTGCTGTAGGGATCTATCTTTGCCTCTCTTGCTGTAGGGATCTATCATTGCCTCTCTTGCTGTAGGGATCTTTCTTTGTTTCTCTTGTTGTAGGGATCTATCTTTGCCTCTCTTGATTTAGGGATCTATCATTGCCTCTCTTGCTGTAGGGATCTTTCTTTGTTTCTCTTGTTGTAGGGATCTATCTTTGCCTCTCTTGATTTAGGGATCTATCATTGCCTCTCTTGCTGTAGGGATCTTTCTTTGTTTCTCTTGTTGTAGGGATCTATCTTTCCCTCTCTTGCTGTAGGGATCTATCTTTTTCTCTCTTGCTGTAGGGATCTATATTTGTCTCTCTTGCTGTAGGGATCTATCTTTGTCTCTCTTGCTGTAGGGATCTATATTTGCCTCTCTTGCTGTAGGGATCTATCTTTGTCTCTCTTGCTGTAGGGATCTATCTTTGTCTCTCTTGCTGTAGGGATCTATATTTGCCTCTCTTGCTGTAGGGATCATTGTCTCTCTTGCTGTAGGGATCTTTGTCTCTCTTTTTGTAGGGATCTTTGTCTCTGTTGTTGTAGGGATCTTTGTTTCTCTTGCTGTAGGGATCTTTGTCTATCTTGCTGTAGGGATCTTTGTCTCTATTGCTGTAGGGATCTTTGTCTCTCTTGTTGTAAGAATCTTTGTTTCTCTTGCTGTAGGGATCTTTGTTTCTCTTGTTGTAGCGATCTTTGTCTCTCTTGCTGTAGGGATCTCTGTTTCTCTTGCTGTAGGGATCTTTGTTTCTCTTGCTGTAGGGATCTTTCTCTCTCTTGCTGTAGGGATCTTTGTCTCTCTTGTTGTAGGGATCTTTGTCTCTCTTGCTGTAGGGATCTTTGTCTCTCTTGCTGTAGGGATCTTTGTTTCTCTTGTTGTAGGGATCTTTGTCTCTCTTGCTGTAGGGATCTTTGTCTCTCTTGTTGTAGGGATCTTTGTCTCTCTTGCTGTGGGGATCTTTGTCTCTCTTGTTGTAGGGATCTTTGTTTCTCTTGTTGTAGGGATCTTTGTCTCTCTTGTTGTATGGATCTTTGTTTCTCTTGTTGTAGGGATCTTTGTTTCTCTTGGTGTTGGGATCTTTGTCTCTCTTGTTGTAGGGATCTTTGTCTCTCTTGTTGTAGGGATCTTTGTCTCTCTTGCTGTATGGATTTTTGTCTCTCTTGTTGTAGAGATCTTTGTTTCTCTTGTTGTAGGGATCTTTGTCTCTCTTGTTGTAGGGATCTTTGTTTCTCTTATTGTAGGGATCTTTGTTTCTCTTGGTGTTGGGATCTTTGTCTCTCTTGCTGTAGGGATCTTTGTTTCTCTTGCTGTAGGGATCTATCTTTGTTTCTCTTGCTGTAGGGATCTTTGTCTCTCTTGCTGTAGGGATCTTTGTTTCTCTTGCTGTAGGGATCTTTGTTTCTCTTGCTGTAGAGATCTTTGTTTCTCTTGCTGTAGGGATCTGTGTTTCTCTTGCTGTAGGGATCTATCTTTGTCTCTCTTGCTGTAGGGATCTATCTTTGTCTCTCTTGCTGTAGGGATCTATCTTTGTCTCTCTTGCTATAGGGATCTATCTTTGTCTCTCTTGCTGTAAGGATCTATCTTTGTCTCTCTGACTGTAGGGATCTTTGTCTCTCTGGCTGTAGGGATCTTTGTCTCTCTGGCTGTAGGGATCTTTGTCTCTCTGGCTGTAGGGATCTTTGTCTCTCTGGCTGTAGGGATGTTTGTCTCTCTGGCTGTAGGGATCTTTGTCTCTCTGGCTGTAGGGATCTTTGTCTCTCTGGTTGTAGGGATTGTCGTAAATTTATTTTGAGAGAAAGAGTCTTAGAAATAGTGGTTCTATTTAGAGTGGAGAATGGTGTTAAAAAGCTCAGTGATAGAAAATGTAGAGAGTAAATAGTTGCTTCACAGAGTTCTGGGGAGAGTAAGGACAGACTTATTTACGACAAATCGTTCCTCGCAATCTTCTCTTCACTCTCCTGGTCAGACAATTATTTGCCAGTTTCCAGACACGCCCTTGCGCTCAAACCGATTTGGTGCTTCAAACACACAGACGCACGTGAATACAAACTATATTAAACGGATAGGGGTAATTTTGGGCTTTGGGTATTCCAACACAGTACTAAATAAGTTTAGGCTGTTTATTAATCTTAAAAAATCAAATCACAAACAAATATCAAGTGTTTCAGGAAAAATATCATAAGTACAAAAAATACAAATAACAAGGTGAGGGGGTGAAGAAGATTGGTATCGACTAAGCCCTTCCCGCTTGTATTAGACAAAGATAAACCCAGTCCAGAGATAGATAGTTATCAGGAACATAGGTTATGTAACCCAACAGTGAATTTAATTACTCTGAAAGAGGTGTTACAATATTAGGTATGGGTGGTAGACAAAAATCCTGTTATTCTCAATTGTTCTTCCCTTTACTAAGAAAATGAAAAAAAGGGGGGGGGGGGGGTAAACAGAGTTAACAAAATATCCCACTTAAAGGAACAATGCAGGGTATACAAAAAATGTATTACCCGGTAAGCAAGTTAACAAATGGTTTGCCAAAAATTAATCTCCTGTCATTCATGCACGCGCGTGAGGATCCACGCTCATATACTCACACACACTTACCGATTGCAGCATCAGACAATCCATAGAATTATATAAACAGCAATTGACACATGAAAGTGTCTGGTACTTCGATGTCCCGCCCCAGATGTAGCGAGGTTTGCTGATAGCAAATATTCCCACTTATCGCCGGACTTGAAGCCTAAGAGTTCTTGTGTTTTATTATATAAAAAGGAGTCTATGGGATGGCACTGACACAATTCAACACAGGGGTGAGGATGGAGTGGTCTCTTTAATTTCGCTGCTAGAGGTAAAATTCCTTCAAGGCGTGATGATAGCAACTGACTGGTAGGTTTTAAATCTAGTGAGGAAAAACTAGGCCCAGTCACAATTCAGGTAAATATGTACTCTCTCACAGTAGGGCAGTAAATAAAATATCGCTACTGGCACTGTTCATCTTTCAGTTTATCTTACAGATTGTAATTTAATTTGATGGTTTCTTTTTAAATATTCTTGGGTAGGCTTTCTTTCATGTAATAATGATAGCTAGGCCGCATCGGACCGCCACAAGATTAAATTTAAAATGGTTCATCAATATGTCTGGAAGTTTTTAAGATGATTTCTTTATTGCTGGGATCGCAGGTTACGATCACTCTGCATGAAAGAAAAAAACATGTAATATACCAAAAAATCAAGTAACCTTCTAAAGCGCGATGAATTTCCCGTTAAGACTATAATATATACACTCGCGTATTTAATTATATATTTTAAGAAGACACTTCGCGAGTTTAAATGGTTAAAACACACATCTATATATATATATATATGACTTAACTCAATTAGTTATAAATTCCTTCGCGACTTTTAAAAATTAATTTAAGCATTTAAGCATCTATTATCTTTTGAAATAATATAATAGATATATCATTACATTTACAACTGGAACTATTGAGATGGTTTAATTTAATAGATTTAAATTAACACAAAATCCAGTGAAATAGAATGAATGAACTAGACCACTGATCACTTTACACAATTATATTTTACCGTTTTGCACAGAATAGAATTCACTGCAAATATATATGAAAATCCAGGGGAAAATCTAACACGATTTCAAATATAGCTAGTGCTTCTGTCAAGGTCTGGCCAACGAGTGATAAAATGCATTTCTTCATGGTCTGTATATATCTAAAATGGAATGTAAGATGAGTGGGAAGTGTTAGAATTTGACACCTTTTTAGATCTCAGGAGACTTTTTAGGGATCTGACCGCCAGACTAAAGAGAGATGCCGCCACTGGTCTTCTGTATCTCCGCTCGCTGCGTGCGCGTCGGCTTTCCCGTTTGCTCCCACTGCGATAGGTTCTGTGGTTAACACCGAGATGCAAAATACCGGCAGGAAACTTGCGTCGCTCGTTTCAGGGACCACTACTGCCTTTTTGATAGCGTGCCGCTAGTCTTTCCTGAGATCCCCCCCCCCCCCGTCTCCTTGATCGTGGTCGCTACTATCGTTTGATGCTGGCAACGCCCCCCACTGGCCAAGTTAATGAAAATAACTGCATATGATTGCTCAAGAGATATCCGTGGGCGTGATTTAACCTCTCCTTAAATCAATGCGATGACCAGAATAAACGGTAGATAAACTGTCCACATATTAATCAGCAAACGCGTTGACCATCTGCGTGGAAAGGTTGCATAGCTAATGAGTCCAGGTGGAAAAAAAAAAAAAAAATCCCGTTTGACGAAATAATACCACAATATTCGGGGGCACTGATGCTATCCGAAGGGGTCGTTACGAAGGGTCGTACCATATCATCCAACACTTCATGGGTACCGATGTTATGAGAGGGTTCTTATCATCATCTTACAAATTCAGGGACGGCTGAGTTGTCTGTCACATGGATCTTCGTCTTTCTGGCTGTAGGGATCTTTGTCTCTCTGGTTGTAGGGATCTTTGTCTCTCTGGCTGTAAGGATCTTTGTCTCTCTGGCTGTAGGGATCTTTGTCTTTCTGGCTGTAGGGATCTTTGTCTCTCTGGCTGTAGGGATCTTTGTCTCTCTGGCTGTAGGGATCTTTGTCTCTCTGGCTGTAGTTATCTTTGTCTCTCTGGCTGTAGGGATCTTTGTCTCTCTGGCTGTAGGGATTCTAGACCGACGATTGCCTTATAATTGGGAAACAATGGCAAAGAAAACCTATCTGCTGTTGCCCTAAGACGCCACTAGGCGTAATGGCCACTGACTGCTTTGACGGTCCGTGGCTAAGGACGGAAGAAGAAGAAGAAGAAGATTGCCTTATAATGTCATGAGCAGGTTTTCTCAGTGAGTGTTCTATCCAGCGCCAGCGTTTTCTTCTCGTCTCTAGTTCCACTGGTGCTTGCCTGGTTCGTGTCATTAATTCTACATTGGTAACCTTGTCGGACCATTTCTATACTTTTATTCTACGCCAGCACCCATTTATAAAATTATACGATTATGTCTTCGTCTACTACTACTACTACTACTACTACTACTACTACTACTACTACTACTACTACTACTACTACTACTACTACTACTACTACTACTACTACTACTACTATTTCTATTATTATCATCATTACTACTACTAATATTACTACTACTACTATTACTACTACTATTACTACTACTATTAACTACCACTGCAACAACTGTACAAACTACTATTGCTAAAAGTATTAAGTACTTCTCCTACTAAGTACAAATACCACTACTACTGCTATTAAAAGCAAAACAATATTACTATTGTGTACACACACATACAGGAGGAGAAGACGACAAGTAGCAGGGACCATAATCGCTACTGGACGCGCTACGTTTTTCTGCAGCACATCGTCGTCAAAAGAAGTAGGTTTATTTGCTGCTTCAGGCATATACTGTCGTGCAAAACTATGTTGTTAAACATGCTAGTACTACTACTACTATTACTGTCACCACTACCATTACAGCTACTGCTATTATTACTTCTGCTGTTGCCACTGGTTTATATGAGATACATGCTAGAATAGCTAATATACCACAACCGCTACAGCTGGAGGTCAAAGAGAGGTTTATTTAGATGGATAAGTCACACCCTCCGGAAACAACCAACCAGTACAGAAGGTCATACTTGCGACTAGAACTCATTGGGTAAATGAAGAGTAGGGACGCCAAAGAGAACATGAACGGAAGGAGAGAAAGTTAATTGTTGGGCATTTCGTGGACAGAGATGGAAATTAATTTTTCCCCTTCTACCGTGAGGTGTAAAGGTTTGGAAGAGAGAGCCCCAGACTATACTATCGGATGTCTTCCTCCTGGCCTGGTTCCATTCTAGTCCTCGGTCCTTCAAAGATTGTCTATTGTTGTCCTCCCAGCGGACTCTGGGTCGAACTGAGGGTCTGGATCCCTGTCTCTGTGTTTCCCATGCTTGTCGTGGTAGCCGATCTTCTCCCATTCTGCAGACATGGCTAAACCGTCTTAGTTGGGACTGTTCTACTTGGGTCTGCAGGGGGTGGGATTTTAGGCCTTGACGTATCGTCTGGTTGAGGACCATGTCTCTCCTTGTTAATTCAACTACCTTCCTCAGATACCTCATTTCTGAGGTTTGGATCTGGATTTTGTGGGTTGTAGTCATTGCCCATGACTCGCATCCATATGTCAAGACTGGGACATAGGTGGAGCGGTACACAGCCATCTTCGTTTTCTTACCAACCTCTCTGTTGCTGAGGAATCCTCGATTTATGGCCTGAAAAAGTCTCGCAGCTGCTGCTTTTCGAGTGGCCAACTCTTCTTTGATGCCTCTTTTTCGGTCTATAATAGCTCCGAGGTA